>KZ061769.1:177561-222802 GCA_002091835.1 Anopheles maculatus
AAGATTGAATTTTCCTTTAAAGAAAGCAGCTTAGTAACCAACGTTTACGCCATGATTCTATCAACGGTGCTGAAGTTGGGCTCGGATTTCACCCATTTTCCGTGCGGGCGCGCGGTCGGAAGTCCTTCAATTGCTGCCGGGAAAATGAAAAGGTTTCTGTTCGCCAATTTTTCACCAAGGGAACGTGTTTGTGCGGGATGCTGAAATTGAACCAGCGCCAGTAGTGTGGCCGTTGTGTGAACACCCTTGTACAACAAGGTGTAGCGTGTACTATCACCTTTAATCTAATCCGGCACGGCACGGTACGAAACCCAATGCCAGTTTGAAGTATGGGCTGCTGGAAACTGCTGGTTCTTATGGCAGAGCAGTACAAAGAAGCTGACCAGAGACGAGATGATACTTGAATGGGATTCTCTACCTTCCAAATGCGTGGACCGATTCTCGAGAACTACTTTCGTTCCGTTCGATAAGCGGGAAAAGAATAGACTTGGGATGTCAACCGGAAGGTATTGTGCACGTTTGTGTCTACAGTTATCGCCGTTTCTCCAACGTCCTGAGGGTTTGCTTTGTACTTTATAGAGCAATTGTTCATTTTGAAGACACATGGACAGAGAGCGTAGCTCGTGCCGAACACCAATAAGAAAAGGAACTTCCTATCTTTATTTGCCTCGATTTCATTTGTACACCCAACGGTCCCACCAAAGGACAGTACAATACAGCTGTGCACCGGTAACGGAAAATTAGTGTGATCGATTGACCGGACAAATAAAACGAGTCAATAGTAGTAGCTGGTCCTGAATGCTACTTCGTGTAAACAGTACCGAGACGATGAAAATATAGATGACGCAGTTAATTAATGGACATTAATAAATTAAATTATGTAGCTCCTTGTGTGTTAAACCTCACATTTATATAGTCTGCTATAGGAGTAACTTAACTCTTTCTTCTTAATTGAAGGTACACAACATATAGGGTGAAATAGGTAAGCGCCAGGATACAATTATTTTTCATTTAAGAACGTTATAATATCTGATGTATTGAATTACTCTGTTTACTTTCCACTGCTAGGTGGAGCAGAAGGTTGTTCTTTACCACGCAAACCATCACGGCTTGGATAATGTAAACCTCGCTGCAAGTCCTGTTACGATGCGCAAACGCGTTGCACACGTACGGTTCCACCACCGGACACGTGTATGTGCCAGGTAACGTACATGACGAGAATCGAAATCACCCATATATGCCGTTGAAATACGAGACGAAACACGTCGCTGCTCCCTAAATTCGATCACGGAACACGGAATCGCTTGAAGCTACCGAAAACTGGCCTGGGAGAAGATGTAGATGTATTAATGTAGGTTTTGTTATGCCCACGGCGTACAGGGACTATTTTCACTACGCAGCAGGTTAGTAGAATCAGTGGTACGTTATTCTTTGTATGCTTTTTAAATTTAGTAAAACTTTCTTTTACACAAACAAGCAAACCGTAAGACACACACACCTTCGGTTGTTTGTATTATGACTCAGGCCCTTTCTGTTTAAAGGTGTACATTTTATGTTGTTAGAAAATTCTGTTTATTCCCTGAAGGGAAGATGTACGGGTTTACGGGTTTTCCCTATTTCGCCTAGGCAGTAAAGGTTTCCCCTTCAAGACATTTTACCTTGCTCGTCTTTATGTTTTCCACCCAACGGAACTTCATGCTATGGGGTTGTACTTTACCAAACAGCGCTAACGATGGATGGGAACGGTTTTTCCTCGGGTTGTTTTATTAGTTGCTTTGTTTTGTGGGTTTGGTTTCGGGCTCGTTTGGCTGTTATTTTCTTACGATTTAACCTTGCTCAGCTGCCGTGCGGCTTTAGGGCAAAGAAGAGCAACTTTAAGAACGTTTTTTGAAGTATTTTAGATTTTTATTTTGTAGAGTTTTTGAGACAAAGAAATGTTATAAATTTTTAATCAATTCTACACCTTACATGGTCGTGATAGGTAATGTTTGGTTACTGTGACATACAAAATAATTATCAAAAAGAAGTAACCATTCAGTTACGACATAAACTTAGTCCGATATTTTGTTGACTGGGACTTACACAACTCTATTATTGGACCGATCCAAAATTAATCTTCGATATTCTCGTCTATATTAATAACAATTTTGGTTCAAAGATGTAATACAGGTTTATGTGTAAAAATATAATATGAAGCTCCGTTGAATTGTAATATAATTTTATAACACACTCTTGATCTGTTGAGTTCGGCGATGAGATCATGATGTATCATGATGACGACAATGCAAAATAACGACAAGAAAAAAAAGTGTAGCTACAAACTTTTGATGCCGTTCCGTTGGTTTACCTGTTTGAACATTGTTCTGGCTATAGTTTTATCATACTTTACAACCACTTGCTAGACTAGATAACATTCTGCACAGATTCTAATACCTGTGCTATCCAACAGGTTGCAGTTTTTCATCCCATTTTTCTTAGTAAAAGATCGTATTGTCCTTAAATGCTTCAATGAACAACTTAAAGCCTGTATCTCAATTTTTCAGTACTGTTCATCACGATATTAACAGAACCGTCTGGTGGGTGGTGTAAGCACGAGTTGGAAAAGAAAATCGGTAGCATCTTCTTCTGTGCCGTACACGCGTAAAAGCGTAGGAAAATTCCGCCGAAAGATGGTAAAAGTTTCTTCACGTTCACACCGCATACCATTTCAAAATAGCGGCGTAAAGTCTTCAAGAAACTGAACCCAGCTTCACCTTTCGCACATTCGTTTGGCTTCGTCCCGCATTGCCACCGTCTGCCGGGGCTGGGGGACTGTTATTCCTCTGTGAAACTGCGGCCAGAAACATCCGCAAAACATCCGCAAAAGAAACATCCTGCGAACACGGTAAAAGTACGGCACCACGGCACACAAAGTACGGATTCCATTAGAGTTAATTAAGATATTGTTACAAATGTTCTTGGGTGGTGGCGATTGCTGCTGGTGCCTTGTTGTGGTACAAGCGTGCTAGGAAAACAGTAAGCGGACCAGTCTGTTCGCGAAGCGATTTCCCTGTTCGGATTTCGTTTCCGAACCAGTGCGTTAGGGTGTTCTGCTTTCATTAAAAGGCCATAGTTAACACTGGCAGGAACATTTTCTTTCTTTTTTTTTGCTTACATATCCTGGTTGGTTTCCGGTGAGAAGGATACACGATGAAGCTATACCGGACGCATGTCGTCTACCCGCTGGCCGTCCGGATAGTGTGCCAGAAGCATATAACTTATCGATTTTTGTACAACCGTGGGCCTTTGATCTGCAACCTGACGGGAGCAATCGTTCGTCAAAGGCTGGGGGATAAGCATCGTTGCAAATGACAGGATGTAACGAGTTGAAGCTGTAAGGCGCGTGTGTAGCTAATGGACCGTTTTGGTAAAACGTTCGTCAAACTGACGAAACCGGTAAGCATTAGCATTCAACACATTCTGGAAAGCGCCTTCGGATGTTCAAGGGCTGAAGCTGCTCTGTTTGAAGCTGAATTTGACATGGTTTACGAACATTAGGAAAACATGATAACAAAACTTTACTACTTCCTAAAGTATACATGTTAATCATCGTTGTAACATTGAAAACAGACCAAATCTCTGACGCTTATATCTAAAAATGTTTTTCATATACTTCTGCACATTGCACGCATTAAATTTAAATTAAAGCGGCATATAATATTTTACTTTAAACATTTCCCTACCTGTCACCAGCGCAATTAATAGAAAAAATCCCGTGTTCACCAACACCGTGTCCAATTAAAAATCATGCACGGCTGTGGGATCCAATTAGTTCGCCTCTATTAAAAACGCTCCCTCTTCCAGAGCCAGAGCTTCGGTTCGGTTGTGTTGTGGTTCTTGCGTTATGCCAGGGTTTGATGGGTAACGCCACACGGCCGACCCATCATCGACACCAGACCACTGCCTAACAACAGCGTAATGGTGTTAGAACCGAGTCAGAGTTTAATGTAATTCAATTTTGGCTGCACATACACGGCACGGTTCGAACGTGGATGGCCGGACGTGCGTATGATTGGCGTAGGGAAAGATATTATGTTTCTCAGGAAGAGGCTGCAAAATTTAAGGGATCAGAACAGGTTTAAAAGGTTTAGTGATTGAGTTTATTAAGATATTGAAGGTGCATAGTCAAAAAATCGCTTACATCTTTCTAGTATCACTTGGTAGACTAGTAATCTTTTGCTTTGATGCGTGTGCCTAGGTTAAGCTATACGTGAGTAGCAGAAACTCAATGACTGAATCATATTTTTGTTATCCCTTATCCGACAGAGATGCAAACTAAATTTTGATTGTCGCATGCCTCCAAAGAATGTTTGATATCGTTCGCGTGTTTTAGAGTTGATGTACATTTGAAGTGCTACCCATCCAATAATCCATGCCTTTTTTGGTCAGTTGAATATTTAAGATGTCACACAATTCGTTACAAACGTGAAACTCTTGTGACATCCAATATCGAAACGCTTTCATCGATAACATAATCCATTTGTTTCACACAAAACTAAATTCTGATAGCACCTAAAAATACAACTTACCACTAAGCACATCCTTATGTCACCCGCTCCTACTGTCTTTGTTGTCACCCCCTCATTTTTCGCTTCTATTATCGTCCTTGTCAAGTGGATTCCATTGTTTCGGGCTCGGGCCTCTGTTGACTCTTCCACTTGTACGTATGTACATGTCATAATTACAATCGGATAATCAGTGTCCCCCAAAAGGAAAAACGGAAAAAAACCACAATGGTTGGAGTTTTCTGCCTCGGTTTTCTGCCGTGCCGCTGTTCACGTGCCGATTGGTTGGACCGTTCTCTGGCTAATGGCGTGACAGAATCGGATTTGTTCCGTCCCCTTAAATGGGGTTAAGCATCAGCCGGTGCCGTAGCGAATCGGCTCAAGGTCTACCGGCACGTGCCACCAATTGTGCAGATATGCAAAGCACAATGATCGATCGGCACGGTTAGTTCGGTTGGTTGGACGCTTGATTACCGACCCGACACAAATTACCAACATTAATGTGGCAGCAGAACGGACGACTCCTTACGGTTATCTGCAGAAAATTTAGCATAAAACAACATTTTCTTCCTGAACGCTACAAACAATCCGAACCTTGTAGTATAGATAGAGCGAAAGATAAACAGGAAGTCAGCAGCAAAAGAAGGGAGCAAACCCCCGCACCGATGTGGCACTAATTAAACTTCAATTTTATAATTATTTATCTTTATTTAGCACGAGCGCACAAGTTTTTCCCCATCTTTTCGTACGGATGCTGGAAATGCCGGAAATGGTGCAATAAATGATAGGGATGCTAGGGAGTTTCAAGCCGGAAGAACGCGAACCACAAGGCGCATCTCTTTTGTTCTGCATAACATTCGGGTTTTTTTTGTGACTGGTTAAAGCTGGGCAAGAGTTTATGGTATAATTTATTCATTGCCTGGCATGGACTGACAGGGAAACACTGTTGTACGAACAAGTATTTCATATGGATGTATGATTGTAATGGAGTAATCTCCGTTTGTTGGAAGCGTAATGATGTTTTAGTTTGAAACGTAATATGAAGAAAGTATTTATTAATTTACTGGACTTTAATAATTTTTTTCCTAAAAGAACTTGGTAAAATATGTTTAGAGGGTAGTGTTGTTAGTTTCAAAAAACTCTCAGGACCCTTTGCTACCACCAAGGGTCTGCGCCAGGGAGACGGGCTTGCTTGCCTCCTATTCAATCTGGCGCTAGAGAGGGCCATCCGAGACTTGGAGGTGGAAACTTCGGGGACACTCCAGATAAGTAACTCCTGATCTTGGCATACGCTGATGACATAGACATCATTGGTTTGAGGCTCTCCTATGTAGCAGAAGCATACCAAAGGATCGAGCATGCGGCACTAAACCTCGGGTTGGAGATCAACGAGGCAAAAACCAAAATGATGGTGGCACCACCAGCGGCCCTGCTAACAAACACTGATTTACGCAGCTGGTGATGTACAGATAGGTGATCGCACCTTCGAAGTCGTCCAAAACTTCACCTATCTGGGGTCAAAAGTCAGCACCGACAACAACATAGACGTTGAGTTGCGCGCAAGGGTCCCTGCCAACCGGTCATACTACAGCCTGAGGAAACTTCTCCACTCAAAATACCTGTCGCTACGGACGAAGCTGGAACTGTACAAAACCTTTATAGTCCCAGTACTCACATACGCCTCTGAGACATGGACTCTGTCCAAAACTGACGAAACCCTCTTAGCCGCGTTCGAGAGGAAGATGCTCAGAAGGATTTTTGGCCCCGTATGTGTGGAAGGACAATGGAGGAGCCGCTACAATGACGAGCTCTACGAGCTGTACGGTGAACTCACACCATCGTGAGCAAATTAGGCTCGCCAGGCTCCGGTGGGCTGGTCATGTCATGAGAATGGCACCGGACGACCCAGCCCGTAAAGTCCTTTTAGGCCGTCCACATAGACAGAGGAGGCGTGGTAGGCCCAAACTGAGATGGAGTGATGGCGTAGATGCGACCGCCAGAACGGCCGGGATATTGGATTGGCAGACGACGCCGCTAAACCGTGAGCGGTATCGAGGATTGTTGCAGCAGGCCAAGACCGCGAAGCGGTTGTAGCGCCTGATAAGTAAGTTGTTAGTTTCGCAAATGGTTTTGCAGTGTTTTTAAGCTAAGATTAGAGTCTCACTGTACTTGGACTAGAAGCACTTTTCAGACATGGATCCATAGTAATGTGCAATGTGATATTGAACTGGTAAGTGTATACGAATTGATATTAAATAAGATAACAAAAAAGTATTAACTAAAACTACTTTAAATGAGAGATTTCCAAAAGTTAAAATTAGATATTCAAAAAGTCAACTCTTGAAGGTGGGTTATATTTTTATGTCGAACTAAATATGTTTATTTCAGTAATTTCCATCATCGTTTTCACACGACCATTTGCCCATATTCCTTACGAATCCCGTCAAACACATCCCGACCCCACCGTGTCGCCATCGTTCCTCCCCCTTTATGTTGGGCTAGTTACAATCACTTAAGCATCGCCAAAAAACGAGCTTCTCTCCGTGTTCTTTGCATGCTTTACTGTTTTGCCTCTGGTTTACCTGTTCCTATCCAATATCGGGTTTTTGGAAAACGATCGTATCCTTCGTTTGAAATCGATTTAATAACCATTAAAATACAACTATTACCAACTATGGCTGTTTTTGTTTTGTGAGATTTGTTTCCTTGTTTTCGGTCTCGTCTCGATAGAACTGTGCCCTCCAGTGATATACGATCCAGGGTTTTTTTTTTTGGTTTTTCCTCTCATTCCTGGGACTGATTAGCTACGGGGCGAGGGGGCTTTTGCTTAGTAAAGGGTGTGTTAGTTGTTGAATGTGACTTTCCATTGATATGTTTGTTTTGTGTAGTTGCTGCTGGTGTGCGGTTTTTTTGTATTTACTTTGCTCGTTACCGTACAAATGGTATAAACAATAAAACAACAATGGGCCCGCGGATAGTGGTGTTGGATGTATGTGTGTGTGTGTTGTTTGTTTGTTGCTACATTGCTAATTAATATGTTTTTTACCCCCCCCGTCGTTCCGATACTGTTCCGGAAAGTTCGAACACACCAACGATCTCCGAGTACGAATTCATCATATCTGCTGGTTCTAGTATAATGCATAAGGTTTTTCATTTGTTTCACTATATGTTTGTTTGTTTTTCTGTTTCATATATATATATATATATATCTCTCTATACCTTCCATGTATGTTCTCGACGTACCGTTTTGCATTCGGTTTTATGCTGCTCTGCGTTGTGTATACGTTTAATATATGCTTTTGTTGTGTGTGTGTGTATCTGTATATATATATGCCATTGTGGTTTTGCTCACGCACCCATTTATATAGGGGTTGTGTGTACATAGCTTTTCATAGTACGATTCCAATACGATTTGCCTTATCGATTTGGTAATTGCTAAACTTTGGGAGCGAGCGAGCGAGCGGGTGGGTCAATACTTGTGTCCAATACTTGTGTCCGCTAGACGGAACTGCTCTTGTACGCTAGATGGGTGTGAGTGTTGCTATTATATTATAACCTTTTATTTCATTTTCATACTTGTTTTTAGTTTAGCTTTATTCGACCGAAAAACGTAATACTCACCCCAGTGAGCAACAGGAAAACATATTTGCTAATATTATGTGCTGTTTATTTTGCGAAAGGAAAGCTATTGCATTTGGGTAAACGTTTGCAGGTTTACGTACACGGATAGTTAAATGAATTGCGCTATTTAGCCGGATTGTATGTCTTCCTCCAGAGGAGCAAGTTTTATGAGCGTTGTGGTCGTTAATATTAGCAAAAAAAACCGGCAACAGAAATCCTTTCGAAGCAAACAGCAAAACAGCATCTAATAAATATTACACATGACCCGGCGCACATTTCACCATCGTCCCTTTCATCCCGACATTCATCCTTCGCGAACGGAATGCTAACGACTATGTACATAACTATCGACGAAGAACATCTACAGTTTTAAGTAGTAGGGCGGGGGTATTTCAACAGAACCCTCCTTCAACAGAAAAGCGAAATTGTAAAAGTCAGTTCCATTTATTTGAAATGATAATGGTACAAAAATGAGCTGCTTAATCTCTAACACGTACTTTAGCCGGAAGTGGAAAACGAAACTAACACGAAAACAAACGGTTTTACTATCAGTCAACAAACGTTAACCTTTTCCAGCGAGATACAATCAATAGGTAATTAAGCTAAATGTTTAACAAAATCTGCTTTATTTTTTCGTCCCCTGTTTTTTCGTAACGAACTATCATTTAAAACCATACGATGAATGCTCAACAAAATGGCGTCATTTTCGTTACGGGTTCAGAACACATACACACACACGTACACACGTACACTGACTCGAGAAGCCATTAATAGGTTAATAGGTTAGCTTTGACTTTACAAGGGGGGGGAGGTTTCAATTTGTTTCACCACTAAAAATTATCTTTAATGCTGGAATACATAGCTTTGTGTTTTTTGTGTGAAGAACATTCATGAGTCGCCAAACGTGTGGTCGTAGTTTCCCTTCTTTTTTTTGTAACACTGACTCTTCCTAGATACGATTCGGAAAGCGATGGAGTAAGGTTTTATCGTTTTCCGGTATATTAACGGTAGCGTATGTTGTTGGGAGAAACCAAAACAACGTTACAATTTAACTTTCATTGAAGATTAAACTCATTTCGAAAGATTTTTTGATCATTAAACAAAAAACGCTACATTGGAGTTGACTCTATTTAAGAGCCTAAACCATTGAATTGTATGTAATGGAACGTGTTTCGCGATCGAATTGTTTGTTTGAACATGTTGATAAATATAGCTAGGCACAGGTTAGTTATAGGTTATTCGTTCGCCTTAAGCCAGTGTTGCTCACCAGCCACAATTAACTTAATATTCGTTTCTTGGATAAACATGATCCGGTTCGGTCAGGATCGTGTTTTTTTTTAAATCCCTCGCTTTCCTGTGGGTTGTTTATATTGCTTTTTTGTTGTTGTTTTACTGCTCCTAATACACCGTTGCCGAAATCGAAATTAGTGTACTCTGTAGATACTTACGCTTCTAATTCGTGAACTGTCTTTTCTCACTAGTAAGAGCTACAGTTTTTAAATTTTGAATTTCCTTCTATCTAGTTGCATAGCTGGTGGACAGTACCGCTGAGAACAGGAAAGCAACGAAACGTCCCGAGCTGCACGATGGAACATGCGAAACGGGGATAAAATGGAGGAGAAGATGTGACTAGACTTGAACGACTTTTTGTGCGCTTTACGTTATGATACAGACGACACGACACGAGTGAGAATAGAGTGGTAAGTGTGAAGGGGAAAAAACGGAAGTTCTTGCCTCAACTCGGGACGTTTCGTTGCGTTTTGTGAGTTCTGGGAGTTTGTTGGGCTGGGAAAACGTTCCTGTTACTTAAATTCGATAACATTGGAGCTAATTAACGCTGATAACAGAACTCGAGAGCCACTAGTTTGCTTTTGCTTTGAGTAATCTACAATTATCGTACCTACTGTCCCTTCCACTCCATCTGCTCGGTACGGTCTACTATGATACATTGGACTCATGTACGGATGCATCTCACGCGGCAGAGTATACACAATCTGAACTGTTCACTCGTTCCCGTAGATTTATGCCCGTCTATACGATGAGTCGCTTCTTCGGTTTTTTCTAGCATACATGTCTTGCTTTTTCTCGTGACGCCAAATTTCGTGTGGATTTGTGTGCTTGGGCCACAGGCTCCGGCACGGGCTCGCACGCATATATACGCACAAACACCATTTGATGTACTTAAGAAACTAGCATTAATTGTGTTGATTAGTGTGAGTCCCGGTGAACCAACTAGCCGGTAGGTGAGAGTGTACCTCACCGTGCGGGAAATGGCACCGGTTTAATATATACAAACAAATTAAATTTGCATTCTCTTTCCATTTGCAGTTCTAGTGAGCGCTACCGATATGGTACTCTCGATCGACCCTGATCGCTAAGAAGCTTACACATCGGTACAGTGAACAGGAGAGGCAAATAATGCTCGCAACGCATCGTAGGGTAAGTTAATATAGGGTCCAGAAATAGAAGCAAAAAAGTAATTCCTTTAATAATTTCCTGGATATCTGCTCTGAGGCATACTAATACACTGCAGGCATTGATTGAATAGCGCTACCGGCTAACAAAAATCAAAATACTGATTTAAAAAAAAGCAAACCCTGCTCATAGTGTTTTTTTTTGGTTTGCCCTCATTTGCTTGCCAGTCTTACAGGATAAAGTTTATCGTTTTGCATAATATGTTGCTATCCACCTGTTCTCGCTCCGACAACTCGCTCGGTACAATTGCATTCGTTTACGATCCGGCTATACGCGCTGATATGCGCTGATCGGTCTGATATGATTGTGATATTGATAATTGTCATAAATATATGCTTCAGCCCCTCCACTATCAGAGAACGCACGAGGGCAGATGTAAAGCAGATGATATCTAATCGGTGTATAATACATCCAAACGCTAATCGACTTTGTGTTGGGGGTGCTGTTCAGCTGGCAAGGATAAAATGTACACATGTAGCTGATGCGTGTATGCAGTTAAATATGAATACGTTAATACATCTTGTTCAAGGCGTGCACGGTCGCGTCCGGTGCCCCTTCGCTATGGTTGTGTAAATGTTATACCGTAATAGTTAGTACGCGTGAGTAAGTAGTAGTTTTCTTTGTTTCGCTTTCCTTTTACATGTTACAGAGCAGTTCGGGAGTGTGGATGTGTGTGTGTGTGTGTGGATATATGCGGAGCTGCATGGAAGCAGTGTTCATCCAACCACAAGAACACACACACACACACACACACGCATACTCCTTGTTGCATCCTTTTATTCGGTGCGAACGAACTGTAAACTAGTTTAATTGATACCATTAGAGACTTTCGGCCAGAGGTTAGATTGTTTCGTCGATGGAACACACCAACTACTAGCACACGGCAGGATGCGAAATCCCGAGCCGTGGTCGTGCGGTCTGTTCCATTTTCTGCACCTAACCTCGTGGACCGCAACGCAACGCAACAATGTATTTGTTCATTGATGAGTGTACTTTTAACGCGATGTACAGGAGAAAGAAAATTTAATGTACAACATTTCGTACGTGCGATAGAGCAGGTGAAGAATAGAGGGCTGCGAGAGAACAAATAGTAGCGTAGAGTGCTTAGTGTTCTTAGTCTATATAGCTTACGCGCTAGTATATGTAGAGACTGTGGTATCCCGTGTGTGCCCCTCCTGTGTGCGCTTTTTCGGCCGAGAAGGCTCGGACAATATAGTGCCCACTCTCAGGCTTCCTCTTACGCGAAAAGCCACACTTTGAATTGAGGTGACGTGGGACCGCTTAATTCTACGATGGATATATTAACTCTTCCACTATATAATATCACTTTTTGGTAAATTCAGGCGAGCATGAAGCTCTGATATGTATCGTTACCTTGGTTGTGTCTTACGTTAGTGAAAATGTTTGAACTGAAGTGGTTTGTAAACAACTTAAATGTTCCCGAAGCGAAGCGCTCGCCAGCCAGTCCATCCCAGCCGAGTCTGGGAGATTCATTCTCTTTGCACCCGAATAGAACGTTACGCTTGGGTTGATATGTCTATGATATTGATGCAATTCGAAAGAACCTCCCGCATGATTCCGACGAGATGAACTGACCGTCGAACGTATCGTCCCAGGAACGGTTCCTTACGCTAGGGTCTAGATTTTAGCTGTCAGTTCGTCCGTAGTCTGTCAGCAGCAGTTCGATATCTGCTCAGTAGTCCTTTGTTAGCCACGCGGATGTGACCATTTTGTCTTCTAACTAGAGCCTCTCCGTCGAAGTAAGCGAAGCATAACAACAGTTAACCTATCGATAGCACTAGAAGGCGCAGATGATCGCCGACCGGTGTGCTACGATTAAGCGTTCCGAAGAAATCGTAGATATAGCTGCTTTAGAAGCCTTGCCGGAATGGATTCGAGACCCTCGATTGAGATGGGGCCTGTTGCTGCTGCTGCTGTTGCTGCTGCTGTCCGGAAGATTCCCCGTGTCGGAAGGGATTGGCAACCTGCTGTGGTTGCTGTGGAAGATGCCGTGGGGCCTGCTGCTGCTGCTGCTGATATACGCTACCTCCCTGCTCCTGATATCCGGGCTGATAGTTTTGATAGCCACCCTGCTGTTGCTGCTGATAGCTACCGTTCTGCGAGTACCCTTGGTCGATGTTGGTCTCCTGCTGATAGTTACCATCGTCCGTTTGTCGTCCGTACTCAAGATGGTTCTTGTACTCCTCACCAACCATCTGCTGATCGTGCATGGTGTACGTCTGGTATTCCTTAGTCGGTGGATCGCCCATCAGCACGTTGGCTTCGTTTTCGAAGTGCTTAAAGTCGTAGATGTTGCGCAGATACGACATAACCGGGGCGTACAACAGGTTCGAGAACGCTATTAGGAAGTTGAGCGCGGTAAAACCGATCGCTTCCACCACACCGCCAGCAATGATGGGACCAACGGCATACGCCAGTGAGTACGAAATGTCCGCAATGGCGTAGATGCTACCGTACACGGACACGTATCGTATGTCCACCAAGTAGCCCAGCGTGGGTAGTAGGGCTGTGTCTATTAGCGCAATGCCGAAACAAATTCCGCAAATCGGAATCATGAGCATGATGTAGGACGAGCTGAACGGAATGATGAAACAACAGAGTCCTTCCAGTGCGAGTCCTCCGGCGGCCATTAACCATTGCTTTTCCGGATACTGCTTTGCCATCTTGACTGTGATGATCACACCAAACACGTGCGGGAAGAAGGCCGGCAGCCATACCATACCAATCTTCCAGTTGTCCGTCGTCAAATTGTCCTCCATCCAGAGTGATATGGTTGGTTCCAGGAAGGCCAGTGCAACGTTAGACATCATAAGCGCCCCAGCGCACACGGCAATGTACGGATCCATCAGCAGCTTCCAGATTGGTACGGATGGTGGTTTTACTTCATGTCGATCTGCCAGCTGCTCTTTGATTGGTTTCATCACCAGCAGCAGCATGAACCCGTCCATCAGTGATATGAGGGCCAGAATAACGAACGGCACCTCCTTACCGGCGAACTGGTACAATGCCCCACCGAATGGGGGCGCCACTAGACAACCGAAACTAATGAATGCCAGCGCAATGCCGAGAGCCTTGGTACGTTCGGATTCCTCCGTAAATCGGTCAGCAATCATCGCCAGGCCGGAAGTGTCGGCAAAGGCCGACCCAACGCCCTGTAGCGAGCGGGCAAAGAACAGCATGCTGTAGCTGCGCCCGCAGGCAAACACCATCGTGGAGAGGAACATGATGATCAGCCCCACCATCATGGGCAGATCGTATCCGATCCGATCGATAAGTGCGCCCGAGAACGGATTTACCATCAGCTGCACGATGGCTTTCGAGGCAAACAGAATGCCGGTGGCCGAATCCTGCCCGTGGTGGGCATGTGTGTGCGGTGTGAAGACGGTGGTGGGGGCGCTCATATTGTACGGTTCCTCCGGTCCCCAGGTCCCTATGTACCGAAGGTAATCCGGAATGATCGGCACGATCACCATGTACAGCATGTTATCTAGCAGCAGAGCGATGGACACGATCACGAGAATCAGCTTCCGCTGCGACTGTGGTTCCTTCACTTTGGTCCAGAAGATCTCTTTCACCTCGCTCGGCTCGAGATTAATTACGGGTAGTGGTGCCATGGTTGCTGCTTACGGTCGTTCCGTTTGCTGCGCGTAGTGTCTTTGGGTTCGGCCTGTACTTGTATCTGCTCCGACGAACTTCTGCTGCGATGGCTCACTGATGGTATCCCCCCCCCTGTCTGACCGTATCTTGTATTGCGTGTGTATTAGGCACTGCTGCTCTTGCTTGATGTCAGCCTCAAACGCACAGCTGCTTGGTTGAGCTGATGAAGATCACACACCTGCTGGAGCATGTCGTATGTGATGTAGTGTGTGCGTGTACTTATCGTACGGACCGTATCTAGATCATACTGGGCGATTTGAGATCAGAGCTCACTGCACCACTCTATCCCTTTTCCTCTCATTCACAGACACATCCACACCAACGCGTACACACATACAACAAGCGCAGGGAATTGGTTAAGACGACGGCGGTTTAAGACGCGGGGGGATACAGTCGTTGTCCAAGATGGCGGCAACCTTGAGAACACAGAAACAATATTTTAATCGTTTTGTTTTGATTGGTTTGGTTTAAAAGATCGAGAAACGATTTTACTTGCATTGCGTTTGGAGTTTTGGGAATAGTCTGTTTTGTTGTGGGTGTGCGCGAAGGAATCGGACAACATGGAACCGAACAGAAGCAAAAGGACTAACGAAATCAGGAAGGGCTGCGCGGTATTATCTTAACAGGGGTTGTTTCACCAAATGCCACACTGTGGGCAGGCAGAGATTCTTGATACTGGGGGCAGGCAAACTGAAACAAGAATCTCTTGCAAGCAAAAACTGAAACGCAATGGATTGTATAATTTTTTGCAGGAAACGGAAGCAAACAAGAGGAAAAAGAAACAATACAACAAAACAATAACAACAAAACCAATAAAAACGGAAACAAATCGACACACGAAGAAATAAATGCTTTGTACCATCTCTGTTCAGTTTCGACGACCGCTTGAAGGTTTCACGGAGAAGTCATGTGCGCACAACGCAAATTGTGAACACTGGTAGCAGCAGTTCGTGCAATCCATATTCCACACCGTGGCTCGTTCTAGTTTGGTTGGTTTGTTTTTTTGTCTGACCAAAATGTTGTTTCTGTGCTTCTCAAGGATGCGCCGCGAAGAGGAGATCTTGCGGAAGTCTTCCTATCTATGCCGTATACATCTAAGCTTCATTGCAATTTATAGAAGAGTTTGACGCTGGTTCTGTGTGTTTCGACTACTGCCTTTGCCGGTGGCATTCGTGGCACGCCGCGTTAATGGTTACGCTAATGAAATTACTTCGATTGTAAAGAACTTTGGGACCACTTTGGGGGCAGTTTTGTGTGGCTAGGACCCAGACGCACAATGGTAAACTGGACTGGACTGGTAGTGTAATTAGCAGATGGTAAGTGATGGTAATGATTCGACAATCAACCCATTACAAGCGAGTGGCTATGGTCGCGCGGCGGATTAGCTGTGGTGGCCGAATCGGTCAGCTACCTCACAGCGATGCGTTGGCCACGTCATTGGCCGCGTAACCTCAATCGATCGAGAAACGTAATGGTTGAAGAGTAAAACAGGTAACAAAACACAAACTTCACTGCAAATTATGCATACGGGGAGCGCGTACAACAACATATACCGGAAATCATAAACTGCGTAATCAAAACGTAAAGGACGTTCGTGGTAGGAAATAGGAAAAGACAAGGAATACGAGGAAATTTATAAGGGTAAATGATTGCATAAGTGAGTAAAGCAGAGCTAAATCAAACACTACCATTAACTGGGAGAGAAAAAAAAACAAATTAAACAAAATTAGATGTGCAAAATTGTCATAAGGAACAAACCAAACAAGGAAAACTTCTCATAAACTGGTCTTTAAACGTAAGCTAGAGATTGCTCCAGTGCCACAGTAGAACCCTTTTTCAAGGATGCCGTTTACACGGAGCTTCTTTCAGTTCCACTCAATAACACATCTTTAATACATAACCTTTAATTAGCCAACGAATCGTCCCGTAAAAAAAAATCTATCACACCACTACGAAGACCTTCAATTTATAAGCTCCAAATGTCCTTCCTCAATCAACTGACCGGTTGAAAATTGGCTTCTGCTAGAATGGCCACCAAAGCGCAGCCAACATCCAGCCGAGGGCAACTGCGAACGATTGGCTTCATTACGCTACGGATGGATGTGGCTCACTGTTTTTGTTTCCTTTTACGGCGTGTTCATCGTCCACACCCGCATGTGGCCAAATAATTGATTACCATCAAATATCGTCTCAATCACGAAATCTAATTTGAAATTTCCCCTCATTATTCATTATCGTCGTACCCTTCGCATCGTGGAAAACTGGAACCGGAATCGGGGAATGAGAAGAATGCAGAGTGAGAAGAAAACCAAAAAAAAAAAAACTCCACCACCCGAAGGTCGTCTGTTTCCGATCGGAACCATCAGTGAGCATCAGCATAATAATGCAAGCAAAGCCTATCATTGTTTCCAGTTTGGCTTTTGTGATTTTTTGTTGCGCTCTTCCTATCGTTCTCTTCGAATTTGAAAATAGTAACATCGGGGTTTTTTCTTCTCAAGAAAATGCGATTTTCCAGCATCCCTACAACCCTCCCGAGAACCAGGAGGGTTCTCGCAACGCCCCACGGTCGGAAGTAGCAAAATACGCCCAACCATCGTTTCTTGCTATTGACAAAACACACATAATGACTTTATGCCTTATTGCTGCGTCCGCTGTGTATGTATTCGTTTTTTGCCACCCCGATCTTTGTGTCCGGGTGCTACCATTATTCGCCATTCCCTGTGAGACAAATCGGGCTTCAACGAGGAAAACCGTATTTTATTTGCACCGGCAGCAACCCCTGGCTGACTGTGGATGGTGGACGGTACAACCAACCTACCAGCCAGTAGGTACATTGTTTGCTGTGGCAAATGTTTGCTTTTTATCTCGTCTTCGTTCGTGTTAAGGGATAATGACAACTTCAGTAGGATCAGACCATCAGCAGCGTGTCTGCTGCTAGAAGGAAAACTCTGTCACACTCTAGGGTTCGTGTGTATTCCGTTGGGATATTGTCGGTACCAGAAAGCGCACTTAAGTTGCCGCGATAGGAAAGGAACAACGTAGCGTTTCAAAAGCAGAAGCACAAATCGAATTCAACATAAAGTGCATGAAATTTGCCAGTCTAAATTTTCTAATTACTGTAAGAAAACGATATTATTGTACCAGGTAGCTATGCGTCGCCGACTTTAAGGAATGCTATTTGCAATCAATTTGGGTCAGATTCCACGAATTCTCAGCAACATCAGCTAGAACGCATATTAGCATCACCTCGAGTAAGGGCAAGAATTTTAGGGTTTTGAACTTCAACACGCCCAACCAAGACACAAGCCGGAATGCGGTGAATGTGGATTGGAATGTTTTATTCATAGACTCCATCGTGACTAATAATAAAGTTAGCCGACTGTAGGGTTATCCTATCCAGATACGCAACGTCTAACCGAGGGTGTGTCGGCGAGCCTTTCTCCACATCTTGTGCCACCGGCAAAGGATGACTGTCACATCCGTTCGGAAGTTTCCCCTGTTGTTCGTCGTAGGCAAAACCTCACAATATCTCCCTTCTACATCTTCATCTCGGATGGCTTCGGTCAGCGTTCCCCCTTTTAGCTCATTAAATCATTTGCCATGTAACCATCATTGACTACACGTTTTGGGCAAACAGTAAATTAGCCGTTTTGTTCTTGCACACACTTTCACGCCGTATTCTTGGCGAGGAATCGGACACGCTCGTACAGATTGAACGGTTGTTACCAACGGTGATGAATAGGCGATAACATCGAAAATTTTGCTTGCTTGCAGTTTCAGGCATGTTATATCGATCGGTAGAATTAGTGGCGAAAACGGTTATAGACTTTCCCCATTGCAGAACGATTGTGGACAGGATTACGACACGGCTTGGACGTGACCACTAATCCTCGGTTTCGTCTGACGTGGAATTCGTTAGCTTCCAATGCATGGTCGGCGAATTCTCGGTGAAAGGTGTGATTAATTCGAAATGTCGACACCTAATACAAATGGCTCTTGATAACTACTGCAATATTAGGTACCGAGACAGGTGGACATTGTTCTGGCCTAAAAAAAAAGAATGTTGTAAGGATTCTCCAATTTCATCCAAGTTTACTGTAGTCATTAGAAACTGTTGTACCAATTGCTACAAGTGGCATATTATTGGCGCCTGCCATAATCCTTCTTTTCTCCACCGTTCATTGTTGTGCGGTTTAACAATGAAAGGTTTCCGGATGCGCCCTCGTACGCTTGTCGATCGAAATGAGCAGCAATTTCCACTTTGTTCGTTGTTTCTTTTTTTTTTCGCTTGTCCCGACAATTCCTACCGGTAGGTAGGGTTGCTCAATTGCCGGCTCAATTTTCAGTTTCACTCGGTTTTATTTTGTAATCCCACTACTACTACAAAACAAGCACCGGCAAACTCATTCATCAGACTTTCGCCAACCCGGGGCAAGGTTTAAGTGTGTTCGGTCACCTCCCAGACTTGCGTGATTGCGCGTTCGTATCTGGTTTCCCGTGCAAAAGGGAGCAGCAGCTCTTTGATCTCTAACGTCGGTGACGTCCTCCACCGATCTACCGACTTCTATTCTCGAGTGGTACTACGGATGGTACTTCAGATGTTTTATTGTCGTGTTTTGTCCCCCTTCCGGTCTAGAGGGATTTGTCTCTGTGTGAGTGGGTGTGTGTGTGTGCGTGTGCGAGTGCTCTACAAAACCAGTCGCGACGCATGGCTGCGAATAGCATTGGCAAACAAAACCTGACAACCCGGCCAACATCCTGCATCGCACCGGAAGCGAAACGGTACAACTCGAGTGGGAGTGATTCTAGAGAAAATATTTGCTCAGAATTAAACCGATGTTGGGATTGTGAAGCGGTTTGTCCCTACCTGTAGGATGGGGCAGGTTTTCGGGCGGTTTAATCCAATTGCAAGTGGATGCTCGACCATGGTGACGGGAACGTGACCTCGGGAATGGCACGCATCCGCTTTTTGTAAAGGTGCGCCTAGCTGCCGCTCCAAGTGTTTGTAGAATTTTGTCCTCGCACATAGTAGAGCAAACCGATCGATATGACGGCTCTATGGTGTGCGTTGCTGGTCTGAAGGTGGCGGTAACTCTGGACCCAATTAGGATAATGAGCGTGGTACGGAAATAAAGCACCACGTAGCAGTCGTACAGAGAGGGTGAAGTTGTACTACGGAGCAGTTGTATAAATATCAGATTCCTGCCCTAAACGGCCCATGTTTGGGTAGGGCTGTACGTCAACTTTAAAGGGAAACATTGATTTTGTATTTTAATTTTAGAATATAGAAAACGTTGCTTTTCGATTGAGTGCGCTTGACGTGTGGCGTAAAAATCGATATTCGGGACATTCTGAAAACGCAAGGTGTGCTATCAAGGAAGAAAAATTCTTAACACACACTCACATAACATTCTATCAATACTACTACTACTACTACTACTATCACCTATCTTACCAAGAGCCTTCTTCATCAAACGCGTATTGAACCCCACTACACCATGAACTTCTAGAACTGTTGGTTAGACTATCGTCGCTTTCTTTTACCTTTCATCGTGTTGTGGAAAACTTCGTGTATTAAATGAATAAACGTGCACCACTCTTGCGTGCGTGTGCCAGCGTCATTAAGGATGTGAATGAAAAACTAGCCCACAAGAATCGCTCCCAACATTGTACCACGTTCTGACGGTGTTTGTTGGGGTGTATTTTTTTCAACATCACATAAAACTAGCTGCTGTTAGTACTGGCCAACTGCCTCGACCATTAGCTGTGCGTTTCTTTTTCTTGCTACAGTTTAACCTTCGATTATGTGCACGGTTATAGTACTGCTCGAGTGCTTAATGATCCAGCGCGAGTGAGAGGCGTAGAACGATGACGTTGCTTTGCATTGCCCAGCCGTCGTCATTAGGCCAGTCACGAGTGGTTGTGTTAAGTGTGCTTCAAATTGATTCATCGATTGGGGTTGAGCAAAATAATGACTAAGGAAGATTCGCTGATGCTCGGTACCACGCCAAGTGCACCTAGACAAAACTTATTGTGGTAGTTGTTCGGTCAAAGTATTATCCTTAGAACTAACTTCAAAACAATAAATGTCAAATGCATGCTATTGCAACCATCAACTTAGGAAGTTGGCGATTTAGCATTTCCGATATCCGGAAGTTTAGCTTTGGGTCTTGAATCTAGCAAGAAGCTCATGGTATTATCCTGCTGTTTAATATGTTGAAAATGAATCTTTTCCCTTTATTGTTGTGTATATTCCTTTTCTTTTCAAACCGGTAACACGCAACGAAATCATTCCTGCTTGCCCTAAACGTATAAAGGTATACCCAACCTGGGTGGCAGGAAAAATCGATTGCAATCTTCCGGCAAACGAGCGAACAACACACACATACACGTCAGGAGGAAAAATCTTATCGAAACCAGCCTCGGCAAGCCCGAGACTACAGTTGCGAAAAACGTTCTTCTGCTTGATCAGTATCAAGAGGGCCCCGTAGGCTGTTTGTTACTCTTTCCCTGTCTGTCTGCCACCTGTTTCGTTTGTCCGTTTGCGGGACCAGGGTGGCGCTGGTTCGGTTGGTTCGCCAACACAGGGGAAGTTATGGTTGTGAATTATTTAACAACATTCGTGTGAATATTTTATGAGCAAAACATAAGGTAAATACGGTGGAAATAAGCCCCATGCTAGAAAGGACGACCTGAAGCAACAAACGAGACGTATTGAGCGAAGAGTTTTCCACCGGGGTGTGGAATGAACGAGGATTTTTCTACCCAGGGAGGAAAAATCAACCCTAGGGTTTTTTTTCGGTCGCCAGTTTTCGGTCGGTTTGAGGCAGTTGCAAAGGAAAAAGGTGATGGTTTGGCTCCGCTCGTCCAGCCTGCCGACCTTCCGACAAACCGTAGTACGGGTAATCTCCCCCGGGGGTACATTTTCCAATTCAAGTGCGCCCGGAATGTATAAAATTGTAATACAATTTCCATCTGCAATTGTGAGTGACACGGCTCACGTACAGAAGGGCTCGAGCAAACCGCGTCAGCTAGAAGGGACTTGCCGAGGACTGCTGCTCTAGCCGAAACGAAAAACGGCAGTCGAAACGAGCGTCGATTATTTTCGCCTGTGCAAAAGGGGATGGATGGGCAGTGGGAGATGGGTTATAATTTTCTTTTTTTCCCATCTTACTCGTCAACGCTCGATCTGTGTGACTGGGGTTCGTTTCTAGTCGCCGGTGAAGGGCTCGTCAGAATGAATCCCTGCTAGGCGCGCCAGGTAAGTGTAAAAGGGCGAGTTTTCTAGTGAGGGAAGGAAAATTGATAAATTTCCTGTAGGAAGGACAATGCAAATACTAAGGAAATTGCAAGCTAGTAGTTGAAATGACAAATGTCCTTTAGCAAAAAAAATGTGTAACTTTAAGAAAAGGTTTCAATAATTCTTGAGTATATTTTCATTTTAAATATATTATTATAACATGTTTAAATTTTGTATGTTCTAACAACGTTGGATGTTCCTAATTGATTAAAAATAAATCAAAACAATTTCGCTGTTTTGTCAAAAAATAAAGCGTCTCTCATGTCTTGTTCAGTGCTCGCTTTTCCTTTCAAACACTTTCCTCTCGTATCAAATTGAAATGATGAAATGCGGGAAAAGCTTCACAAAAGCGTAGCTAATGTAACACATTAATCACGACCGGACGAAAAAGTGTACCGGATAAAGTAAATAAATTAAATACCCCAACAGACCTTTCCCACACCGATGGTGACCAGCAATGTCACAATTATTACTTCATTTTCCATCTTCCTTTCACAGTGCAATGTGCCAAAAAAGAGAGTGTGAACGTGAAAAGAAAAATTATATCCCGCACACCAAACGCACAATTTACACTTCGCGTCCGGTTTTGCCAAGGTTCGTCGCTTTGAAAAGCGCCCGGTTCCATCCCTGCCCATTTGCGAGAGTATCTCGGACCATTATCTTTCACCCGGGTTAGAATTATGATTGGTGTTGTGGGACATCGACCAAAACATTTGCCGTCCGTCCGTCCGAGGGACACCGTTTTGCTTTAAAAGGACGTGCCGAGCGAGCTGTCGTGGATGACTCCCGCCAACAAACTCAGTCCATTATCGAACCGGGTAGGTTGGGTACCATCTGCTACAGTTTCCACACACTTTCCACGCTTAGCAGCACTTAGAAATATCGATCGCGTAGGTGGGATCATGCACACATACACACAGGAATAGATAAGCTACGCACATAACAAACTGGGAAGGAAGCAGTTATGGGTAAACTTGTAAAACATCCCCAGTTGTTTAGATAAGGCATCCGGTTGATACAATCATAATAATACCACACCGAGTGCGAGATGGGCGATAATGCTGTGATGCTGCCCAATTCCCAAAAATCATCGCCCTCGTGCAATGGTGCGACCAAGGCCAAGCAAACACGGTTGCCTCGCAGTAATGGTAGTTGAATAAAGGTTTGTACAAGGGAATGTTTTTTCTTTTACTATCATCGTCTTCGTCATTGCTGTCCTTTGCGCACACAGAACAAACGACGAACTGGGTGTGATAAACGCAAGACGAATTGTGATGTCAAAACAAAGTATAATAAAGGAATTATAATGATGAAATATCGCATCCCGGGGCATCCCTTCGCATTGTCTTTGAACGTGCGCAAGTTAATGCCGTGCCCATGGTAACCATCGTACCATTATTCGGCGGGAAAAAGTTGTCCTTTTGCTTCGGGGAATTTTCCACCGACCGACCGAAACTACGTGAAATGAGTTTTTCCCCGAGGGTGTCGGAGATGCGCATTTCGGTTGGTGGGGGTTTTTCGTATTCGCTAGGATTTAAAATAACAACATCGATAAAACCGACCCGGCGATGGCGAAGCCCTGGTACGGTTTGCATTCGGGGTTTGCGTGGTGGTCGTTCCAGTAACGTGAGGGAGTTACAGCGATTGGCCCTAATCATTGTCACTGGTAGGGAAGGTTGTGTTTGCATACCGCATTCTGTTCTGCTGGGGAAAGTGAGTTAAGCCGAGACCGGGACGAAAGTTGAAAGCCTATCGATACTTGGAAAGGTTTTTTGGTTTGCTGGTTGTTTGGTCTAGGGGATGAAACAGTTACGGTACGCTCTATCTAACGCTTGATCTTAGGCGAAGTTTAGACAGTGTGGTCGTGTTGGGATTTTACATTCGTTATGGTAAATTATCGTTTGATAGGGCAGAACAATCGAACATCGTAACAAGATGTCGAAGTTTGAATTGAAGTGGCGCTGTTGACGGATGAGAGAGGCGGACTTATTTTCGATTAGCAACAGTTAAAGAGAAAAGATGGAATTGGTTTTAATTGGTCCATTGTAGTTTGGAGGAACAATTCACATAACAATGTGACTTTTGAAGGCTGTAAAGTTTTGAGTAAAAGGCATTAGTACGATCAGAAACAATGGGCTAAAAAGTCTGTCAGAATTTACAGGGCTGTCAATTTTTATCACGCAGACGCAGATATTTAATCCTTGCTGCGAGGAAACAATGAGGCTTTCAATATAGTTCAAAAGGAGTACTAACACCACTCAGAGTTTCAACAAAAATCCTTGCAGAGCGTGAACGAAGCCACCCCAACTGTCTCCAGTTTAACTGCCTATTACATGTGTCCTCCTACAAGGAGCTCCTACAAGGAGCCTCTTAGAACGGGCATTATACAAGACGTATCTACAAATAAGCCTCGCCTTCGAATCTTTAATACACTACTAAGGTACACAAGTTTGCACTCAAAAAACTTTGCACTGACGAACAACTTGGCGACCAATAATTGACTCCTCGCTGAAGAATTTCTCAGGCCTATGATAAGAAGACATTGGTGATAGGACACGATTTGAAAGACTTAGCTGGGATACGCTACACCCCATCTTGATAACTATTTTCAACAAATAAATGTAATATTGTTATAGGGCTTTTATATTTGAAGGTTAGCCAGTATTTAGGTTTCAAAGATCTGTTACTTCATAGAATAGCTGAAGGCAAAGAAACGAATCGATATGATGCTTACATAAGAGAGCTTAAACATAAGAAAGACCAGTGAAAAAGTGTGCCCCGGGCTGTAAAATACTACCACAAATTAATATTCCGAAAAAGCTACGTTACGGTCGGTTTCCCTCAGGTTCGTGACACGCCATCACACCCTTACTCAAAGCTGACCAGGTGGATTATTATGCAATCACCTCACTCAGCACTAAACTCACTACGTCTCACACTAAGTGTATACAGATTTTTTAGTTTCTATGAAAATCTCCTGTCACGATTGTATTATTACGCGAAATGAGTAAGTAATACGTGGGTGCTTCCTCGGCAATTACTACTTTACGTAAAACGTTCCCTTCGAGTACTTCCCTCGGATGGAAAATTAAATGTCGGTCGGGATTGTGTGAAAAGGGTAAGGATTTACTAAGTAAAGGAACACGTTCTGAGAAGCGAACCAGGTGTATTTTCCAACCATCCGTGGAAAACGTTTAAAGTGAAATTGTGGAAGAAGAGCAGCGTAAGTTACCAGCATTGGGGAACGAAAGCAATAAACGGAGAGTTGAATTGTAACATTCGAAAAACACACCTGCACCAATACAATCTCATCAAGTTAGAGAGCGAGAGAGACAGAGAGAAAGTGGAGAGAAGGAGAGAATATGTCTTTTTCTTCCATCTCTTCTTGCTCTGCCTTTTAACCTACACAAACGCAAACACACACACACACACATTTGTTCGCTTTGATTAAGAATATCCTTTCCCGTGTATAGTCGTGTACGTGGGGCGAACGGAAGCACAAACACAGGTGCAAATATGGAGCTCTGGGAAGAGCTTTTTAGCATGAGAATGAGAATGAGAGCTTTCGTTTTTGCCGTTGCGTTTGTGGCAAAATCGTTTCACCATACACCAGTAGGCTGGCCGCCATTTTGTTTGTGAAAATTCATAGCCAGTGCAACTGATTTTTTTGGTGGTAAAATATCGATAAACAATAAAACCGCCCAGAAAACATCATCAAAACCCGCAAATTCTTGTTGATGGATCAATTTTAGCATTAACATTTTACCTCAAGGAAGAAACCCACAACGATATAATAGGGAAAACGGTGTAAGAGGGTTTTGTTTGCTTAATTAACGCATTTAGTTCTATAGATCGAACGCAAGACATTCAACTCCCGCAAGACTTCCCAAGGATGGTTTAATCGAATTAACAGAACCCGCTTCCCGTTCGAACGCATCGCGACAGAAGCAAAAGGTTGTGAGAAGACAAAATTATATTAAGACAAGTTCCCACGTTGTACGGCCGGGCTGTGTCTCTCGTTCATCAACGCGCCACAGGAAAAATGTAATTACGTAATTGTTTCTCGTTGTTCTATTACGATGATGCTCGGATATCCTCTTAGACTCTCGTTACTTTACTCGCTCATGCCTTCTTCTCCGCACAAACGTGATTGTAAAAATCAAATTGCAAATTAAAACAAACTATAACTATAAACCAAACAAAAAGAAGGAAAACCGCAGGATATGATACGGGGAGCTTTCTGTGGTGTTTCGCCCGAATACTTCAAGATTCTTTGAGGAATTAAGGACATAAGGATGCAAAAGATGTTTGATGGCGGTGGTGTTTGGTGGAGCTGTGGACAGCTGTGGACACCTACCTGTGTCGGGGATCGATACGCTGGTCAGCCGGTTCGAAAGGAATCCACGGATGTTGGTGACCACCTTCTGGGGCGAGCCGGTGGCCCCGAACAGCGAACTGCCTAGTTTGGAGAGCAGGGCGTTCGATTGTTCGCCCGCTGGTGCACCGCCACTGTCGCCGGATGACGCCACGGTCACTTGTTTTGTCGCTTTGCGTCGGCCTGGGTGTGTGTTGAGCTGCTGCTACTGCTGCTCACTTTACAGCCACGTTACAGCAAGAACGGATAATTGCTGGTTTTCTTCGAGAAATTTAATCACTCACACACACGCACACGCACTCACAACCGCGACCAAACCCAGCTTTTAAATGGTCAAGGAAGTCACACTTATCCTTCGAACTTTTGCACCGGCTGCAGTCCGATTTTCCGTTTTCTGGACCACTGCTGCTGCAAATCGGTCTGACTAATCGGATTTTTTGCTTGTTATTGAATCCCCCCACTCAGCCTGCGAGGACACCGCCACACACTATTTCTCTGTGGGATTTGTTTTATCCGTGGGTTTGGAAGAAATATATTTTGAGAGAAAAATTAGGATTACAATGGACACTAGATCTAAAATCTAACAACTATGGGAAAGCTATGAAATTGTCACAACATTTTTTTTGACAGTTGTTGTCGATATGATTATTGTTGTTTGTTTTTCTAATTCAACTATTCAATTCACAGTTTTGTTTGCCATTTTGCTACTTTCTCTTCGCGCATTTTCATTCTTTTCACTTTTCCCACCCAGTTGCACTGTATCGCTACAAGTTTTTTTTACTAAACCAAAATACACCTGTCCTTAGAAACACACACGGAAGTTGCTAGGATGCTTTCACTGGTGACAATTAAACAATTTGTTCCCTCTCTCTCTCCTTGTATACCCCCTCTAACACTTCCAGTAGAAACATCCTTAGCAAAAGGAAAAAAGAAATTAAACCAACAATAACTACAACACCGAAAATACAGACCACCACCGCGTTCGATCTGGTCCTCAGCGAACGTTAGTACATTCTAGCCATGTGCCAGCAGTTCTGGTGCTACCGAACCCCCAAAAAGTGGCTACGAGACGAACGAAATTCACCACAGCTACCCATACAAACGCAAATAGCTTTGAGAGAGCGGCACGAGAGAGCGCCCGTGTTCTAAGCGATAAGGCAAATCGTTATCCTTGCGTGTCACGGTATGTGTGTTCCCAGGACCAAGCCGGACCATGCTCATTCTCTCGGCAGCGACGGTATCCTTGCAACGCAAGTGCGCAGGTCCTTTACCTTTTTTCGGCTGGCTTTCTCGTTAGCCGGTCGACGCGTTGATTGGTCCGACCGGATCGAATGACGTCACACATGGTGCCTGCGTATCGACAAACCCACATAAATGGGGCCACATTCCTTCACATACATCGTCAACCAGTGTGGGATGGAGTGGGGGAGGGAGGAACAACGGAAGAACACTTGAGATACTAAACACTTTTAGCTGGCTTTCGTTAGTTTGCTTGAGTTAACCATGGAGCGTTTTGTTTTTTGGAGGGTTGGAATTCTCCACCAGTAAGTGCTCCATACCATGGAGGCATTTTGCTTTCGGGTTGCATATTGAGCTGCAGTAAGGCACTACAAAAGCGATAACCGATTGTGTAAACGATTCTATTTTACTGAAAAAAAGAAACATTTTAAACAGTTTACCTCTAACACATTACACGTTCTGAGAAGGACTAATGGTTGAGTACAATAAATAAAGCTATCCAAGGTTTCGCCTTAGGGGATGACAAATGATGACCTTTTTTCGAGATATATTGCATAGGTTCGCCGTTCGGGATATGGGTTTCGTCGAGGGTTCAAATTATCCATTTTATCCGAGTACTCATTCTGGTCCATCGCCTTGATCCTAGCGCCTGCTCCTTTCAACTGTATCGATCCATGTGTGCGGGAAGGGGATCCATGTTTAAGGGACCTCTCTTTAGAGCATCGTAGCATGGAGCTTTTTTGCCATTTTTATATTATTTTTTTGTGTGGGAAAGGTTTTAAACCCTGAGCGTAATATCCTACACAACAGCTTCCTACGTCCTATGACTATAGATCAGGAAGTAAAAGCACGTCCATCCGCTAGTTAAATGAACCCAATCAAATGTTTACTCGGTCGTAGCGGCATCAGCAACTTTTGAAAAGTTAAGCTCAATGTTTTTTTCTCACAGTTCACACAAAAGACGGAAAACTGTTTCAACTTTGTCACTGAGTTGTACCGATTTGTTGAAGCAAGATGCGTTTGTTTTACTTCTGTCACGCTTCAAACTTTGTATTACTTTTGCGCAACAAATTAGCTTGGAGTGATTTTTTCCACATTGTTTTTGATTAAAGTTTCAAACGAACAACTTTGTCAGGAGTTTTATTAAAATTGTGCTGGAAGTTCATTTAATCTTTAACTCTTTTTCGATACAATTTTCTAACAATTTAAACTGGTGGATAGTGCGGCCAGTATTGCATAATCCGTCGCGAGAGTTATTCCCTAGCGCAAAGAGCGTACAGTCTGAAGGAACAAGACTATTTCATGCTCCACTCAACGAGACTTTTTTTCCTTCCAATGCATTGTGAAGCTCATCTTGTCGCATATTTATATTCTGTCACCTGTAGGGGAGAAGTGGCCTTCAAGAGCCGTTCTCAGGTTTCAGTGATGCACATACCTTGATGCACTCAAAGCGTTTCTGCGCCGTTTGCCGTCGGTTTGCCGCGAGCAAACAGGGAAGAATCTTCCTTTCGTTCGTGCTACGTGCTACCAACCAAACCTTTTAATCTTCGACAAATGGTAATCCTTTCTCGGTTTCGTGTAATACTTTCCCATTCTGTGTGGAGCACGGCTAAAAATTGTCTTGTTTTTGTGTGTTTGCTTGCTTGGGATGCTATTAAAACTTTGTCCTTAAACCGAAGGAAATGGTTATGTAAGGGTATTTTGAGAAAAGAACGACCTTCCAAGAATCGATCAAAATGTACACACAGAGACACAACATTCCTTTTAGCAATACGCGGGTAAAGCGCTTGAGCAAACTAGTCACGTCTAGCTGGCACATTCGTTACGGAAATAGATAGCCTTTCATTCTTCATTGGACGAGTTTTGCCCTCCTCTGGAATGTGGCCAATTTTTGATCATCTACAAAAATAAAATGGATGGTTAAGATTAATATGCTAGCCGGTCCGGTACGTTTTTGTGTAATTTTATAGCAACAAAAACATTGTCTGCATTCCATACCTTCGCAGAATCGTTTACAGCGTAACGGAAAAAAGGTGAATTTTTAATTACAAAATCCAGCATTTGGAGGCAATTACCCATGAGAAATCATCACGTAAGAAAGATTCTTGAAAGGTTAATCATAACCGGACAAAGAACCCAGTAAAATTTAACCACTTTCCCAATGAGTGGTTGCTTCCCAGAATCGTCCGAATGTTGATCAAATATGTAGGAGGCCTTTTTTGGGACCGGTAACAAAAAGCCCTCGCATATCCAGCGCAAGCATATCGTTTTATCACTTGATTTATTTTCAAATCTGAAACCTTCCAGTAACTCCTACATTCAACATGTTTCATCCCAAACAACCAAACGAGCGAGACTGAGAGAGTACTGTGAAGTGAAAAAAGGAAAATTGAAGCGTATTTACCACGCCAATCATACACACCCGTGGCGTTATGATGGCGTAACATGTTTCGACTCACCTGAGCAAACGAGACTAGCGTGCAGTGGGTACTGTAGCCTGGGGTGGGTGAGTTTATCGAAGAAACCAGAACCACAACGGAACGACCGCACAAAAATAGGCTTTCTACCGGTAGAACATAAACACGGCACCAAATTTGCCGCGAAGTGGCGAGGAGCGATTATTCCCACGGAAATATGGACCATCGTCTGTAGGATTGGATGAGCTACGACGCACACCAAACGAGCGCAGTACGGCCGATCGATTGTCGCTCCGGAGCACTAGCGACAAGTTTCCAAATATATCAACGACCGTTGGTTGCAATGGGGAAGTTTTTGGCCGCGTTTTTCCGTCACCGTTTGAGAGCGAGGGAAGGTGAGACAGTTTGGAGCTGCCGATTTTGAGGTAGGATCGACACGCAGCAAACTTGCTAAGGCTTCAGGATGGTGTGGGCAGGATGTATACGTTTGTTGTCACACGTTTCGATGCCGTTGTTTATTTATGCGTCACAAATACGTCACATCGCTTGTTTGATGCTGCCACGATTCTACTGATTCTGATTCTGAATCCAAAAACACGAAACCGGAAAAAGCGATATCCATCATCTTGCGTTGAAAAAGCTCGTCCGTTCGTGAGGATCAAGTAGAACGAACAAAAACTCCAACCACGAGAACCACTAAAACCTACACACGTTAGTGTTGAAAATTCTCCAGCCAAAAAGGCAACATGTAAACTCATCTCCGCAGTGGCCAGCAACTCTAGCCATAAATTGTTAAACTTTTTCGCCCACCCGCTGCTTGTGCCGTAAAAAAACGAACGAACCAACAAAAAAAGCTGTGAAACAACTGTGAAATTAAATTTTCCGTACTCGTACGTAAGAACAAATTGTTTTCTTTTGCGAAGGAAATCCGAAATTCCTTCCGAAAACTCGTTACGATCGAAGCACGGTGATAAGACTTTGCCGTTCCTTCTTTTCTTCTATGTTAACAACCCTAGCTACGGTCAGTACGCGTTTTCGTGTTTCGCAAGCACAGTTTGTCGTTTGTTTTTTTGTAGTTACGAAGAAAATATCGAACGTTTGGGCCCGGTCGGCCATGATTTTCATTCATGCAGAGGCACGGAATTGCCTCTTCACTGTACTCCCCCGTTCTGTGTGCGTGTGTGTGTCCTTCATCCTCTCGGACGCGGATCCCCAATACATGGACAATACTCTCGCGCTTACGCAAGGCTTTCCCATGCACAGTCCTGCTGTCCCGGAGCGTGTGGTGAGTTCTAGCTAGAACGATTCATCCCATATTCACCACTCGTCCATTTTTATCAGTGTTGGTGTGAGAATTTGGAGCAACCTTTTTGGCTCTCCGGAATGATGTTCCACGGTACTACCACTACGAACATCTTACCACCGGGTTGGCTCATTCATGGGGGTGAGGTCGGTTTTTATGTTGAAGCTACGTCCTTACTAAAACAGCCCAGTGTGCGAGCGTGTGTGTGTGTGAATTTGCTTGCGTCGATAAGACAGCCTTGATTTGGGGCTGTTTCGTATCCACTCGTACGGATTCCCACGCTGGTGCGGCTGGTGATGACTTGCGGCTTATGTAACGGAATTTCAGTAAAACAAATAGCGCCTTGAAGGAACGCGACAAATAGGGATGATACCCACACAAACACACACACACACACGCGCGTACAGGAAAATTTCGTCAATGACTTTTTGTTGACCTCCATCGGTGGACTTAATCCAATATCGAGCCACTAACACAGCAAAGCAAACAGAGCAAACCTCACATCCAGTCACGTGCCCATCATCATATAGGGATTTTCAACGATCCGTGTACGTGTGCGATTTTATGAGTGTAAGTGTGCCACGGGAATGGGTAGAGAGTGTAAAGAAATCGGAATCATTACTAGCGCTTTTTTTTCTTGTTTTGGTGTGAATCTACACCTCAACCCCGTAGCCCTGTCCAGTCTACCCTCCAGGAGGTGGAGTTCCAACGCTAGTCTTGGAACTTGCTGCCGTTTTCTTGCACAACCCATCCGGAGCAGGGCCATCGCGCGAACGTTTCGCCTAGCCGGGGAAAAGGCGTGGCGTTATCCCTAGAGACCACCAAGAAGACAGCGGGTAAAAAAAATGGTTCACAGCGCAGAGGGAAACAAATGAACCATTTACGGTGATGCCGAGGGTAAGAACACAGTAAAGCAGAACAGAAAAGTAACGCCAGTAAGTGAAGCAATCGATCGGGCACCTTTGATTCTGCTTCTCGTACAGCGATCGATAACGCTTACGAATGGGGGAGATTCGATGTGGGTTCTCTCATATAGGATTTGCCGAGGTCGCTTCTATTAGATTTGCATGATTGTACTCCAAACAAAAAAAAAAACAACAACAGCATACGATTGGCACAGATTCGAGGCGCGAACGTTTCGCCTAGCCGGGGAAAAGGCGTGGCGTTATCCCTAGAGACCACCAAGAAGACAGCGGGTAAAAAAAATGGTTCACAGCGCAGAGGGAAACAAATGAACCATTTACGGTGATGCCGAGGGTAAGAACACAGTAAAGCAGAACAGAAAAGTAACGCCAGTAAGTGAAGCAATCGATCGGGCACCTTTGATTCTGCTTCTCGTACAGCGATCGATAACGCTTACGAATGGGGGAGATTCGATGTGGGTTCTCTCATATAGGATTTGCCGAGGTCGCTTCTATTAGATTTGCATGATTGTACTCCAAACAAAAAAAAAAACAACAACAGCATACGATTGGCACAGATTCGAGGACTTAGTCGTGAGATTCCAATTTCTGAAAATAGCGTACCATTACACAGAAGAGGTCATTGCTTTTTATCGCATTATCGCTTGAAGGTGTTGTGGCTCAACTGCAACACCAGACGCGGTATCGCATATCATTCCGCAACGCTAGAGATCGCTCATCCTCCGCTCCGTGCCGTTGTCGCATGTTGATTGATGAACGCGAACGAGCCCCGATACACATCTCGCGAGACACAGCACCCAAATAGCAGCCTAATAGCATTTATACCCGCTAAATCATATCACATTAGGCAAATCGGCCGCTTCTAACTGTTTGCCATTTACTTTCGACCGACCGTAACCATTAGAAGATTTGGGACCCGTCTTTGGATTGACCGGTTGGTCAATTGGACGAGGTCGTCGGTACGGTGTCCTATCACCTTTGTGGGGAGTCCGGCTGGCGGGGTTCCTTTTTTTTTTTGCAGAAATGTGAGATTTGATTTGATCGGATCACGCTTAAAAGGTTAGCTGCCCTTTACCGTGAACAGGCGCCGGCTGGCGTTGAAAGCAACAGAAAGGTACCCTGTTTTCGGTTGTAATTAGCACAATTGTTTCATTGCGTTTTGTGTTGGCTGAGGATGTCTGTATCTGGGAAAAAGGTTTGGAGAAGAAGGTGACTAAATTGCGAAATTTGGATTGGTTAAATTTGGATTCTTGTTGTGCCTTTGGCTCTGACTGATTATTTGATGAGTTTTATTAATTTCCTATTCGTGCGCTTATGCCCTACAAACGACACCAAGCGATTTAAGTCACATCAGCAACGGCATACGGCACACGTCACGCCGATTGCTATCGTGTGGTTTTAGTTTTCCCAGTTTTGCTCTTAAGAAACGCTCAAAGCATGCCGGTCATAATGTGCTTAAAGGGGATATTAGTTCTTTGAGCACTGTTGCTGGGATGATGGATCTTCCCAGTCGGCTGACTCGTGACGGTGTTTGTCGCTCGTCAAGGTGACGAAATGATGGCACGTACCAGCGTCGTATAAGGTGTCTTAAGGCAGCGTTCTTAAGAAAGAATAAATAAAAAGGCATCGGTATAGAGCCAGACCGGCAAGACAAGCTGGTTTTAGAACTGAGCTGACGAGTATATGGGAACGGATGCCGAAGATGGATGGAACTCCCACGAATTCGTGGTAGTTTGAACGAGAAGTGAATGGAAGAGTAGCATTTGGAAGGCACGTTTGATTAGATTAGATCATCTGACGTTTTGATGTACATTCGAACTGTTGGAAAACGGATGGAGTTGGTGTTCTTGTTTAAATTGAATAGTTCCTGTCTGGTGCTCTCGTGGCTTTAATTTATTATTAATGCTGCTACGGTGTTTTTTGAGTATATACGGGCCACAGCCGCTTTTGCATTAATAATTGAAATTTGCGAATTTAAGACTACACATCTTGATTTGTAAAATCAAGTCCAAATTAGTCCAGATCCAGCTAGCGTCTCTCATCGTCAGATTCCCAGCAAGCAGCTGAAGTGAATCTTCTTCTGTACCACTCTACCTTCGACAACCAGCCGAAGAAGCCTTGATTTACTTTCAATTTTTGCAACATAATTCAGAATTTATTAGCACCCCGGCACGCAGCCAACCTGTCCGTTCGCAAACGCAATCAACTCACAGGGTGGCCCGATGGCTTGAAACATTGTCGCACACCTGAAGTGTACCATCATCATCTTTCCCAAAATGGTCCCTTCGAGGGGAGGTTCTGTACCGTGATGCCTTTCAACGTATCGCCTTTTCAGGTTCGTTCGTCGGTCGCATCGAGTTTCCGAAATTTCCGAGCGGTAGCGCATAGTCAACTGTTCATCGACACTTCGCCACAGCTGATCGAAAGTAAGGGGTTTATTAATTTATAAAACAATGATTGCACTTTTGCCATTTTTGGGGTAACCTTCTTCAAAAAAATCCGCTTGCCGTTTTTTTGTTTTTGCTGTTGCTCGGTTTTACTTAAGCTACGTGTCACTTGCGTACCACTCAGCCTCGGTCTGCTCAGACTCAGTCAAGTGCTCGAAATCGGTACTCGAACACGGTGCTCGAAGGATCAAACAATCGATCGATGTTTAAAAGGTGTTTGGTAATATGGATTTTGTGTGCTTGTGTGTGTATGTGTGTACGCTTTGAATGTGAATGAGCAGAAGGTCGAAAGTTTGGTGCAATAATTGCTCAAAACCCGTTGACAACATCCACCCGATCCGGCCTTGGATATGAATGGGGTGGGAATTGCCTGTTTTATGCCCATTACTGTCATATCAGACGGTACCATCCAAGATCGAACGATTGGACAGCTTGACCTTCGTGTTCGCTGCCATAGCTTTCACATATGATCGCTGTGGTCAAGGCGTTCGACTGCATTAGGACTCAATTTCAGCCAGTTTTCTCTCAGGATAGGTCCTCTGTTACCAGTACGCAATCATCCTCTTCAAACGCGTTATACTGATTGTCGCTATCGCACTACACTCGGTACCCAATTTGGTTCATCGCGTACCGCACATAATCATGCGTTCACCAGCGTTACAGGGACACTGCATCCCTGAGAATGTTAGATAATCGGCATTGCGCTGCTAGGTACCGAAAACCCGGCAATGATGAGCGCCAGCAGACATGCTCGATGATTTATGTTGATCGCGATCAACCGGCAGCCGCGATAATGATGATCAGGCGCGTACCGTAGCGACTGCGATCGATATCCCATCCCCGGGGTTGTAGGTTTTTGTAGGAATTGAAAAGAACGTTTTGTCTGGTTCGTGATACCATTTGACGACGGTTTCTTAACGACGTCTGCGAAGAGCGAGCGTACGGCCGGGTGCGCAAACTCTCGTCGGCTGGTGGCTGGTGGCTGGAAGGTAGCAATTCGGTTCCAAATTGCCAGGTTCTGTCATTGATCGATGCAGATCGTGCCGACATCATTAGACGTCATTGGCGCATTTTGCCTACCGCTACCGAATAAGGCTTACCTTTCGCTCGTCTTTTCAACCGATAAGTGACTTGACGCTTGCAGCGAGGTTAAAACGTGGTACAGCAAAGGATAGAAATCGGTCACTCTTATTGTGTTGATAATTTTTAATTGCAATTTATGTTCAGTTATTGGTCTTGTCGATCGTCTAATTTTCATATATTGTAGCTCAACATACCCTCTCATATCAACAGCTTTAACCAAAATTGATTAACAATTGCGCCTAAAAGTAGGCACCTGAATGACAAGCGACAAGCGACAATGCGATTTTACAACTATAATTAATTTAAATAACCTTCTTCTTTGTCAGCTGGTAGCAGCAAATGTTTACTCTCATTACCTCACAAATAGATCATACAAAAAACAGTAACGAATAATGTTTTTTTACTGATTATTTCAAATAGAAAATTACATGTATCATTAATCCCCATTTTGTCGATACAAGTGTACCATTACAGCGCCACAACTTTTTCCCTTAACGAAAACTCTACCCATACCTCCCAATCAATTGGTGCTTATGAGTCCATCGAGAATGGATTACATCAATTTCCAACCATCCTCCAGACTGCGCTCAGTCGATGGCGAAGGGGCCCGCAACATTATGAAAGAGTTCGGAAGCGAAACGTTTCAAACTCAATCACGTTTTCCAGCATCGACCGGGGGGCCCCTGTGTGCCTGATCAAATATATCGAAAATGAGCAGTTTGAATGTCCGCTCTGTCAGGCTAATAAGACACAACGGACCGCTCATTACGACGCCGGTGTTATTTGGGATGCAAATAATTATCCGGCACTCGGTTCGGTTTGCTTTTCATCATCGTCAAACATACGGCACTACTACGTTGGGAAGCGTTTGTAGTGCGTGTGCCACCACAGTGAGCAGTTAGGCGATCAGCGGGAGTTTGTGTTACTGTTAGGCTGAAATTAATCCAGGGGTGTGGTTGATAAATAGACAACAAACAGAAATGTTCAAAGCACCGCCGTATGTCACGAAACTTGAATGCTTTTAATTGAAAATCTGTGAAAATACACATGAGCGGCCGAAAATCCGATCAAAGATGCTCTCTAGTTCTGAAGAGTGCAATAAACCGGACCACATAATTATGGCGCAGGTTTCAAATCAACCATCATACTATGCACATCTTCGGCAGGATTGAAACAAATCCATAAAAATAGAAACCCTTTACTAATCCCCCCTACAACTAAGCAGCCTTCAACGGACAGGTCAATAAAATGTGCACCACTTAACGAGGTGTACGAGCTATGAAGCAATAAAATAAAATTATCTAATTTGCATGTCAGGTTCGTTTTGCAAAAGTGCAAAAGTGTGTCGTGAGTCATGTGCGTTGTAACACGTGAAACAGCTTGGCACTCTAAATTGTGGTCCATTTTGTCCAGTTTGTCCAACAGATTTTTAAAACGCGTTTCACTGAATATATAACACATTATATTGGTGAGATTTTTCGCTTCGTTGGACGTACGTTGGACCATTCTTGCTTCACAGAATTTTCCACGCCATGCAATCAGCCGCACACACCGTCAGACAGTATTTTCCATTGCTGTCGATAGCAATCGGAATGGTACGAACGTAAAGCTGTGTCGAAAACAAGAGCAAAAACGCAACGATCCATAAACCTGGTGGTGGCCGTTGATTGCACCGGGAACACAAACGAGAATAATCGCTGGTGGCATGCACACACACACTCCACACAATCACCCGTACGCCCGAAATGTTTCATCAGTGTTTATTTATATTTAATCAGATAATTTTTAGGTTAATGCACCGCTGTTTTCTCGGCTCTACTCACGGGGCACACCGCTAGGTGCTGGCTCTGTATCACAATTTCGTTCGCCTACAGCCTAACCTCCCTCCAAAATCATTCCCAAATCGTGCAAAGTGTAACTAATCGTGTTGTAAGGATCCGGCAACTGGTGAGCTTCTTGAGGTTCTTTTTTCCCCACTCAATAACCAACGCCAGATACATTGTTCCGTCGGGTTCAGCAACAATTGAAATTTAAATAATTCAACAGATTATCTGCCTGCACTTGCGTCGTCTGTTCCCGCCGATGATGGTCGGTTTCGCACAAGTTGGTTGCGCGGAAATGGGAAAATAAACAAACACACACAAACCGATCGATCAGTCAATTATGGTGCGGTAGTGAAAAACAAAACATAAAGCTTGTTGTTTTGCTTTTCTTTTCTTTGCGCAGACATGTTTACCTCCATCAACCTGATCAGCGTTAAACAAACATTAACGACAGCGATAGCGGCCTTACCATAGCGTATCGATCCATCTTGCTATGGAGCTTGCTGGTGGTAGGCTGTTAATGGTGTAAAGAAAAATGTTCCACCATATGGGAGACGGAGCATTAATGGCATCCGTACTCTACGTAGGCACACTTTTATGTGCACGGTTTAATGTCACCCGTGGGATAGTAATATCCGGGAAGCTGACCTTCCTAAGGGTTTTGTTGGGATGTTGGTTGATAAGGGTGGTTTTATAACACATTTTCGTAGAATATTATATATGTAAACAGAGGTCAACAAATAATAGTATTATGATAGGAAGTATTTTAAATTAAACCTTTTAAAATATTATTAAAAAGTTACCTGGTTTTGCTGTTAAATGTCTTAATGTTGCTTAGCTTAGTTGTAGCTTAGTGATTTGTAGTCAAAATCCCGTTTCGTGTAGCATAAACAAGACAAAACCAGTTGCCACTCTCATCCATCCATCTTGATGCACACTGTGTAAGATTTTGATACTGATAACACATCATCTGCGCGCCATCAACATATACGAGCGTGAATTTGTGTGAATGGAAAATCATAAAATGTGATTGAATAATTAACCGAACGATCGGAGTCCCCAGCAAGTGACTCTCGAACAAAAGTTAATGGCTTTTGGTGTTTATGAAATTTCGCAAACATACACAACATAAGTGGTGATAAAAGTTATCAATATGTTTTATCACCAGTACGGAAACCACCTTTTTTTTTTGTTTTGCTCGGTATCAAAACAGTATCCTCGGCTCTATTCCTCTCGAACAGTTGGTTAACTGATGTGTGTGCCAACACTCGCAATCGCCGAACCGGTGCGTATTGAGTGATCTTGAACTGAGGCTAACCGGCGTACGATGCTTTTACGATGTGCGGTACGGGCTTTGGAGGTTTGGAAGACAATTCCCTCCACGCAGGCGAAAGGGAAGCAACCAGAACAAACGCCATACGCGCGCGTAGCACCATTTACATTCTCTTTTACCCTCGAATGCGCAAAGGAATCGTACGTAAGAAAAAGGAAAAGAAAACAAACCAAACCATCATCACGGTACGTGGGAGAGCTGGCAAAGCTTTGCCGACTAATATTGCCCCTGCTGCGGTGGAACCAAACGGGTGGCAACAATTTGTCTAACAGGCCGTCAGAGATCAGTGTGCTCACATTTGTCAGAAAGTTTGTAATAGCACCACGCTAAATACTTCTACGTCTGGTTGAGTGATTTATTCACATTGAATCAGAGTTATAATTATCGTACATATGTTGAGTACTACAAGAATAAATCTTGCAATTGTTTTAGAACTTACCTCAATGAATGTTTCATGTATGACTTCATTCTTGTTGTATTCAATTATTAAAGCTTTAATAGCTTGTGTATACCTCTTTGAAAAACAAAACAAGACAAAACAACATTTTATGTTGCTTATCTGTCATCCACAAAAACAACGCAAGCTCAACCGTACCTATACACCTACTACACCTGACAATCAACCAGACAGACAAGATCGCACGAAAACCACCACCCCACAAGCACTCCCTCCGTCCGCCCGAGGGTGGTGACCGATAACACTTTTCCGGCATGTTGCATTTTCCCAGACGAATACGAAACGAATCGGACGAACCCCTTTCCACCACTGCCGCGATTCTTTCCATTGTGGCAGCACACGTGTGACATCTTGATTTGAACGGCACTGCACTGCTTCAGCCGTGCATCACACGTGGTACACAGGTGTGCAGGCAACCGTTCCGAGCTGAACAGGGAAATAAACTCCGACATGAATGTGTGAACATCACCTTCAAATTGTTTCCCCAACTGTCTGCCTGTGCCTGTGTGTGTGTGCGGGTTTTTTTTTCTTCACTTCTGTAGAGACTGTGAAGTGAGAGGCTTTGAGATTTGTCGCAAAATCATGTTAGCCCTAATTATGGCTTACTTTATCTTGGCTCTAATCGTTCCTGCCGCAAGCCACATCTGCCGCCTGTTTGCAAAGCCGTGGTTTTGGTTTTGTTGTTGTGGAATGCATCGCTGTGCATCTATGTGTGTGCGAGTACTCATCCCTTCCATCTCTTCGGGGATCTGGGATGCAGATGAAAAATGAGACAAAATAAGAGTTGACCGCAAACCGAAACATCCATGCAGAAAACCGTTTCCTAATAAAACGGTGTGCAACACCACAACTATGGAAGCAAACTGCATTCGGCACGCTCATCTTCAGTGCAGTGGAACGAATGCATATGACCGGCGTTCAATCGGTGCCCGTTTGGTGACGAAACGTGTGACTTTGCCGTGCAAGTTGCGGCGCCACGACAATCGCCAACAGAAACCAGCCACGAGCGTATTGCGTTCGATCGTCGGGAAAACAATTTGCTTCATTCTGGTACCTGCCTGGCATACAGAAGCTGAATTAATATTGCACAATTTAAAAGCTCATACACAGTGTGGGCACAAAAATGCAACCAAAATGTCCGATAAAATCCGCTTGACAACGGGATGGTCGTTTGGTACGCGTTTGTTCTGTTAGCATACAAAGCGCTCATTACATTACGACCGCTACACCGTGAAAGGAAGGAATGTTGTTTCTATGCAAGCAGTGGACGACAAATGTTGTACAGCTTCAAGCGGTCACTGTAATCTGTAAGGTCACGCTTATCTTTAACTTTAAAAGTATGCCGATCATCAATCAAACTAAGGCGCTTATCGCGTGGTGCAATAAAAAGTAAACCCGAAAATATTGGACAGCACACACACCTCAATCAAACTAAAATCATGGTTTTTTTCCATCCAAAGGAAACCCGACGAGGATGGGATTCGAACCCACGCGTGCAGAGCACATTGGATTAGCAGTCCAACGCCTTAACCTCTCGGCCACCTCGTCTGTTGTTCGTTGCGTGTGCTACAGACGAGTGGGTTCTGTTGTTGGTGCGTATCAGTGCGTAAAAGAAATCCATTAAAATTAATTAATTATAGCAAAGTACAATGCAATTGTTTAAATTGAATAAAACAAATCTTTGGTATTTTCCGGTGTGTAATGATTTGATGTTGGATTATTTTAATACTGAAGAAAACTTGAACGTCAAGATATCCTAGAAAAAATCTTCAGCAGCTTACCAGATTACCAGAAGACAGAGATGCTTTAAAATGTCTTTTCTATGCATTGTTAACAAAAATTTCGTTATATCGATGACTGATGTCTTCAAGAGGTTAAGAATTCTAGACGAAGCAAACTGGACTATACGGGATGGTTTAGAAGACCTAGAAATACCTTATTTTGTGATAGAAAATGTTGAAAATATATTGGAACTCCAGAAATATTCTCCAGCAAATCCATTCTAAACCTGTAAGATACTGTCTTGTACTAGGTTTATGTTTAGTAGCGATCTAATGGCACGTACCGTGTACGATGTCGCCACAATCGCGACAACCATTCGCCACTAGTGTTTACCTCGATAAATGGCTTTTATCATGCTCAAACTCCCCACCAAACATCGGACCAATACAACCCGCAAACGAGACCGTTTTTCTTCCCGTGAAAGGAAACAGTTTAACACCTGACAGGCGTGCGAAGCTTCTCAGCCAAAGATGAGATGCGCCGTCTAAAAGCAGACAGTTCAGATGTCTGCCAAAAATTTGAAACTACTCCAAACGAACTGTTGGAAAAGGTGGAGATGCGACGTGTGGTGAAACAAGAGCAGAAACGTGGCGTGGGAACGGACACAGACACACTCGCTAGCTTCCGCCATTGCTCGGGAAGGAAAAAAAAATACATTCCATTACGGGGACGATGACGACTGGTTTTTATTTCGGATTCGGTTTTATTATTTCCTTTGCCTACCATTGAAGACCCCAGCATGGCAGCGCACGCACGCATATAGAGAAGCTTGCGTACGGTTGCTGGCGCTACTGGGTGGTAGATTTATGCAACAACGCCCAATTTCGTCCGGAATCGACGATGATGCGCGAAAGCAGAAGTACGAACAGCAAAGGCTCTTTAAACATTGGTATAAAAAGTAAAGAAAAGAGATATAAAAGGTTTTTGTTTTTTCGATATCAAGCTTTCGGTTTTCTTTTTGTTTGTCAGTCAGTTTGACCTGTCAGTGGCTTGGGGGGCTTAGGCTTCTGAACTCCTCCGCTAACGGCTTGCGGGCTCGATGTTACCCACCCCACGATACAGGTTGTGGTGGGCTTTAACGATTTAATTATTACTATTACAATCGAGCTGTTTTGCCCGGGCGAGTGCCGTCACCCGGTTGCTCGTTTGCTGCTTAACCCCGAACGTGACTCCTGGTGCCAGAGCCTGGCTGGTGCATCATCACCATCGCACAACCCCAGGAACGGGTGGAATGATGCAACCAACGCCCGAGGTTTGGCTGGAGCGAACGTCGTCACTTTGTCTCCGGTACGCGGAAACGTAACCGAAACCTCGTGCCACGCTAAGGTCTCGAAAAATGGGGCCACTGTTGTTGTTGTGCGCAGATGACCTATCGAGGTGCAGTTGCAGCTATTGCTCATTTACAGCTTTTTTATGTACCGTAGTGTTCTTGCAGTTGGTCCCGCAGGAGTTATCCAGGCTAGTAGCGGAACCGGTACGTTTCAGTTCGGTTGATCCTCACACCTTTAGTCTGCATTTTTTTTTAACGGTTGATCTTTCGCACTCCAGCTCATTGCTACCGGCAACAGTGCTTCCCACGTACGCACTTACAAACTCTTTCGCACAACCAATGGTGAGTTTATAAAATCGAACGAACCCCCTCGGGGGCCATTTAGTTGATGTACTTTCGACACACGTGTAATGCGATACCGACCCAAGCGGGAGTTAATTTGAGTTCACCCAAGATTACAACAGCACCACAACGTTGACAACGGCGGACCCCAGGTTGACAGGCGTTTAATCAAATTCCCAAAAAAGAGCAGCGATCAATGATTAACGGTGCGCCATTAATGAAACGGCCTGGTCCATTCAAGCGCGCTGACCACGGCATCTCGTGAGGAACCCGTGCAGAAGATGTTTGCAAACAATTAACGTCCTCCGCTTCTTGCGCTACTCTTCTGCGCTTCGAACTGGTTCGATGGATTGTGTATGATCTTCGCAGGCCCAAAATGCCTTTATTTTGTGAGGGTTTTTTTTGGTTTATTATTGTTTTCGCTACCACTGTTTGTACTGCACAACGAAGATTTAACGCTTGGCGTGTTGTGTCTTCTTTTCGTTTCTGTTCGGAGCGCGGTGTGCTGCTCGCGACGAAGCGTAACATCCGCGTGTGATGGCTCCGGACATATGAAGCCTAATAGGTCAGTAGTACTTAATGCTGGCGACCTTCCGTGAGTGTCACGTACGGCGTTACGCACATCGGCGGGAGTGGTAATGTGCAAAAAAAAAGGTAACATAAAGAGTGAAACAGGTGAATAGGTTGACAGGGCAGGCTAGTTTAGTGGAGCACGTATGTGCTATTTTAAGGCTAGAAAGGCTCCAGAGTTACACCATCAGAGATGGATTGCAAAAAAAATGTGTTTTGCCCTTAATAGCATGATACACTATCTGTACGAGCAATCACAATTTCTATGTTTTGTTTAGTTATGTTTTGTATAATTAAATTAGTATAAATATTGATTTAAGATACCTAAATTTAATACCTAAACATTTGTTGGATATCATGACGCTTAAATACTTTTTGGCATCAAAACCTTTTATGTGTCAAATCGTTATCAATTCAATTGCAGTATATGTAGCAAAAAACCGGGGTAGTTGTGACACCGTTAACTTTTTTTTGCAGAGGGGCCCCTTACTTAGATACGGGGCCTTCGTATTTCGGGGCCCCCCAAACGGCGGGGCCCTAGGCGACCGCCTGCTCCGCCCACCATTTGATCCGCCACTGAGTAAAATGCTTCGTTTTTTTTAATTGTCGGCTATTGTACAGTAAAAACATTTAAAGAAAATCATATAAAAGTTATAGTTTGTTTTGAAAGTCACATTAGTTTGATAGCACCTGTCTAGTGACATATTTAAGCACGAATCTTCGATATCTGCTTAATCCAACCAATCACAGCATAAATTGTTCGCATGTCAGCTAGCAGCTAGCACCTGCATGATCAGCTGATGTAGATAAGAAATTCTCCTCTTTCCAAGTGTCTCGTATTACACAACGCACAACCATCTTCTGGAACATGTGCCACACGTTTTAAAAAATCGCAAATTACAAACATACTTTTCCATCGATTATTTTGTCTAGTGATACTGAAAAGAAGAAGCATCCGACCGAATCCCGGTGACTATACCGTCGTATGTGATTGTTGCATATTTCTTGCATCCACCGATAAGACACCACCACAGGGGTCTTACTGACCTTTCGACCGCAACCAAGGTACAGTCTGGTGGGCCTTCTCTCTGCAAGCTCACTTTCAGTACAAACCATTCAACGGTAAGGTGGTTTCGAGTCACGCGTTGTAGGAAAAAAAATGAGAAAAGCGTAAATGCAAAACTTTCTGAAGAATATTCAATTTGTTATTCTATCGGTGAACTGATTTCGGTGTCGTCGCCTTAAAATTATGCAAATGCAACATCGCAACGCGTGTGTTAGATGTCGCCGAATAATAAAACGCTTGCATTTACTCTTGATTCACTTCACATCCACACATTGGTGGCCTTGCACCGACAACAGTTCAATTAATTTGAAAGCTTTCATTCAGCAGGCGCCTCATGTGCCGTCGGTCCTGTGGTAGCACACTTTTAATTATCATGTTCCACGATGGTGTTATCGCTGTGAAGTGCATCTACTTATCGGAACGCGAACCCGTAACTAGTGATTAAGGAAGATTTTAATTTTTGTCCAGCTGCATTACGTGACAACAAATGGATGCAGTCGCCAGCCCGAAAAGGTGATTGCTTTGCAGCGTCTGTGTACGGTCGCAATTATCATTAACGCTTTTCAGCCAGATGCGCAATGGTCAACGGTTGGTGAAGGATTTGGAGTGGTGTGACGTGGGTAATTGAATTCTTCCCGCGTTTAGTTCACGCTACAATACCGTCGGTCATCGGGTGCCCCGTTACACGACCTCTATCGCGATGCGCTGTGAAGAAGTATCAAATCATAATAAAAAGCGCACCTTCACTTAAGTTACGCGAGCCGGAGCGTAGGAAATGCCATGGGAAGATCGCAGCCAACGCTAAGACCCCAAACCGAATTACTCTTGACCGACTAAAACTAGTCCGAAAGATGTGCATTTGCTTAAATGCAGCGCATCTAATTCTAGCCGCATTCGAGAGTCGTCCATCAAATGCAACTCGCTTAAGTTAGCCAGCGGTGGCAATCACCTTGAAGGGTTTCCTTTCGCTTTTTTTTTTCATCGTTCGGTTTTTGTGTGTACCGAAACCGTTTCTACACACCACCAATATGACAGCGGTCGGCGGTTCAGATGCATGAGAGAAAAAGAACAACAAAGTTATCACTTCTGCAACATCTCGCCCAGTGCCCAGTTCCGTCCAAGCTTTTTTCTCTCTTTGTGGTGCGTTACGGGCCCATTCTTTTTTGTTTCTATCTTCCCGTTTGGTCATCAAT
>KZ061769.1:231698-296960 GCA_002091835.1 Anopheles maculatus
TATGCTGCCCTACGCCGACTATGCATTTCCGTGCTTCCGAAAGCAACGTCTCCAGTCTTCGAATATGCACAATGCTTGATCCACAATTTTGTTGTGTCAAAAATTTTGGACAAACATCGTACGGACGTGCTGCTTGGGTGATCGTGATGGTTGCGGAATTTGCACATTGGAAGCCACTGTCTGATGCATAGTCTGCTGTTGCTGCTGCTGCTGTTTCTGCTGTTCGTCCGGTTTGCGTCCGTTTCATCCGCTCGTTCATTCAATAGCACTAACAATCCGCTCCGTACCGAGAGTGCGGAGTACGAATAACGTTTTTTGTTTAAAATGAAGTCAACATTGAACAAGATGGTAATAATTTAAGTAATGGTACACAACCGTCGCACTCACTCGCGTTGCTTGGTGAAAATTTGCGAATGTTCGGTTTCGAAAAACGGTTGTAAACAAAGCCCCGTAACAGTCAGGTTGAAAATCGTTCACTATCTTCTGACAGCTGTCACGCGTCAGTGCTTGCGCAATCGATCGCCAAAGTTGAAGCTTTCGGTATGCAACAAACACAGACGAATTGTCGTATGAGCTGCCAAGGGATGCTTTATGGCGCCAGCTGTGTTTGTAATCGACAGAACTAAAGAATTTCTCAAGATTTCGATGACCACATCCAGAAGCGTATCAAATATTTAAGAAATTACTCAGTACAAAAACAAGACTCTCACAACGTTACAGCTACAATCCGAATTGTTTGTTGATGTAATTTGCACATTGTTTAACATGGGTGACGAAAAAACAAAAAACCCCTTGATCGCGATACACCGAAACTGCGATTACACGGGCTCAACAAACAACGGGTGGTTACATTTCGTGGGTAGATTAGTGAAGATAAATAGCAGTACAGCACTTGAAAAACACAATTAGAGCTTAGTTTTGTACCTAAGTTTATCCAGCCGGTGCAAACTGTCGTCATGCTGACACAACTAGACGGTATATATGTAAATGAAGTTATTCATTGCAAATTCACACGTGGCGCCCCATGATGCAGTTGAAAGTGCATCTCTTTCGCTGCTGCAGTGCGGTACAATTTCACGCATGCAAGTCACGGTGCGCGATCACTTGCACGTCTGACCCGATCGTTTCATGTAACATCATCCACGGTATGCATCTGGAACTGGAAGCGAATTGTAATCTAGTACACGCTGGGCAACGCATACGCCGAAACATCTTGGAAATCTTCTTCGATGTTCAAATTTGTTTGTTTTCTCCTTTCTCTCGCTCTCGCTCTCTTGGTTTGTTTGCGTGAAAAGTGAAACGATGAGCTTGCGCGGTGATGCACACACACACATCCGTTAAGCTTTTCACAAGCTCAAAATAGACACGTCTCCCAGGCAAGGCATGGGAGTTGCGCATTGCGAATGCGTACTGCGGCTTCTCGATGAGCCAGCGATGACTACGCGAGCCAATGCACAAAAGTGAATGGTTGATGGTGAACGCTTTTGTAGATCGTCGGCAGTAGGTCACGCGCGATCCTCAGCTGTGCTATTGACCGTGAACTGTGAGTATGTTTTTGGCGATGAGAAGATGGGTAACAGATCGGCCCCCTCGAGGAAGCTGGATCATGTAGGGGATCCATTAAGCTTTTTAGTGGCCTTTTTGAACGGAGAGTGCGTGCTTTGTCGTTGTTTCGTTGTATGGTATAGGAGTACATTTATATATGGGATACATTGGCTATTTAAGCACTAAATAGCTCTGAAACTAGCTTTTGACGTCATTATTTACACGTGCCTTTAATTACCACAAGCGTTACTGAATGAATCCAAAACAAGTACTACATAAAGCGACATTAAAACCAAACTTCAACAGGCATTAAACGTTACAAAATCGACCTAAAACCTAAAGTCAGTTTGTAGTGAAGAAAAAACAACAATTTCTTTGTCCCACAATCATCAATTCACAGTTCGATGTGAACCAATAAACCATCTCAATTTATTAATTTCAGGTATTTCTTTCCTGGCCCGTCGTGTGCCCAAGTGTGCCCCCTCTCACACATATAGTTTGATGTCGATCGTGATGTTATCCTTAGACGGGCAAGAGACACTCACTCGCACTCACACGCATTTTGTTCACTCAGTCCAATCTAGGTTGTTTAATGTTTTGCTTGTTTTGTTTTTTTCTTTTTTCCTTTCTTTTAGGGTTTCTACATATACATATGTGTGGTTTTGTATAATTAGCTTATGTTCTAATAAAATACATGTACATCTATTGGGATTTTTTTATAACCCATTCTCTTCTGCTTTTGTTGCTTTTATGGTTCTGAGAGCGGGTTTTTTGCATGTTTCATTCGTTTGATAGAGTAAAGCCGTCTTTAACAACTCGCAAACTGTTTGAAACTGCTTTTGTTGAACGATATTTTCAAGCAAGAAATTCGGGTTTTTTCGGGAAAATTCGCAAAAAAAGGGTTCTTCGTTTGTTTGTTTAATTGTTTGCATCATTTAAAACGAAACGGAACCTTTACCTTTTTTTTGTGTCAAGTTTTCTTTTCGTATTGAAGCTCTCGGATATCCGTTGATATGTATGGTTGTTGTTTGGTTTTATTTTTCCTTTTCTTTTCATCTGCTTCAACCATCCCAACTTAATACAGTTACTCTCTACAACTGCGCAATGCGTGTTCGCGTATCTGAAGCGTGTTTGTCGTAGGTTCTAAACGCTTTGGTTCGGTTTCGCCCTATGCTCTAATTGTACAGTGTCTGTCTGTTTTCGGGTTTTTGTTTTCCAATAGAACCTCTCTGTACCAACCGTTTAGCTGTGTGTGTATGTAGATGCTAATATTCATATATATATATGCACGATATGTATCGATTTTCCGTGTGACATTTTCTCTCTCACCAGATAGAGGCTTGCCCATTAACAACGATTATGAGTATGTTCTGCAGCAGTAGTTGTACCTTTTCCTTTCCTTCTTTCCTTCAATCGTCTTGCCCTCTTTGCTTTTGCAATAAGTGTAGTTACATCATTTTGTAGAATTTGGTTTTTTCCGTTCAGAATTTATAAGTCCACTCAGAGATCAACAATTAGCGCAATAGTTTCTTAATGGTAGTTCTCGTGTGCCGGGTCGTCTGCACGAGGTGTTTGGTTTGGGGTGGGGGGCTTTTTTTTAGCTTTTCCACGTTCCCACATTTCAACGCTACGTACCCGCGAGTGCAATCAAATGTATCTGCCTATGGTTAAGAGTAGCACAGCTAAGAACAACGTTTGTAACATGTTTTGGTTTGTATTTTACTAGAGCTCTTTCTTGAGTTTGCTTTTTCAACAATCTAACAAGTCGGTGTGTGTGTGTGTGGATGTGTGTATTCTCTGTGAATCTTTTAATCACAATTTTTCGTAAGTACACGAATAGAGTAAATCGGCGGTGCACAAGGAAATGGGGGGGTTTCAAATTCGGTTCTGGGTGCAAAACAGATGCGTAAGCGAGCAACCGCTCCATTCTCGGTGAACAACATGCAGTAACATTCAGGAACAGAGCGACACACTAACAAGATATGAAGCACGCACACGCACATAGTGTAGCAAAACAGTGGCAACGAAATCCGACCGCGAAAATGACATGGAAAAACGGTTGTACAGGTATGTCGGTGTCGGTTGGGGTCTGCAAGCGGTACCAGACGTTGACATTGATCGGATTTTTCCATTTTTTTTTGTTTAGTTTGACTTTTTTTTTTGTTTACAACCTCGAAACACAACACACCGATCGCCGGCAGGTTCGCCTACCAGGCATAACGCGACACCGCGGGCATTTCACAAATGGTGGGCCTTTCTAACCCTAGTAAAGTTCCACCAACCGGGGGGGAGGCACATCAATAGAACAATTCGGTAGAATGGTACACAGCTCGTGTGGATAGATAACGACGTTTAATTGTTTGCTTCTGTAAGATGTTTAAGTTAATACTTTTTTGTTTGTTTGAACCACCCTATTTATAAACTTCCAGCAGCAACAGCAGTATTGTCCCTGTACCGAACGTGAAACGGAACTTATGCAAACCGGGAAGGGGGGGGGGTAAGTGTTCAAAAAACGCTGGAAGGTCACGATTGATATGGTGTGGTGTGGTTTTGTCTCTTTTCGCGATAGTTTGCTGTTTTCCCCCATGTTTTAATGATTTAATCCTAAATCCGTTCGATCTACTGTAGCCGTTTGTTTGCCATTTTAAGAAACTCTACACGCCCATTTATCTCTTCTTAGTAACATCGGTTTTGATAACACAACGGCTCACTACAGATAATATAGTCGTCCTCGTCGTTCCCTTTTTAGTGGACTTTTGCTTGCTTTTACATGTGTGTAATGTCTGTTTTTTATACATCTACGCGTTCGAAATCTAGTATGGGTTTTCCTTGTTGTTCAGCAGACTTGTATGTATATTTTTATAGTTATATGTATATATGTATAGATGTGTATATATATATATATATATTCTTTCCTAATAATATCATCGATATGCTTTCCAGTGAATGCAGTTTGCTCACACTTGATATGTTCGTTCCGCTCATCTGTCTGGGACTTAATTATCAGTTCTATAGGTTTGTTTTTTTATTTTGTTTCTCTCTTTTCTTTCTTACTCCACTCCGCTTCATAGCATTTGCTCTCGTTCACCTTCATTTCTTTTGCGACTAAACTCTTTAACAACACCTCAACAAGAATATTTTTAAACTTAAAACTTAAGGACTTAACCAAAACTAAATTAGTAAGGATAATAAGACAGTATGTGTATGGTCTTTCTCCTGTCTCTAGCACCTTTGTGTTTGTAACTTTTCTGTACTTTTCTGCGCCTCATCTGTAGAGCACTTGCAACTGATTGCTTTCGATTAAAGATAAGATTAAAGCTTGTCCTTGAAGTATGTGTTCTAAGTGAAAGAGAAAACGAAAGCAGCAACAATCAAGCGTATTACTTAGTAACTTAAACGATCCGATATACCTTTTCCCTTCGCTTAGCAACTTTCAACATTCCTATCTACTCGTACAATGTTCCACAAATAAAACATTAAATGTAAAAGAACAAAAACCTTGCTGAACATACCCATCAACGCTTCCATTAGCTAACAAGTCATTAAAATTTGCCATTGCTCAACCATTCCCTTCCATTGCAGTTGCAGTTCCTGCTTTCCCATCGCCTTAGGATGTGGCGTTAAACCAACTAACAGTTATAGGTAAGTATAATCATTACTAGCTTTTTGTTTTTGTTTGCTTTGTGTTTCGTTAGTAGTATGCGTAATATCCCTATCGTTTTGATCTCCCGCCCTTGTCGTACTTGATATGTATTTGTTGCTTGATGAACATTTTGCATCCTAGGGTTTTCGTTTTATTTACTCATCTCGTCTTTCTTTCTGCTATTGATTTGATTTGATATGTATTCGTTACTTGCTTGTGTCTTTTCTCTTTTGCATTTTTTTTTTGTTCGTTCTTGCTACTGCGTTCATGCCACTTACTTTACGTCTATATGCTTTAATACTACTACTCCCTCCTTCTTGATATGTGTAGTTTTGCTGATAATGCTTCACTTTATACGCGTTTCACACCACGGGTGGAGCACATGCTCCAAATACTGCATGCTAATAATAAAGTCCGATTACGCTTACGGCGTTCGGCTTCGGCTAATCCCAACCTACCGGCTGCTGCCGTCTACCGGAGCTGTTCAGTCGAACCGTGCGCCGGCGCCGGTGGGTGCGTTTCAAAAGGCCGTATGAGCCTGGGCGGGCCCGGTGCCGGGGACGACACTGCCGGGTGCCGCGACACCGCCACCTCCGCCTGCGGATTGTTGCATCTGTCGCTGCGCCTCAACCACCGGCAGATCGTCGTCCGGTTCCAGGGCCGGATTTATTCGTCCGTTGCGCTCGTCCTTGCCGACCATGGTGGCCGCACCGTACATGCGCGTCATTCCACCTGCCATTACCGAGAGCTAAGCGATGGAGGATAGGGTAGAACGTGTTTATAATGTGGTGAAAATGAAAGGAAAACAGCGCCGAGCATACCTGTTCGCCTGAATCGGACGGTTCTCCAACACGGTGCAACTCTTCGGGAATGTTCACCACACAGCGGAAGTAGTCGTAGTGTGGTGCCAGTCGGCCCGTTTCAAATACCCACCTGGGAGTGAGTAAAGTGACATATTAAAAGCCAGCGTTATGATGATGAGACATTGACAGGATACATACTTTGTCCACCAGGACACTCCTACTAGCGTGATCAAGCTCATGATCATGGCCATCGTTCGGAAGGGGAACATCTGCGTGCTGGTTTCTTCATTGTAACCTGGATAGTGGATCAGAGCGGGCAGTCCGAGCATGGCCTCACCACCGGACAGTCGGACGATGAATGCGATTATGTACGCTGCCAGGCTGCCGTACGTGTTGCAATGATGCTTGAAGTGAACTACCATCAGCAGCTGTTGTATACAAGAAAGGGCAACGTTTAATTTATCTAGACGAACTAAGTATTTCTTGCTTCTGGTGAATGTTTAACAAAATAACAATTGACTCCTGTTTTTCATATCATTTTGCGAAGATTCTATATTCAAAGAAATGTACACACAACCACCAGGAAAAGAACTCTCCAGCAATCCATAATGCGCATTATAATAAAATGGAAATCAAATCACCGAACATCAAAAATGACCGATCACTTCCCGAAGGTATCAAATTCATATCACCACCACACTACGGAGCGCAAGGATTTTTTGATTTCGTTCTTTATTTGCTCCTTCTTTTGCATATTTTGTCCAACTCACCTGCGGAAAGAGAATACAGTAGACCAAGTCGGAACACATCGACCTGCGCACCAAGAAGCACCGAGTGAAGCAAGCAGCAAAGAAAGGAAAGAGAATAATTTTGATAAATGGTTCAATCTATATACCTTCTTCACCAGCAAACGATTTATACAAGAGTCGGCGATAAAAGGTTGGGAGGATAACAAAAAAAAAAAGACGACCCCAAACCAATGCCATTGCCAGTGGCAGAATGTTACAACACTCGACAGCGAATAGCACAAAAGAATGGCCCTTCAGTCGGGAAAGTGTTAAGGAGTGCAGGGAAAATCGACCGATTTTGTCTTCCATTAGCATTTCACAGGCAAGAAAACGTGAGCCAGAAGAAATCTCGTCGCATTATTCTCGCCGGCAAGTGCACAATGGGAAGGTCACGTAGCACTTACAACACTGTTGGGACGGTACAATGCAGTTCACAGATTTGTAACCCGAGCAGTGTATTGAAAATGATACGTTGTACCATCGTCAGTTGTCTCGGGTTCATTAATCGGAATGGAAATGGATCCGACACACTTACCATAGTCCATAGATCGAGGGTATGGTGAGCGCCATGATGGTAGACAGTACACCGACCACCAGAATGGACACACGCATGACCCAGATAATCTCCATCTCGGAGGCACGCTGCCGGAAGATCAACCTGTACACGTTGCGGGCAAACATCGACGAAGCGGACAGCACCGATGAGTCGGCCGAAGACATTACAGCGGCCGACACGGCACCGAGCCCAAAGAACGACACAAAGTCCGGCGTCAGATACTGAAGCACCATCGGCAGAATCATGCTCGTTTCCTGCGTCGTCAGTGGCCACGGGCCCTTGTAGTCCGTCTCGTTCCAAGCTGCACCAAGATATGGGTCAAAGATAAAGCCAAAGTTATTGTTCTTACTGTCGGTTTATGGGTCGAACAGTTCGCTTACGTGTAGCCTTAGCGATGGCACCAATAAGTACGGGTGGGATGGCCATCAGGATGCAACCGAACGCTGCCACGTAGGAAAGAATTTGAGCCCGTCCAGCCGTTTTACTGGAAAGCACACGCTGGAAGTATACCTGCAGAAGGCACGAAGATTATAAACATTAGCATCACCTATGCTGGCTGCTATCAGCACGTTCACAAACACACGGAAACACACACACACACACCTGCCAGGGAATACCGCCGAATATGAGCAGCAGTCCATAGTCCAGATAGAACCATGTGTAGCCCTCGCCGATCTCACCGATCCAGTCGACGTCCATCGACGACAGGCTCTTGACGTGGTCGTTTGCCCACGCAAACGGGATGCACATCCACAGCCCGATGAAGATACAGAACAGCTGTATCACGTCCGTGTATGCCACGGAGTACAACCCGCCGAACAGGGTGTAGAAGACGGCGATGCACGCCGACAGGATGACCGAAGTCTCCTGCTCCATGTCGATGATCACCGACAGGGTGGCACCGAGTGCGGCCAAAATACCAGCCGCCCAGAACACCTCGCCGCACAGTGCGGGCAAAAACAGCAAACCTCCCATCCGCTCGCCGAAGCTGTCCTGCAGCGGATCCAGCATCGTGATGTAGCCCTGCTTTCGCATAGGATTCGCGAAAAAGATGCCACCTGCAAAACGAACCGTGATGTAACACCAACCGGTACACGCTGTTATGGATGGGGCTGTGACCTACCGAACACTAAGCTGAGTGCATAACCGAACGGTGCCTGACACCAGACCAGTCCGGACGTGTAGATAGCTTCCGCCGTACCGTTGATGTAGCCTCCGCCGACCCAGGTAGCTGCGAATGAGTGAATAGGTGGTAGGGCCAATAAATAAATCAAGCGCAAATGTTCTGCGCATAAACTTCCACATCAGGATGCTCCATAAAAACAGTCACTCATTTCTAAGGACAGACGTTAAGTGTTGGGAGTGAAAAGTGCTAATGGCTGTAGATAGTAGTTGCAAATACTGGGGACGAACTTCGCACGGCAGGACCGGGGTTCTAATCCTAACCGAATCGCTTCCCCGTAGTGAGAACTGACGATCCAACTATGCGGTGTAGTAAGCCAAAAATAGCAGGCATGACGTACGAGGTCGTTAGGTCAAGAAAGAAGAAGAAGATATGATGAAAACAATTGAACATATTCTCTAATCCAATGTGTGCCAGAGTTCTTATGGTAATGAATCTTCAAGGTTTGGTATACGACTTCCAGGAGTGAGCATGTCTGAATGTAAGTCAATCGTTTCCAATACTCATTTATCTATATCATCAATTATCGATAACTTCAAGGTAACGCCGCCCCAACGATAACTACAGAAATACATCTAAATGCATGCAAATCTTTTCAACACACCAAGGACTGTATCAACATCCCCGTAATTACGGTGACATGTAACCGGAACACATATGCTGGTGTGTTCAAAAAGTGGACTAGGTCCTTTTACAGTAACAGGCTTTTACAGTATGATGGAAAGAAAATATTGTCATTGGAAAACTATATATGGAGGATTAATAATGAATCACTTGGGACGCTGACAAAGGGATCACGTAGTCCGACGGGACTCATATCACAATCCCCAATCGGGGACTCATACTTCAAAACCCAATCTCGAAAGTGTGTCTTTCATATGTGAAAATCTTGAAACTGTGTTAAAAAGGAAAACTCCTATTAAACTTAAAGATTAAGTCTTTGCGGTTAACGACATTAAGTTATTATGAATTTGAGGAGTTTTTGGTATTATCGTATAGACATCATCAAAACATCCTTTCATTTGATTTTCTTAGTTTTATCATATTTTTAAAAAGTTAAGTATTTATGTAGAACTTTCACTATTTTGATATTATAAATTCTTCTAACAATTAGTGTAAAATAAACCTTATTCAGTCACTATTCCAAGAACTGTGCTGTTCTTACGGCAATGTAGCCCTACAAATAATAAGGATCAAAAGGTCAAAAATAATTTCATCCAATAATTTACTCTCAAAGGCAAGTAATCACCACAAAATGGAGTGTGTTAGTGCGGAACGAAATCTTGTTAATAAAGGCAAGCGTGCTACGTTACGAAACCACCATTACAGCCAAGCTCCAAACACTACCCAACAATAAATGATGTAACCGTGCCTCTGTACCCGGTAACACCATACACATTCATCCTGCGAGAGTGATTTATTGCATGGCGCTTCTCGCTGGCACAGATGAACAGTGGCAGCTTCCGCTCGTTCGCACCAAAAGTTTTCCAAGATGTGGGTAAGAATATGGTGCATGGCCTTCGGCCGTTTTTCCAAACGCTCCTACGCTACTTACCGGTCATGGTGAAAATACCGACAAACAGACCGATCGAACGTCCGGCCAACATTACTTCCTCCTCCGAATCATTTCCGGACTCCTTTTTCCTGCCCGCCCATATCCCGACCGCAAGGATCAAGATGTAGAACAGAACGATGCTGACAACGCCGGCGATATTAATCATCTTGTAGGCTATTTTCGGGATGCGTCCGGTGAAGCGACTGTGCACAGACCGGCTAAGTCTCCGTATGTCAACTTAATCACAAACGTGATATTACTGCGACTACTACCAGCACGGTTTGCTGTTTTTTTTACTCCCCCCGGAGCGGACACCAAGGGTTCTTCGGACGCTGAGACGCAAATCTACCAGCACGTTGACGAACGTCCTTGACACTGGCGTTCGCCGTTGCTGTCACAGCTTTCGGTCAACGGATTTTCACTCTTCCGGACGTACCGCTTGGCTTTGGCGTAACATGGCGTTATTGTTTGTTGTGTTTGTGTGCGTGCGTTACTTTTGCTTTCCGGAGACGTGTGCCGAGTGTTATTTCCGACGGTGGGCTTTTATTTATTTATGTCACACAGTCGCAGGTCGTTGTCTTCCCGGGCTTACGGTCGGTGCGAGTAACCTGAAACGAAAGTGTTTTGAAAGTGGGCGTTAGTTGAAAGGTTTACCCATAACGAAGGTGGTGCAGTTTGATGGAATTAATTTTGCAGAATGGAACGACCCTGTGAAGTTGATAAATTATGACCAAGATACATGGGTATGGATAAAGCAAGATGTATCGTTCGTAAAAGATAAAGGATAACTGATTGCAAACTTTTACGTGATTGTTTTTAATCTTTTTGTATCAACATTTGACGATGTGTAATTGAAAAAATTTACTCCTTGGGACCTTATGCAAGATGTACTCGAAAACTAAGGTTCCACTTGAATATCTTCTTCTTCTTCTTCTTTCGTGGCCTGCTCCTAGAGAGCACGTCTAATAGACATGGTCTGGTGTGTCCATTTGAATATATGCTCTTCTAATGAGTGGAGACGCGAAGACGTTTGATTGCACTGAGTTACAGTATGAAAATAATTTAATTCTATTTAAATTCTCAAGGAACTCTAAGTAGAAAACTCTTCTTCTCCTCTGGCACTACAACCTCTGTAGGTCTTGGCCTGCTATTTCTAGCTTTCTATGATTGTTTTTTTACCCGTAGCTGGATAGTCAGTCCTAAGTACGGGGAGGCGGTCCGCCGGGATTCGAACCCCGGTCCTGTCGTGTGAAGACCGGCGCCACTATCCGATACACCACCGGGCCGCCCCGGTTTTCTGCTTACAATTCAATATTCTCTGTTAAAATCCTGTGCCCATACTATAGACTTTACGGTATCTACACTGGCCATAAGTGTAAGATCAAACCCTAGGCGGAATAGAAAGAAGTTGGAGGTTTTAAGAATGTGTGATCAGGATTCATGACTCAAACCCTTTCAACTTGCAAAGGCCAAGCCTCTTTCATCTTTTGAGGGTCTTTACACGAGGCCCCTATAATTAGATGGCCTCTAAAACTAGACTGTGATACTATATACTGTGTTTATTGCTATAAACAGCAGCTATTGGCGACCATCTTTTATCTAATAAAGCGTGAGCATGCCGTACATCAAATATATCCTTTTAAACTTTCTCGAGGCCCCTTAATTAAGGCTCCTTATGCGAGGTAGTCGATGGGACGGCTCTAGCCGATTGACCATTTCGTCTCATATTATCTCTATCATAGTGGCCTTCACATTAATCATGCACTTCAGATGATCTGTTAACTCTTTGATCCTCACATCATTATTAAGTGCTTAAGTGCTTCGTATGTTGGAATAAATAAATAGTTTAATCTCAATAAAAAACTTTGGAATAAGCTACTTTCGTCCTACAACATTCAAATGTTGTTTAAAATGTGTTGCAATCAAACATTACGCTACAATTCAAATACATAATTAATAAGCTTATTTCGTATACTGTTCGCTTCAATAACCTTCTCTGCACTTACATTTTCGTCTGAGAAAATGCTTTACTGTTTGATACCTGAGCGAGCACAAATTCCAGCCTCAAAAATGAAAAGTTTAACGATGTGAACAGTAGCGATAAAACCATTTATTCAATAGCTGTTAAATATTCAACAATTATTGCTCGTTATGCTGCGCGCCATTTCATTTTGATTGATTGGTTCAACAGCAACAGGGAGAAAACATTTGCACAATTATTTAGTTTATACTTTAAGCTTGCTAGATGGGGAGCAAGCTGTCAAACTTGACATGATTACAATTTATTAAAGATTCACTAACACACACACCCAAAGTATACACACAAACTCCGTTCGTCCGTCTCACTTTTTCTACATTCTAATTCTAACCTTCTTCCGTCCCAAACCGAACCACTCTGTCACAAATAATCTTAAGTTAATCATCGTTGAGAAAATCCAAGCTTTACCACACCCGCGCACGGGTTGCTGCAATCTACGGCTTATTGATTTTGAAATATTCCTCATAAAGCGTTTTTCGGAACGTCATCACCGACGTTCGTCAAGGTCCGACCGCTTTTCTCACGTACTCGGTTCCTTACACTGTGTAACGTTCGCCCACATAGAAACAAACCCCCGTGTAAAGGATTTACACGAAAGTACGCCAGTGAAGGAGTGAAGCTTTCATGGTTTTATTTTCTAACAACGACAACGAATACGACGATCATGATTTATGGTACAACTTTGCAAGCATGGTTTATCAACATCGGCTCCAGTGAACGGGTCTCGGCGCTCCTCGGGCGAAACTCGGTACGTAGCGTGGTGAGGATGGTACAATCCCCTTTACAAACGGCTCAAATAGCTCCCTTTAGGGCACACGGATTTCAATACATGCTGCCGGAGCATAATAAAATAGTTTGCTCACGGTGGCATTCAAATCACCTGGCGCGATTGTATTTTATTGTAATGCGGTGTGCATAGAATGGTTTAAGTGGAGCCGTCTCTATGGTCGATAGAGACAGGAGCGTAATTGTGAAAAGAAAATGCAGGAAAAAGCTGAAAAGATGGAAGCTTCTTTTTGGAGCATGAGGGCGGCCTGCCAGTGTACTTATAATTTTAAGAATGTATGAATCAATTAAGTAGCTTGCTTATTATTTAGTGTACATCTTACTTTTATCGACTTTTATTTAAAGCTACACGGTACGTTGTGAGCTGCTTCCAAAAGCAAGCGCCATGTGTTGAGCATTTTAATTCAATCACGTGCTAGTATTGAAGCACTGCCAAATGCATGGTGTGGTTCTTTGATTGTTGAATGGAACATGTTGCTAGGAACACACACTTGCCCATGCTCTTTTGCTTGATACAGTGCCAAGACGGGGAGTTTATTATTTTGATAGCTAAACGAACGGTCCATTTTAATGAATTTAAGAATGACCAACAATTCTCTCCACTCCACTCAACGGAATCATCAAAAACAGATTAGATATCAGTTTGCCTGTAAGCCATCGTGATACGCCACGGCACAAGGTCATTTGAAGGACGATGAGTGAATCAACAACTACAGCTAGAAAGATGCCCACAAACTCTAGAATCGAATCCAGGTACACAACGACAAGAGGCCCTATTTTTATCATTAAAATAAGGAACGAATCAAAACAAACGAGAATATTTGTCTCGTCACCGGCAACCAACAACATGCTGAACGTCCTGCGCTTCCCTATTGGTATTCACCACGACCCTCACATTCCATGCCGATGGAAACAATTTGAAATTTAAATGACTAAATCCACCAAACAGGGTAATGAGCAACACACAACATTTACCCAGCAAAGAATGGCGCTTCGCCGTTTTTCTACCGCTTCCCTAAAAGAGTACCTTCGCTGCGCCATTGTGCAGTGATGGTAGCAATTTAGTCATCAACTTCCACCATCAACACCGTCTTCATCCTTTAGCTTCCATATCCTTTAGCTCTACTCCAAGCGTAAGCTTATTTCACTATTTTGGCGTGAAAAACACCCCGGCCTCGGAACCAAAACAAAGAAAAAACGCTGGTTGTGTGAGTGACAGGATTTTACCGGGGACCGCGTAATCGAACATTATTCAATTTTAATGATTTCATCCAAATACGCTGATCCTGGATCCGGGTGCCAATGCTTAAGACGACCGGCGTGATATCTCTAAATTGAATTTTCTATCGTATAAAGCAGGGACGTGTATGTCTTTTGTGGCGTCGCACGTCGCACCGTGCAATTGTGGTGGAATAAATCTGTATTCTCTGCTCAATCTAAAGCTCTCCTAAAGCCATGGGCGTGCTGCTCAGTTGAACACTAATTTCGTTACGCTTACGTTACCATTTCGTTGGGGTAAGTGATTGATTTGATCTGAAATATGAGCATCGTGTGGATTTATTCTGCTCGTTGGTACCGGCCGACCAGCTCGGTACATCCGCTGCAATCTTTTCACATCTAGTTGAATAATTCACTGCATGTGATTGTCACTTGGTGCTACAGTTCTGATTGCTTTTTCCATTAGTAATGAGCTCTAATGGTGGAGCATTAGTTATAAAGGTTGTTTAGAATGATTTCATTTCATTTCAAATAATATTTATTAGCAATTTGGAAAAGAAGATTTTATAACACAACATCGACCCTTAATATCAGATAAACTATGGTTTATTTAATTTAATCGGCAAAATTGAATAATAACTCTAAGTAAGTACAATTTTAACATTATTTTCAAACTTCTATGTTGACATCTATATTGATTGAAACTAATCAACTGTTAGATAACACAAACATTTATGTTTATATATTTATAGTAACATCAATTCACTAACAAACCGTACATATCACAACACTTCCAACAGTAATCTTTCGAATAATACCAATATTCTATAATTATTTCATTGAAACATTATTAACACATTTAACAGACATTATTACGAATCACCGTCGGTATCTGCTCAAATGATACAACAGCTCTATTAAGGCCATTTTATAGCGGACATATGTATTTTAAGCTATTCCTATTATTTACTAAATTATTACTAAACATATGAAAACTATAGTAAAGAGATTTTTAACTATATTTTTCAACTTCAATTTTGTAGATATATTATTTTGTTGTAGAATTTTTTAATTTACTTCATTCTTTACAAAGTTTTAAAGAAATAACTTTTATTTGCACTTTAAAAAGTTATTATCAAATGAAGCATAACATATATGTAAATTAATTAATAAAATCCAAGCCAATGAAGTTAATATAAACATATTTTAGTAAATAACACTATTTTAAATAACTAAATTGTAGTTCCAACATACGTTGATCTCCATAAATGATTTTTTAACATGTCGCTTCTACAACCAGGCGTCTCCATTAGTTTTCTACTTCAACCAGAGCAACACATTTTTTGCTTTAATTTATTCGCTTCTTAATATTTGCTTTACATAAATCAGCACCAAATTTGGAAGATAAAGCAAACTCAAACCCACAAACAATAAACACATTAGCACAGTTTGACCACGCGTCTTTGGTCACCTTATTGCTTACATATTGTATCGGCTAATTTTTAGTCGCAAGAAAAACACACCGAACCAGTAATTACATTTTATTACCCACTATTTATAACACGACGTAGAATTCTTGCGACGGTACCGTGTGGTGACATCGGTTTCGGTCCGCAAAATGGCGGAAAACGCCGATAGGATGGCCGCGTGTGAACAGCGGACGACATGAAGCTAATGGTGCTATATACAAACAACAACATTAACATGGCATCCCATGGCGGGTTCGGTTTTTGGGCAATTACGGACCGCGTGAGAGGATATTACGGTACGGTGGGAAAAGCAAAAAAAAGAACAAATGTCCTGAGCAGATGAGCAGATCAGGCAACGATAATATCGCTAACACACGAAAAAAAACGCTCTCACGCTCTTCTCCGAGCTTTCCGAAAGATACATTCGGGCTGAAAAATCTTCCAGAGAAAACTTGGGACCATATGATGCAGGTGCGAGCAGGATAGAGCGAGACAAGGACGTTCTCCCACGAATGGGAGTCTCGTACTCAGCGTTTTTTGTGTGCGTGTGGGTGTAAGGCTAGGAATCCGTGAGGGCGGTCAGTGAAAATGTAGCCCAACACACTAAACCACTCGCGGGTACGTATGCAACGAGCAACCGTACATAGATTACCGTTAAACGCGTTTAGCAGGCTTAATGTGTGACAAGGAAGGTGCTCAGGAATGAAGAAACGAAGCAACGGTTAGGGCAACAGCCGATAGTAAAAGCTATTTCTGTTGAGCCGATATTTGTAAGTTAGGCACGAACTGCACACAATCGATAAAACCAACACTCACACATACGCTCACGCGGATGGACGGCTTTTCCATTTGGACGCACGTACGATTGGGGTACGTCTTATTTTCCCCGAAAAAGGGACACGCACACACCAACAAAAAAACTCATTTAGACTGTGCAAATACTACTTTGTTTGTGCTTAATTGCAATGCTTCTCTATTCTGCGACGATTCGTGACGGTAATGGAGCAAAATGCGGTGTCTCAACCGTAGTTTATAACAAAACATCAATGGTTTATTTTATCTTATTGATTCTAATGTTTACATCACATATTCTTTGACTGATTGACTTAAAATAGGAGCTATATAAGTAATAGTAACTTTTAGAATAATGTTTTAACATTCTTATGAGTATTAAAAGAGCATACTAAAATACATCTATAAAAAAAAATTAAACGAAATTCTTCTTTTCCAACAAAACTCTCTAAGACCCGAAGGTCCAACGGCTTGAGTGAGATGAGGTGAAAAGCATCTAGTGAGAAGAGCCAATGAATCAGACGTGAGAGTGAGACTCGACCGAAGGAATGTAAAGTAAGCGTTATGTAACGCAACCTTCACATACACACACACACACATTCACAGCATAGAACCCTTTTTTGCGTAAGCTTACCCGCCAGTTCCTGATGTTTTCACTTCTTTCTTCCCTGTGCTGCAAGATTGCAAGATGTACACTTCGCAAAAAGGAAGCTGCCAGCAAGCACCCTGAAGACGCGAGTTATTGAAGGAGCAAAGGAACAAGCGCAGCAGCAGATGATTACGCGTATGTCATACGCACACTCACACACACACACTTCACCCGAGCGTGGTCGTCAGTAGCACTCGGATAGTGGTATCACAACTAATTTTTCCTTAATATGATCACTTTTCACAATTTGCCTTTCGCAAGGCACGGTAAGAGAACGATTTCCACACGAATCGAATGGCACTCACACGATGCACTGCTTTGCAATGGATGGAAGGACAACCACGAGAACGCACTGGGAATTTGTAGCAGTGCCCGTGTAAGTACGGGTCACCGTTTAACTTCTAGTTAGGGAACATGTTAGACTCACTTATGATGCCCACTGCCTGTTCCAGCTTAGCTTTACACAAACAAGTTTAATGGCGAGTTCTGCGATTACGGAGAATTTGTGTACTAAATTACAAACTTGCTGGCGGTTCGGTAAGGACTCGGAAGGTCCTTCGGTCACAACTAAATATGGTTCACTCACGCAAACACTTCGATTGTTTCTTGTCTTTCGTTGACGGTCAAAGTGTTGCTCTGATCTTTCGCTAACAGAATGCTGGGAACAAGCTTAAGATTTGGAGTTCGATGGAGGTGCGTGAAATTCCGTGTATGGGCGTGGATGTTTGTATGTGTTGTACGTGCTGGTTTTGCTGCAGAAGGTCGTCCCCCCGGGGAGCTCGGGGTTAGAAGAAAAAGCAGCTTTGCGAAAAAAGGAACTGGCTAGTGAGCTGATTTTTGCTTTTGCTGGTCTGTTTCTTCCCACTATTGTTTTACTGACGATGGCACGGACAGCTGTCGCCCCACCGTAGGGATGTCTTCTGAGACGGAGAATTTCTTGTTCTGAAACGTAGCCCGCACATGTGCCCACCACCGAGATGCACCAGGATGTCTGCCTGTTCCCCGAGGTCTGTGTAGGGCGCCCCCTTCTAGCTGGAACGACTGCGAACGCGACGATCCGATCCGGTTAGCATCAGAAACTGTACTCGGGTCAGGCACATTCAGCACCGTGCGCCGAACGTGCGATACACACGGAAAACTGTGCTCAGTCACTCTCTGCTCTCCTTACAGAGGAAAAAAGCGCCAGAGCATCTACTAAAGCTTGCTCTTTCTTGCTCACTGACAAACACATGTGTGTGTGTGTGTGTGTGTGTGATCGTTTGTGTTTGAATCCTTCCATTGGACTGCCCACAGGTTCAAAGGCCACCGAAGGCACTGTACTGTAAGCTTTTCCGACTACACCAACCAGTCCCGTTTTCCCGCTGGCAAAGAACCTCTTTGTTACTGTATGCGATTCGTATGAATGAAATGGTTTCGTTTGCACTCACACTTACGAACGCACACATACACCAGAGCACAGCCACACATTCATGTGAAAAACACATTTTCGTATGAGCAAAGAGCGACGGCTGCCAAGAGACCCCAACAAAACATAAGAGCATCGTCAAATGGAAGGAAAAGCCACGCTTGGTACGGTTGCAGACAGAACTGCACTCTGTAAATCTTCGCTGCTGGGTGACGTAAATACACATGAACGTATTAGCGGGACACGTGAAAAGTAGTTCAGTAAAAAAAACTCTACAACTCTGCAACCGTTTAGAATCAAAAATAGTAAAAGACTTTCACTCCGAATCAAGCTTCAGACTTTCTGGTCGCATTATGTAACACATTCGGGAGATTTCATGCCCAAAATTACTGCTTGTGAGTTTTATCTTCAATACTACTATTGTTTCACTATAATAAGTGGCAATGGTTGGCTCTTTCTCTGGCTCAATCTCATAACTCTGTTGGTCTTAAAGAACAGTGTTAGGTTAACTTTTATTACAATTTTAGAACATGATTGCTCATAAGAGTGCCTCTATTTATTATAACCACATCTAATCAACTGCATGAAAACCCACTCACTGCAACCGGAACTAGAGTTCCTGAAGACGCGAACGATACTAATGCCGGTCGAAATCGGCATCCAGGACGTGCCCAGTACCTAGGGCGACCTATTCGAGAGCAATCGGAGAGCAAGAGTCTTGTTAGAACAAATAAGCAAATAAACAACGAATTGAAACGTATATAAATGCAATCGATTTCACGCTCTGCCTAGAATCGTTGAGCGCCACCTAAAGAACGTAGAAAACAAGCTTTAGTGGGCGAGCTTTCGACATCGATGACGTCAAACGGAAAAGTTCTGAACGGTACAGAAGGTAGCTCGTGGTATGTTATTACATACTCGGATTAGGAGAGTTAAATCACGACCGAGCTCAGCTGTTGGTGATTAGTTGTCGCTGATATGAAATGTCGAATGGAGGCGCATGGTTGCTGTCCGTTCGATTACTGTAATAGTGAGATACAAAAAGCGTGGTGGTCCAGACCAACTGTACATTTGGTAAAGCACATTTCAATCCCACGCTCGAGCTGGTATCCATCTTCTTGTGGATGCTTTCAACTTACTGCAGACTTGTGGTTACAGGATATTCAAAGCACATGCATCTATCCCAATAAAAAATTGTTCCATAAATTTGTAACTTCATTCAATGAAAGATAAAATCATAACCCCGACATAAGCATAAAAATTACTAAATCGTTCGGATCTCAAAGCATTGCCGCACATAGCCGGTCCTCCAATCCGGACCGTTCCCCCGTAGCAAGGATTGATCATCCAGCTTCTTGATATAAAAAAGTTTAGTTAATGAAAGGTTGTCAAGCTAAGAAAACGAAATAAAGGGACGTTTTGGTTGTATTCAATTGCATTTCTTAAGCTCGTGATGAAACTTTCGGACTTGGTAGATCAGGTAACCGATGTAACCGAATAAAATTTCTCTAGCGAAAGCTGTTTAAAAGCTTTTTAAAGACGAATGGACGTAACATAGGAGCTGCATATTTACAGCAAAAGACAAACTGTAATTGTCATTGTAAGCGTTCAAGAAATCCTTCATATTATTACAAAACTGTTCTCAAATGGTCAACAAATAAATTTCAATTGCTGTACAGTTGTCGTTCTACCGTACCGGTTCTCTATAGAGCTCTAAAACCGTCTGCGTATTCGGTGCATGTATGAATCTTGGTACGATGAATACATTTTGCTACTTGGGTACCCATTGTCAGTTTGATGTGCGTCACTGTTGACAGCTTTCAAACTGCAGAAGTATTTTGTAAAAAAAAACACACACTCGGAAATAAACTCTCCTACGATTATCGATAAGAATCGGTGAAAAACTTGTTACTCAGAGTTTATCAGAAGATTGCGGACCTTAGTTTGTTTCGGAGATTCAAGCAGAAGAGTTCTTTAACGCCTAAAAGCGTTCATTTAACCAATTTCTTCCCAATCTATCCACGGAACGATACAACGAGACAGTGCGTGTGCGTGTGTGTGTGTATATGTACTGAACGAAGCGTGAGTGTGTGTAGAAGCAAGAAGTAAAATTATGGCAGCTACTGCAGGGGGCATCAGCACTGTCGTGCTTTATTCGGATTGCTAGGTTTTTTTTTTGGCACAGGTTTGGAAAATTGGAAGTGTGAATCTGCAAGTCGAATCGAATCGCAAAAACGTCGCTATCGAGCTATTTCAGTACAGTTTACCAAGTGTGGCACAAGGAACAGAGTGAATGCACAACCGGTCACCGCAATACGACCAACCACATCTGACATTGCCGTCTGCGCCAAAGCTAGCAAGTAAGTAAATTGTCCTTTTCTGCATCTCATCGCCGTTCGTTCCGGGACGCTTCCAGTAGTACATGACCGCACCGACCAGTTGCGCACGTCTGCGTTCCGTCCATATCCATCCATGCAGAGTTGGATGTGGGCGCTGTCCTTGTTTCTTTTGGCGTATGTTTTCCTTCCCGGTCGCACCGCACAACGTCGGCCGTCCCTCGGCAGCACCCCGTCAGATGTCCTGTGAAGGTGGCGCCACTATAAGGTCACGAAACCGTATGGTAAAATAGCTGTCGGGCATTTGACACACCCTCAGACTCCCTGTAAGCCCACGCACCAAACATTGCACATGTACGTCCGTCTCCCGGACCACCCCTTCTTGACTGCGGGAAAAATTGTGACCGCATTGGGTCGCGCGTTGATGCGACACAATTCGGTGGTGAATGTCGCAGCATCTTTTCAATGTTTATCTAGCATGCAAAGGCGTCAAAAGCGATTGGAATTGTTCGATCTGTACAATCCAATTTGCAGGTGTCTTGTGACCGTGGCAGCAGAGCACGGGTTGGTTGTGTGGTTGTGTAAAATTCTCATTTTTCGATGTTAATCAATCGCACAAAACGTTAATTTAGCTGAATTACTTTTTAATACTAACAAACTGTTCGAACTGGTCTCCTTCCACGCCCTCTGTTGCTCGTGTGTCACAGTATGCCAGATTCCAAATCATTGCCCAAGTGCTTGTGTACCGAGAAAAGATAAGCGAACCCGATGGCGTTTGTTCGATTACCTGGTCGTAAGATAAGGCACAGGCATACATACAATTGTGGCCGGCGTTAGGCGGGAACCGACAGCCAGTTAGCGAACAAACGGTGGCTGCTTTTAAAATGTTGAAGTTAATTGATTTTGCTTACCTTTTTTCACAGGCATACGGAGCGGAACGGACAAAATAGGCGTTTAACTAACCAGCTGAACGACCGTATCGAGGATAGAAACATGAGCGATAATATGGCAGCACGGAATTTAAGCACCTCGAGCGGTGGTGGTGGTGGTGGTGGTGCTGGAGGCGGAAGTCATTTGACACCGGGTGGTGCTGCGGGAGGCCTTTCCGGTGGGCTACAGCACGAAGGCAGCACGGAGGACATCGAACGACAGCTGGAAGCACTCGATCAGGAAAGTGATTCGGATTCGGAATCGTTGGAGGAGCTAGAAGCATGCGAAAATATCGAAGTCGTCAACCCGGACCACTCGGCACCCGCACTCGACGTTACCACACGCTACACGATCTGCCTGTTTTGCAAGAAACCCTTTCAGCTAAAAAAGGAGCTCAAGAAGCATCTGTTCGAGCACATGAAGAACCTGAAACCGATGAAGGAAAAGAAGATCGTGGAGAAAAAGTTCAAATGTCACAAATGCTTCAAAACGTACACGGAAAAGGCACGGGCCGAAAAGCACATGACCAAGTGCAAGAAGGTGTCGAAGTTGCTGCTAGACATGAGCAATGCGGGCGATGGCCGGATAATGGGCGGCAGCGAGTATGATGCGGCAGTCGCGGAAAGGAGTAACAAGAGCAGCATGAAGAGTGGTGGCAAATTTCGCGAGCCTACCTCACCGCGATCACTCGTATTCGATCCGGATGCAGCGGCAGACAGTGACGAGCGTTGGTCGTCGGCCGACGAACGAAGGGAACGCAACCAGGTGGTGCACTTTGACGAACGGACAACCAAGGGTGGTCCGGGCAGTTCGGATGAATCGCCCACGTCACCCGGTACCGGTGGACACTTCCAAAAGTGTTCGTAGAGACGGACACACAGCCCCAGTCCTACGGCAGTGCAGTAGTAAGGCGGCGGCGAAGCTGATAGACGCGTCCTGGCGCAACAGTCACACAGGCACCGGATCATAGGAGCACGACGAACATTCGGTACGGCGCCTCGTGGAAGGGATTCGATCGACCGACATGTAACGTACTCTACTACCGACAGCCTGTGTAACATCGTGTTCCTTAGTAATTTTTCTTTCTCCCCGTACCGATGGCCGACGACCGGAGGGAAGCGGCCTGAAAGTGAACGTGAAGGGTGGTGCTCGGGAGACTTTTCGCGTAATTTTAATTTGCTCACCATATCGCACTGACCTTCTTAACGGAGGAAACACTCCTTCCCCCCATACATATATGCGTGTGTGCGTGTGTTTTGGAATTGTTCTAGTATTGGTTTATGGTGCTAAGTATTGTATATAGCAACATAAAGATATCGCAGCGAACAGTTTCGAGCATTTGAATGAGATTCGATGGTTACAGTCGAATCTGAAACCCCTCGTTTGGATGCTATAAGGGTTCATCGGTGTTCGCTTCAAGCAAGAGAACGCAAACGAACGAAATATTTGCATGCAGCCCCCCGTCGATAAACCGGAAAGAATGCCAAACTAGCACAACGTAGGTGCGTCCAGTGTGTCGCGCGCTTATAGTTTATGGTTATTGGGTTGGACGGGATGATGGGAAACGTATCTATTATTACAACTTATTACACCTATAACTTATTTTCCATACTAAATTACACACAGCAACACAAGCAAACGAATTAATACACAACCATATACACAGAGACACAAACACACACGTACGCAAAATGTAACGTTAGTATATTAATCTAATCATTATTTAAAAAGTTAAGCATTGTGATACTTGCCACATACATACTGTTTAATTAAATTTCCTAAATACCCACATAACGTACCATTTACCTTTGTATATAGATTATAATTATATAAATATTGCCTGTGCTAATGTGTATATGGTTATATGTGTACGCCTTGTACCAGTGCGATTTTATCTCGGTTAGTGTGTAAACACACAAATGTATACCACAACGTCCACAATGGATGATTCAGTGTTTATTTTTCGCTTTGCGGTTTATTTAAACTGTCCTTAGCTTTGTGTAAAATGACGTGATGAATTCCGGCATAAATAAGCTTGCTCCATGATTCATGGTAACTGTAACTGGACAAGCTAACCAGGTTTTGTGTGACTGAATGTGTAAAAAGTGGTGAATCACTAAAAGGATTCGCCTGTATTAGTTTGTCAACAATGGTACTCGTACTGCTCATAACAAAAACAGTGCTGGATGGGACTGGATGTAAACAATTCAGTGGTTGAGCTACATGTGCGATCAAACATTTCGATCTCCACACAGAAAATTATTCATTACCTCCTTTTTCGTACCAGAAGAACTTTCCTCCCGAAGGTGTCACGTGTTTCGTGTTAGGTGGACGACTCTATGTGTTTTGCCGTATATTCCGTGTAATATAAAATGTGGCCAATAAGTAAAAACAGTCTGCAGTAAGTGAACATTCTGCTGGTACTAGTCGAAGAACATGCACGGTATTAAGATTGAATTCACGTTAGGCTTAGCGAGCAGTTAAAGAAAAGGAATTGAACATTCATCATACGTGTTGGCGATCGAAACGATCGATTTGATTCTGACGGCAGGAATCAAAATTCCCCAAAAACAATACGAGCGGTAGGAGTGAAAACAATAATCGCTTCATACAATCATTGAGACACAAAGCAAGAGCGAGAAAGGACAGAAACAGGTCCGAGATACAGGGGGGGGGAACCATTTGATCAACATGGAAGCACTCAATCAAGAAACGTTCGAATATGCTCCACGCGTTCCACGAGCCGCGAATAATGAAACAATAATAATTAATAACAAATATACTGTTGAATATATCCACCTTTATATTCCAATCCCTAAACACACACACTCTCTCTCTCTCTCCTCCGTACTTCAGTATATCATGCAATGTGGAAATATCACCCGAGAACAATACATAAATAAGCAGACACAAGCGCAACAAAACGAGCGGCGGGGTAACTATCAAAATTTCAACAAAAGACTTACAGCGGCGTTGGTGGTAGTGAGCAATATAACGGGGTGAACATATTTATAAAAACCAAGCGTAATCTCTACTTTAAGCAGGGCGCGCATACGTTAGCAATGTTAGAATGTACCATACCATACAATCAATCAATGTGTGCGCGATGCGTTGTGTCGAATGTTGTGAGCTTAGGATTTCTTATTCAAATAGACAGAAATGATCACTGTGCGTGTGTCTATTTGCCTATATATATATACATATGTGTGTGCGTGTGTGTCCATACTAATGAATGTCTAAAATTGTTGCATCAGATGCAGAAAATCTCAAATTAACGGGCTGTATTTCCGGGACGGCGATAATTAGATTAGACACAGCCTACATTCGCTTCGGCTTCCGTGCTGAGTTGCCAGACATTCAAATGAAATTGTATTAAATCGTCTTATATCTCTTTGTATGTTTCATTTTTCCACAAACTTTCCTAATACGTAAGGCTCGTCTGATAGGCAGGCAGTTTCTTAGCAGCAAGTATATCCCCAAAGGCCAAAGATGATAGACCAGTACTGTTCATATGCATGTTTCTAGTTGGCGCCATTTTCCCCCCAAAACCACCTTATTCAAAGCTAGAACTAATGTTTCTTTCTAAAATCAATTCTTTCAGGATTCGGTTTATTGTGCCGATGAAACGGAATCGCTCGAGGAAACTCGATTAAGCTTTTCGACCATATTCTGGAGAAATGTTTGTACGATGCTTTGTATGTATGTATGTATGTGTGTGTGTATTTGTATGTGCGCGCGTATCATTAATGTTGGTGGCGCATTAGCTCAAATGAAAGATCGATTTAGTTGATCCTCCTAATCCATCCCTGCCGCAGCAGACAGTTGTTCGTTTCGTCATACACCTTCAAACACCTACAATATCCTGCTTGAGCTCACAGTGTACATCAGTTACTGTCCGTTGTATGTGTGTAAGCGTATGTAGCTGATAAATAATGTAATAAGAGGCAATGGAAAATTAAAAACAAATAATTGTTATGCTTCTTTGCTACAAGAAGTAACGGAGAAATATGAGAGAAACAGGAGAAATGTTATTGAAGAAAAAAGACGAACTAATATTTCTAAACAATGAAGCGACAATTAAGAAAGTGGTACTGCAAGAAGGTGCAAGCAGACAGAACTGGCGATGAAACGGAAAAGCAAAACATACAGTGGCTTTTGAAATGTTTAAGTGCGACTACTAGGTACATTAAAGGAAGAACATTTAAATTATTAACTACACAAATGCATGCATAATATCGAAACAAAACGCATCAAACCAGGCAGAACAAAACATTTCTCCGGTTTGGGTGGGGGTTTCATATTAGTGGGAGTAGGGATTAAACAATAGAATTCCTAAAGAATTGGGATGGCTTAGATGTGGGAATTTATGAAACTTTGTTGACAATGATTTTGAAACAAAAAGAACAATGCATACGCAGTACATTAAGGGGCATGATAAGAAATTGCATTATTATACAGTACAGTACGGATGGATGGAATATACCCAATAAATAAAGAGGAAGGAAGCGACAAACGAAAGACGCGATGTGTTGTAGCTAACGCAATCGAACTAAAGGAAACGATGGTTGTTCCGAAAAAAAATAAAAAGGAAATAATAAGCTGAAAGTGGAGCCATATACTTTCAGGCCTCTTTGAACAATCTGCAATAGGACCCTATTTCTAACGGGATATTCTCTTATCGGAATTCGGGCAAAACCACGGAACGGCTGTATCTGAATTCAGCGCCTATCGAAAAATAAGATATCATTTCTCCACTAACCCGGATGTACGCTTACCCATTGTACATCATCCACCCTTTTTCTCGAATGTACTTCAAATAATAAAACAAACCCCCCTTTTACCGTACAACTGTAAATTTGTTCTGGCGTACAAATTGAACCAGAGAAGGCGTCGTGTGCATTTGAGAAAAAAACTACTCAAATCAAAGTAGCCATAAAGTAGTGAAGAAGTTGAGTGGTGCTAGTGCCGTTGTGTGTTATACAGAGGAAAAGAAACAATTCGAAATCAAGATGAGAGCCAAATTTCCCTGCGACGACAATTCCCACGCCCAGGTACGTTTTCAGTGTGTCTGTGAGCAACAAATGTGTATTTAAAACAACTCTTTTGAATATCTGCAGCATGATCGTCTGTTGGCCGTTTGGAAAAGGTGCGAAAAAATACGCCCTCTGCTCGAACCCGTCGCAGAAAAACTGCGTCTTCAGTTCCAGCATGAAGATGCATGCCATTCCGGAACCGTACCGGTGTACATGTTTGCCAACATACTATTCTGCAAGCTGGGAGAAAAGCTGAGCAAAGAAGAAATCTGTGAAATTGCAGAATATTTTAGCGCAACAGCAGGACGTACGTCGTACGATCAATTTTGTGACGTCCTTTTTGGTGAAGCAGCTAAAACCACCAAGCACGATTATGACGGTCAAAACTCGGCCGACCGTTTGTCCGTGTACGAGCATCGCAAGCTTGCCCTGGTTCTGATGTCGATAACCAAAGCATTGCGCTTTAGGGAACAGGTGCTTAAACCTTACTTTGAAGACTATTCATTGACGACCGATTCCGGCTCCTTCTGCACTATCCGCTACGCCACACGAGTTCTCTATTTCTTAGGAGTAACACTAGCTAGGTCCGATTCCGAGCTTCTGGCCAAGCGGTTTTCTACCGATGGTCATAACTTCCACTACCAGGCATTCATCGACGAAATTGATCAACTATTTCGTTACTTGGATGCTCACGATGGTGCACTCGATCGCGAAAAGGACGATTCCGCAGTACCTCCCAAGGTAATACACACCCAACTGCCCAAAGTGGATCGTTCGGAGGTTGGTTCAGTATCGTTAACCGATATGCTCGGAAAGCGAGTTGCATTCCATCCCTGTTTAGAGCCAGCACGCAAAGACTATGGACCGGAAGAGTTGCTTTTGCGTATACAGCGCCATATATGGAACAGCTCTATCAATACGAAGGACTTTTTCCAACAGTACGACCTACTGCGATGTGGTTGGCTTGGTAAAAGTGTATTCATTCGTTGCCTAGACGCGATAGGGCTTTCAGCCCTCGATCGGTTGCCTTTGAGTGAAAGAGAAATCAAGCAGCTCTGTGATCGATATGCCGATCCGAAGGATTCTCTCAAAATTCATTGGACAGCGTTTGTGGATGAAATTAATTGTGTATTTACCGAACAGCTGCTCGACAAGGGAACCTTCAAGCCGATAGAGAGTCCTCCTCAACCGGTGAAGAATTTACCGCACGCTGGGAAACAACAACTTGCACTGGAAGTGCTCAAGGATGCACAGCGGCTTGTTACGAAGTTAAAAGACAAAATTACCTGTCAACGGCTGCTGATCGAACCCACGTTTAAAGATTTTGATACACATCATAATGGACATGTTAGTTTTAACCAAGCTCGGGAAGTCTTTTCGGCGTGTGCGATAAACTTGACGGAACAGGACTCGTATTTGCTCGATAGACTTTACGGAGATGCAGTGGGATTTGATTACGATCAATTTTTGAAAGACATCGAAGTGATTAAACCTCCCAATGCCGATGGCATGCAGGCATATCGGAAAGTTATCGAAAATATCAATAAGGACACGGTGCAACAGCCGGAACCGATGCCTTGGGAAAAAGACATCGTACGGGTGCTGGCAAAAGTGAAGGCTCAAGTTGTAAAGCGGCGCTTACGCTTGGTTGATTTTATGCAAGGTTTCGACCCACTAAACCACCACCGTATAAGTGATGTACAGTTTTGTAGAGGACTTGCGACGGCCAGTGTACAGCTTACGCCAAACGAGATGCAACTGTTATGCGTATATTTCCACACGCCTACCTGCCAGACGGTGGACTATAAACGGTTTTGTGACACTATTGCCGAAGTTGACTACCAACCGTATCTAGAGAGGGCTCCACTTTTGGTACCGTGTAGTCACTTTCCGGCCGACGAACAACCGGTGAATTTCTTAAACTTCAGCGAACGCACCATCATTTCCAAGGTACTGCAGAAGCTTGCCCGGCACGCGGATATTGTCTCGAACTTGGGGTCACTGTTGAAAGATTTCGATGGACAAAACGTTGGCCACGTGGGACGCAACAAATTTCTGCGCGCGCTAGCGACACGTGATTTGCATACGCGAATTTCTAGCCGTGAGTTTGATACGCTTTGTAAATATTTTGCTGTGGAAGTTGGTAAGTATACCTTTCACACGTATTGTGTAATTGGCAGTTGATTATGCTGATACGGTTATCTTGTTTGTATCTTGTTTAGGGTATCGACAGGAAGTTAACTACCGTGCATTTTTGGAAGCCTTGGATTACTTATACACCAATCGAGAAATTCATCCGTTTTGATTGTAAGGAAAGAACCGAACGGATGTTTATCTTCATGAAATAAATTATTTTTTAAAGAATTTTTAAATAACAATCCTATTACAACGTTCACGTGCGCTAACGAACTTTTTAAACACGTTCCATTACAACATCGGATGACATCGGCCGCTGTCAGCGCACAGCTGTCAACAAAATGTTTTTCTGCCATCGTAATCGCTTATGTCAAGCGGCTCCCCCCGTTTTCTCCGAGGACTTTTCCCCTACGAATCTGCGGTGTTCGAATCAGGTGCTGTGTGGTACTTTCTGCCAGAATCGGTCCGAAAAAGAGGCCCCAAAATACCAGAGGCTTCCCCCGGAGCAGAGCGCTCGTCGAGTGACACAAGTTGCAGAGTAACAAAGCCGCCGCAAAATGTATCGTTTGCTGGTGCAGAAGGCGCTCGCGAACAATTCGAAAGTACGTATCGACCGACCGACTGTGACTGGGTCAGGATTTTTGCAGGAGGATGCGAAAAAAAGCGTGTTATGTCATAATATGCGGTGCGCTGCACCGCTCCGTATCGTGGTGCTACTATCCGTATCGGTGCATTCTGCAAGCCAATCAACCCAGAGTGCGCATCGTTTCGATGCAGCGCGGTTGATGTGCTTGGCTCTATAAAAAAAACACACTAAATTTTGTTCGGTGCAGCTGCAATCCAAGTTGCGTACCATCCCCCAGCTTCTTCGACCGCTTGACGTAGCAAAGATGTGTTTATTTTTGTGCCCCAAAGAGCGTGATCTAATAGTTTGGGTGGTGTTTGTTCTTTTTAGCGACCGTCCGCCCAGCTGTTCGCCGCCAGCCGATCGTACAGTGGAGGCGCACGAGGATCCAATCTACCACCTTTCCAGGAGGCAGGATTCGGCAAGGTGCTAGTGGTTCTATCGCCAATTCTTATTGGCGGAGGAGTTGTAACGTACGCCAAGTGAGTGTTTTTTTCTCGTGATTGTAGCTGGCCCCGCGATAAGATAATCCCTGCGAGTCTTTTATCGCAATCTTGATATGCTATGTTAACTATCTCTTATCGATGATTTCATACAGGTACGACAATGAATTCCGTAAAACCTTAATTACGAATGTTCCAGCGCTGGAACCGGTGCTAAAGACGCTGTTGCAGGAAACGAACCCACTTGATGAGGTTACCAAGAAGATGGATGACATTAGCAAAACCATCGGGGAGTACACTTCGACCATTACCGGCTTTTTCGGTGGCGGCGAGGAGGAAAAGAAGCAGGACAAAAGTAAGACCCGTTTTCGTAGCGAACTAACTTGTAGAACGTTTAAAACATAATGTTTTCTGTTTGTAGAACCTGATTTGCCGCCCGTCACCAAGTCTAAATCGGTTCACGTGCCGGTACCTTCGCCACCGCTACCGAAACCTGAACCCCTAAACCTTTCCGAAAAGGTGCCAGAACCACCGAAGAAGAAGGAAGCACCGGCATCGAAAGTTGTTCCCAGTCCGGCAACAGCTACCAAAGCTGCCACCGCAGCTTCGGCGGCTGCTCCAGCCAAAAGTGCTACAGCACCACCGAAACCGGTTCCTCTATCATCTGCCGGCGAAACAGTACCGAAATCCATCAGCGATCTTGAACAGCAGGTCGAGGTGGCTGCTACGATTGCCATCAAGCAGTACGGACAGGCTGTCGACGTGCTGAAAGCATACACCGAAGAGGTTCGTAAGGTGGTGGATGAGTCGATCGACAAGCTCGACTCGACGAGCTGGACCACGCTGCGCAATCGTACCAGTGCGCGAGACACCGCCCTAGAGGCGGCGGAAAATGCGGCCGATCAGGCGAAGGCCAACATCGAGAAGCTGCACGTTCTGTTGAACAGCCGCGAGATCAAGTGTTCGGATGAGCTGAAGGACAAGGCTAGGCAGAATATTGCGGCCTATCTGGAGCATCTGAAGAAGGCAAAGGAGGAAGTGTACGCGGCCCGTGATCTTGCTTCGCTCGGCGAGAAGTACTGGAAGCGTGTCGAGTCGGCACGGAACTACTTTGTCGACGAGATGGAATCCCTGTTCCCGGGAATTAATTTGTCCGAGCGTAAGCTAAACCTTTCGAAGGATGAGCTTGATCTGTTCATAGTGCACGCCTACACGCAGGTGATCACACACCAAAAGGAATTGCAAAAGCTGCAAACCGAGGGCGATCAGTGCTTACGCCGAGCGCTAGAAGCTGTGCGCGGTTCGGATCAAAGCGAGGAAGTGAAGTCACGGTTAGAGTATGAGATTGCCAAGGAAACCCTCAGGTTAAACGTGCTCAATCAGAAAAAGCTGCTGCGTACACGGGCAGAGCTGGAGCAGCAGATGCGCGAGCAGATGAAGCGCCAGACGGAGGCACACATCGACCATCTGAAGGATGCGCTCACGCAGAAGGAGGTAGAGATGAAGCGAAAGTTCCAGCGTGAGCTGGACGAGAAGATCACGACGGAACAGGCTAGTTACAAGCTGCAGCTTGCGGCCATGCTGGGCAAACTGAAGGGTATCCACAATGCATTGGTCGGTAAGTAGTGGTGGATTTCTTAAGTAATGTAACAATTAATGAAACAGAAGGATGTGGAGATTATGTTATTCGTGTGGTCGCTAACCGTTTGCCGTGTTCTTTGCTCTCTTTTCCTGCATCACGCGCTCCATACATGTTCCTTCCTCATTCCATTGACTCATTCATTCACGCGCGCGTGTGTGTGTCATCGTTAACTGCTTTAAACTGTGTGCTAACGAGGACAGAGATTGATACCGAAATGAAAGGTACATATACAATGCCATGTGTAGTGTGCATGTTGACTACTGACAATTTATAACACTATTAGTGCGTTACACGCTATTCTATTCCTTTGGACGCTTTCCATACATATCTTTAACAATATCGTTTATACACGTTTTCTCCATTAAATTTCACAGAACACGCGGATGCTGAAAAAAGCGCACACCAAGCACAGGCACTCTGGGGTGCCTGCCAATCGCTGTGGTCTTCGATTCGAGCCGGCCAACCGGGGAAATCGTGGCGCGATCAACTGCGCCCACTTAAAGATGAAATTGCGGCCGTTGCACGCTCGGCAGAAGGGGACGAACTGGTAACCGTCGTGCTGAAAGGATTGCCAGAAACAGCCATTAAGCGTGGTGTCTATCCCGAGGATGCGTTGCGCGAACGTTTCCTGAAGGTTGAAGAGGTTTCGCGACGGTTGGCCCTCATTCCCGCCGAAGGTGCCCGGCTACCGATGTATCTGTTATCCTACCTGCAGGCCGCTCTGATAGCCCGTCCCGATAAGCCGATCTCGCAAGACGAGCTCGAGAACAAACCGTTCGACTTTAGCAAGCTGGACACGTACGATATTCTTAACCGTGCGCGGTACTGGCTCGATCGGGGCGATTTGGTAAAGACGGTTCAATACGTAAATCTGCTGCAAGGTGCACCACGTAAGGCCGCGCTCGAGTGGCTGAACGAGGCGCGATTGCTGCTGGAAACGCAACAAGCTGCCAGTACGCTGATGGCGCATGCCGCCGCCAGTGGTGTCCGATTCCTGTGAGGTGCGACTGATTCGTATTAAATTTAACACGCTTGGTCTGCTGATTGATTGGTGGTATGGTTGAGTGAAACTCTTTACCACCAACCAGCATAACTGGTTAACACAGTTGCGTTGTGTGCGCTGTGCAAAAAAAAACAAAAATGCTGTATCCGCTACAGAGAGCGTTGTTTGTGTTTGTGTCCAATTCGCTTTAGTTTGTTTTGTCTCGGGTTGTAGTGTAGCTGAATGCTACTACCTGCAGATGCTGCAAAAAGGAAACAGCCACATTCGGGTATCAAATAACGTAGAAGACAGGCATCAAGTATTGTTAAAGACGTATATTTTCTTTTCTTTCCCGTCGCATGGTTCCTCGGTTGAGTTTAATGTTTTCCGTGTAAACCTGGTGATTTAGAGCAAATAAATGTGGCGTAATGATGATGGAACCGTATTTCGAGCAACGGTTGCGATAGTCGGAAAGATGGTGTTGAGCAGTAGGACCGGATGAAAAGAGCAAGAGAATTATTTAATAAAGTCAGTCATTTCACATGGAACGTTGCTGGATTGCTTATTTATTGCCTCAGTAAGTTTATTTTTAGTTCAGAGATGGAGAAGAATTTTCAAAACAACCATTTCACGCGATGACCACGTGTGCGGACCCACTGTGCACAGAATGCTGTCAAATTTCAGACTGCCAGCATGCACTTGTGGCAGAGCTGTCATCACCGCAAAGCATTGCTGGCAAACGACTTGTTGATCCGCTTACCGCTTCCGTAGGATAGAGCTGTGATATTTTCGTTTAATTTAACAACAATACAGTGATTTCTTTACTTACTGCATATCTATAATCCATCCATGGTGTAATTGCACCGACGCACAATAATGCTCAAAGTGATCTTGTTTACGCTTCTCGGTCTTGCCGGCATTTGCCAAGCGACCAACCTGGAGACTGTTAGTGAAGATGATCTCGTCAAGAAGTTTCACAGTCATAACAATTTTATCGTGCTTTTCTGTAAGTTCTAACACTGGTACAGCTTGATCCAGATTACTGCATTCAACTCAATATGCATTCATTTCCAGCTAAACCAAACTGTCCCGATTGTGACAAGCTGGAGAGCATTTTATCGAAATTGAAGCAAGAAATTGAGGACAATCTGCAGGCACATTCTGTCAAAGCGGTTAGTAGCTCGATGGCACGACTCTACAGCCCCAGTAAGGAACCGGCAGTAGTATATTTCCGCCACGGTGTTCCCCTACTGTACGATGGACCGATAGAGGAGGATGCCCTGATTGGAAAGCTGGTACAGAACAAGGATCCGAACGTGAAAGAACTTTCCGATGAAACGTTTGAACATCTTACCCAGGCGTCTAGTGGAGCTACTACTGGGGATTGGTTCATTATGTTGTACGTGTGCGAAGGTTTATAGTTTCGACGGCAACTTCTAACGAATGAGATTTGTTTGATCCCGGCTTACAGCTATACGACTAACTGCGTCGACTGCCAACGACTTACTGCCGTGTGGGAAGCGGTTGCGGCCGATCTGAAAACACGCATGAATGTTGCCCGTGTTCAGAAGGATGGAACAGGAAGCGAAACAGCTAACCGCTTTCGGGTTAAGAAAGTGCCAGATTTCATTTTGTAAGTATATGTACACAGTTACCGTTGGTTTGAGTATTTCAAAACTAATACCATTTTCCAAATGTTCCACAATTACCAAATACAGTCTGCGACAGGGGAAATATTATCGCTACGAGATTAGCAAATACGACATTAAATCATTTGTGACATTCGCCCAGGATTGGTACCGAAATGCAAAAGCTGAGAGAGTTCCAGTACCGTTGTCACCATTGTAAGTAACCGCGCTTTTGTAGACGATTGAAACGAGTTCTTATCGGCATTTCAACTTTTTTTAGCGATAATCTCGTGGAATTGGCTGTCAAGTATCTGAAAGATATGCCGGAATTGTACGCCAAGCTGTACAACGACTATCCCATGGTAGTGTACGCATTTGCCGCAGGATTACTGTTCATTATCGGTGGTTTTGCTCTGGCCATTATACTGGCCATAGTGACGCGCTGCAAAGCAGCTTCACGAGCGAAGAAGGAAACGATCAAAAAGGCAAAATAGGCGTAGCGGAAACTGTTTGCTGGCAGCTGTAAAAGTGTTGGGAGAATAAAAATAATAAATTCCAAACAACATGATTTTATCGAAGATTACAACGAAAAAGCGATGTGCTGTTGCGTTTCACTGTTCTGTGCAAGTTGTAATGCACTCTATTCATGTTGCTTCTTATTTGTATGCAATTTCTTCAGCTTTGAATCAACATAAAATGCATTTACAGTGTACTTCCTAGTTGTCAAATATTCTTTCCTGCTCTTGCACCATCTGTCAACGAAGTAAACAATTGGACGGTGTGCTAGCAGCAGCAAGTGTTCGGTTTCGCAGGGAGAAACTGTTCAAAACGAAACTTAATTACATTTCCGGATGAAAACGAACGCTTCAAACCGATACAATAGCATTGGCTTTTTATAGAATGTCAAACACGGCAACCGGTAGCGATGGACAAGAACCAGTGAAAAAGTCCACAGAGAAACCCGAACGCAAACGGGACCGCACCGACGGCGTTGATGGTTCCGCCGGAAAAGGAAACACCAACACCAAGTTTCAGCGCAAACCAACCGATCGTCATATGGTTAAGCACCGAGTTCTACCCAAGTACTTTACGCGTGAGAACGACATATACGTGACAAACAAGTCCGACTTTCCGGTAAGCAAGTTCGCGGCGATTCCGTGCTTACATGCTACTCACTGTCTATCTTAACTATATCCCTCTGTTTTGGCAGTATCAACACAAAACTTGTGTCGATATCCTCAACTCCCCGATTGGTGAAGTCTTTCTCCACTGTACTGGACGCGCGATCAACCGGGGCATAAACCTAGCGCTAAGGATAAAGGCCCTTTTACGCGTGAGAACGACATATACGTGACAAACAAGTCCGACTTTCCGGTAAGCAAGTTCGCGGCGATTCCGTGCTTACATGCTACTCACTTTCTATCTTAACTATATCCCTCTGTTTTGGCAGTATCAACACAAAACTTGTGTCGATATCCTCAACTCCCCGATTGGTGAAGTGTTTCTCCACTGTACTGGACGCGCGATCAACCGGGGCATAAACCTAGCGCTAAGGATAAAGGCCCAATATCCCGAAGCGTTTGAGTACGAGGTGAACACGTCCCAGATTGCCATTACGGATGATCTGCATCCGCTAAACGACGAGTGCGACTTTATGGTGCAGCAGCGCATGAACTCATGTCTTCACATTCGAATGTACCGCAAGATTAACGTGAAACCATCGGACGCTGCGAAGAAGGGGGATAATTGAACAGCGAAGTAACCGATCGAACGCAAGAACAGCACAACATCATGTCGGAAGAGGTAGAAATTAAGACTTACTTTAAGCTGGTCGACGTTGTCAAGTGGATCGGTATAACACAGTTCGAAATACTGGTCAACTTGATTGCGTTTCTCGTGTTCACGATCGTGCTCACGGTGAAAGCATCTAGCGGTGAGCTGACTGGAACGCTGACCGTTAACCAGTGGCTGACCGTGTTCTCGCCGATGTTCTGCGGGGATTTCTGTAACATTTACTTCTGCATCATTGTCGGGATACGGATGTACTTGGGCAATAAGCACCGGCAGGCAATGCATCGGTTAGTTTGGAGCGTACCCTCTCTGCTGCTAACGGCCGGATTCAAGTACCTGGTGTGCATGAAACTGTCCGGTCTGATACAGCTCGAGTACAGTGAGGTGTTTTCGCCAATCTTTGTTCTGCTGCAGATGGTCGCGGTGAAGGCATGTCAGTATAACCAGCAGTCCTGATCACACGCCAACCAAACGCGCCGCGAGTTGCTATCATTTGGCAACGATGTCGTGCTGGGTACAATCATCATACAGTGAAAAGCTTTCACCGCCTTCGGGCAGCACCGCTATGAGTAATGTTAATCGATAATATACCCAATATGATCATTTAATTCGGGGTAGTTATACTAGGAACGAAATGTATGAAAATTGCTGCTAGGAAATTAGTTCGTTTCTATGCGATAAATGTCCGTTGGTCAAATGGTTTGATAAATTGAAAGAAAATAAGGATAACGTTTAAATTTAAATCCACTATCTTCCATCGTAAGCTCTTCGGTTGACGACAGGGTATCATCTACTCATTCTCGGCCTCGGCTCAACAATTCGACCGATATGCTCGCCCTGTGCCTTGAAATATATTCATTCAGTAAGCATTGTCTCGGGCATATACGACAAAGGTCCCTTTTTTGAGTCTTTTTATTCAAAATTTCTTCAATCATTGGTCCACTGGTTGTGAATCTTCCCATACCAAAATAACAAAACCCGATCCTCAATCAGTTTATACCGTAGAAAGCTTAATCAGCCGTGCTAAATTACCATAACACTAGGTGTCACACATTCCAAAGAGTTCGATCGAGTTGAACACCTTACTACTTGCTATGGCAAATGCAAAAACATAACGTTAGCCAACATGCACAACCATTTCGGTGCAGAACCTGATCCGGTTTCGCGCCCAAATTTTACACGGCTCGTGGTGAAAAGACTGCACGCCAACCACCCTTCCCTATCCAACAGTCGCGCGAGTCACGTTTTTGTTCCCGGAATTTTGGCGAGCGGATGTATGCATGTATTTGGGGAGGGTCACCACGTTTAACCAATGCACACCTGATCGCCCGAGTGTCGGCCGGACTAGCCGGAGCTATAGGAGAAAATGAGAGTTTTCGCACACGCCAATAGAAATCGAAAGCAAAGCCAAATTCGACGCATTTTTCGTCGTATGTTTCGATGCCGGGGAAGTGCACGCTTGACTTTCGATCGAAAACGAATGAAGCTGTAACACCCCTCTAAGCCCATTCCGTTTGCGACCGGTAGTGGCCAAAAGTGGATTCGTATTTTTAACGAGCCGTACTACAACACGGCGGCACGGGGGTGTGAGGTGTGGTGTACGATTTCCATTTCACTATTTAATCCCTTCCTGCAGCGCTGCTTCACCTAGCTCGTGCTACACATGCTGCATCAACCATTGTCGAAAACGGCCACCGGCTGTGAGCGCTTTTGACTAATTTTCACCACCCCGGGGTCTCCACGAACGGTTTCGTGAAATTGAAAGTGAAATGTTAGTGCTTTCGTCCGACCGGATGGATTGGATTGAAGGCACGGAACTACGTGTTTGTGCTGTATGGCTGGTTGAACGATTTTGGTTGTTTGCTTTGGTTTCGGCAGCTCGATCGTATGCTGTCCCGCTCGATGCCGAGGTGAGTGAATGATCGATTATTTCGCGAAATCGAGGAACTAAGGGTGATGCATATGAACACACACACACATTTGAAGTAAAGATAAAACAGCATTCATCTCACAGTGCATTTAGGCTGAGTAATGTGTGATCACTGCAAGAACACACAACTGAGAACATGAGATCACTTCTTCTCAGGGGATCATTGTAAATAAAGCCAAGAAGTAAGAATTCAAAGTAAACCCATTACCGTATGCATTAAAAATATAATTTCCTTGGATGCAAGATGACGGTAGTACCCATGCATTTTCATGTGCTCTCTGCTGTCTTTAGTTATTGACGATTAAATGTGACTTTTTTAAGGAATCCAACAAAAATCTACTGGAGGCTACTGACGGAAACATGGATACGACGACGCAACCAACGCCGAAAAGACATGTCTGACATGGGAAACTTCGATTAGAAATTCTGTAGAACCATTCCCATCTTGTCTTCCTAGAGCAAAACCGATAAAGCTGCCGCCAGGCATCGAGCAGATACGTTTCACGAACTCACAAGACTGTCCGGGTTCCTGGGACCTGGCCTTCATTTGACGTTGATCAAGTATGATCTCTTGTTGTCGCATTAAGAATGTCAATTTCTAAGTTCGGCGCTAGTGCTGATAATACCGAGCGAAGAGACTGCTACGTTGGAAGACACCGGATCATGGCGTTTCTGGAACAAATTTAGTTCCAACTCTTCATCCGACCAGATATTAGAAACGATAGGACATTAGTGCAAACCGGTGCTTGCCCTTGCCGATGTCAGGGTGTCTTGTTGATTTGTTGAGTAAGATCACGAGTATCGAAAATTACTTTCGCCCTGCTCAGTGAAGAGTTCTGATAATAGATTGTTTAGCTTATGTGTAGGACGATCCAAGATTTTATCTTATTGGATCTTCTATTAGCATACACCGTTTGTAGTTACATAAATAATCAAACAAAACTACACCCCGTATGTAACACCGACTATAGAAACAGCTGAATGAATGAATGAAAGAAAGGAATGATTGTTCGATTGTTTAAACCTAACCCAACCAGCGCACGATCATCATCCAGTGCACCCGATGTTTGTACATCGTTGCACCAAAATGAGCCTCCCAAAACTGAAATAGACCAACAAACGCTCACTCTTTCGCACCGACGCCAGGAACGCATCCATCGACTCCGGATCCGTAGTCACTCAAATCAGTGAAACAAACAAAAGTCCCGATATCAACCGCACACCGACTGGCACGGCGTATGTGGCGTATGTTGTGAAATCCACCACCGGGCGGAATTGGCCCAGTGCTGGGACAACACGGCACGCATCACACTCCACCAAGCACTTTACACTTTTCACCTTTCTCTTTCGCAATTTCGAACGCGCGCATACCAACACGTCGTTTGTCCACAACGTATGTATGCACTCCCTTTGGAACAAACTCCCTTTTCTGGCATTTCGACCCTTTCTCTCCTTGTGGACAGATCCGCACCCAAACTGTGTGTGTCAGGACGTTCAGTCTCTTTTGGATGAATGAGTGCTGGGACGCAAAAATAATGCTTGCAATGGACATTAGGGGGGGGGGGGGGGGGGGGGGGGGAGGGGGGATTTATAAATATAATTTTTAATTATAAATAGTATTGTTTATTATTGATAATTTAATACCTTTAATTGGAAGATTATTATTAGTTATTTGTGTTATAGTATCTCCTGATGGGATGGGATACCGGGATGGGTAGAAAGTTTTTCATGACACCGACCAATCCTCCTCCCCGCCATACCTCCCCTTCCCCAGTAAGGGAACCGGTACGTACGCAATTTTGTGGTATGTGCGCTTGTGCTACAGGGTTGGGCCTGTGATAAATGGTCGAAAATTGACAAACCGCACCTTCAGTGGATGTGCATTATTTTATTTCTATTTAATTATGGATGCATTTTTCGCTCTCGTTCTCTCTCTCTCTCTGTATTATTGTAGTAATATATTATTATATTTGATCAGGTTTCATCAAAGGAATAACTTAAAACAAATTTATTACAGTATTAAAGTTACTATCAACCATAAATACCCGAAACGGCCAGGTGTACCACGTTCGCCAGAGGATGTTAATTAATAAACCAAGGATTCTAGCACGTTAGCTTCGTACACCTCGTACCAACATTTACGAAAACCCCGACCCGAAATGGCTTCATGATACGTGTCCATGCTTGCCCAAGATTTCCTGCTGTAATACCAAAACACCACGGCAGTGCAATTGCTTGATCGTAAATCGGTGCCAAAAGATGATTTCACCTTTCCGCGAGTCTACCTGTGTACACTGGGGCTACCCGGTTTGCTCCCTGACGGCTAGTCCCCTTTTTTGCATTCCGGTTACTGCAGGTGACTCGTGCGCCAACGGTCAGCTGGGTAAGGTTCCTTGCACCTCGAAGAAACCCGTGTTCCCGGCCACGCACCGATAAGAAATTATTCATCTGTAATCTCTCCCATCTCGGCGTTCCACAACGGGGTAGCAAAACGTTAGCGAACATGCCCAGGGTAGATCGCGAACGGAGCATATACGTATGTGTGTGTGTGTGAATGTGGGTGAGAGAGTGTATGTGCGCGAGAAAACGGGAAGCCCACATTCCTCTGGATAGGGGTTTTTTTTTTTCGTTCGCCCAGTTGCTTTTAAATTGAATCTTCTTTCGCTTCTGTCCCCGTATTTTATGGCTCTCGGCCGAGGGATGGTCGTGCTTGCGATACATGCGGTGGTATGGGTGTTGTGCAGTTGTGTGCCCGTTTCCCGTACGTGCGTATGTACGTTGCCGGAGAAGCAAGGAACGGACCGCTGTGCAAAGAGCGTGAGAGAGAAGCAGTCCAACGACTGTGTGGTTTCGTGAGAAGTTTCTTGAGACGTTGAACCTGTGTGTCGAAAGCCCGCACAGGTGTTGGTGTTAGCAGGCATCGTACAGGTACCAGTGATGGCTGATCTTTATATTTCTAACATATTAAAGATAGGTTGCAAGTGAGTAAAAACCACTAAAAGCATAAAAGATACATTTACTTACGTAAAATTTATTATATATTTGTGAAAATCATTTTAATTTAAAAACCCAAAATACTTTGATGTATAATAGATACAGTTTTTATTTTTCACAAAATGTCAAAAATCATAAATGTATAATCGATCCACTTTCCTTATGATCCTCACTAGACAAAAACACAAAGAAAGATAAACTCCCAACACCGATTGCGATCGGCCATGTTTGACAAACCTGCCGCAACTGCGGGGTGAAGAGTAGTGGAAGCGGGAAACATCTCACCCCGCAAACCCAGCAAAAGACGTACACGAGGAGAAACTCTGTCGCGTTCGAAGCCCGTACGTGCCCGCCGTACTACTCTCAGTCGTGCAGCAGTGGTCAAAGATGTCGGACTGAACAGCTTCAAGCAGTGCCAGTGTTTCACCTTTTTGCGATCATTATCCACCATCATCATCCGTCTGTAACTCGGACGCGTGTCTCTGTGTTTGTGCGAGTGAGCAAGTGTGTGCGATCGTGTGTGTTCGGTGTGTTTATATGCGCTCCGTGCTCAGCTCAGGCAAGTGTGGCTTTGGTGTGGTGCGTATTGTTTTTTTTTGTTCCTTCTTCTTGTACGAGCGGTTCGTTCCACAGTGATCTAGTTTATCTGGTGCCAACGGAACGGAAATCGATCTCCGGATAAGCACTTTGGAAGTGATTGAGGCCGTTTAGAGTTTCGGGCTCGTAAGCGTACCAGCGTGCGTAAGTGGAAGGATTGAAAGAAAGCCAGCGAGCATCCTTCTCGATCATCGCATCCTTTTTGTAGTGGTTGGTGTGGTGAGTGCGTGTGTGTTAATATCCCGCTTGTGAGTGTGAGTGCACGTGCATGTGTGTGTGTATGTGTGTTTGCTGACATACCCATAGAGCCGACAGGAATGTGCCCATTAGCCGACGTGCAGGATAAAGCCGAGATCAACTGCTTCCGTGCCAGCGTGCCAACGTTGCATTCTTAGTGTGCGATCTTCACACCACACTGGCAACAGAGACGAACCCGATACCCACGGTGTGCGAGCGTGTGTATGTGTAATCGAGCAAGCGTCATCTAACGGAGGAAAGCCGAGCTTGTGCGGGTTTGTTTTATTATTTGCGTGCACCCTCCCAGTGGCCCAGTGTGGCGCGTTTGTGTGGCGCGTTTGTGTGCGTATCGACGATCGTTTGCCAGCATCACAAGCCCTAAGAAGCCTCGGGCAGCATCACCATCATCATCATCATCCACCAGCGAGAGAGAACAACAAGCGGAGAGCCAAACGCCAAACCCTCCAAGATGCCCTGCAGTGCGGTAACGCTGTCGCTCGCGACGATATCCGCCATCATCGCCGTTGCCCTGTTGGCAATCGCCTTCTCCACAGACAACTGGCAGAGCTATGAAGTGAAGCGGACCAACATACAGGTACGGGACGCACAGACATACGTGCCAGCGGTGGGCATATCGCTTTCTTTCTTTGTAAACCCTCTTTTGCATCACATCTTCGCGCTGGTTTGGCCGTTGTTTAGGGAGATTTGGGTGGCGGGATTCGTACATATCAAAATGGCACGACACACCGCCCGGGCACGATGTTTAGGTTGGGCCTAGGCATAAACAATAAGCTGTCTTTGCGCTTAACTGACATGGAGACTTGTACGCGACAACAAGCGACAAACCGTACGATGCGATGGAAAGTGCAACTGCAAAACTTTCTACTATCGCACGAAACACTACGCGATCGTATGTGTTCGTTTGTGTGGTGGTCAGTTTTTATTGTGTCCTCTTTATGTTTTTGAGAATGAAGATAGAACTGTTAAAAATAAAATAGACCGATATAATATTTCTCTCCACCAAAAAAAAAAGATCTCTTCACCCCATCAGCAACAATGAAGTGCAAAAAATCCAATTATGTCTTTAGCACAATGCCTTGACTCTTGACAAGTCAAGCCGGAACGGTCAACTGTTTCGCGAGCTTTGCTGTGTGCCATGTTTAAAAGAAACAGCTTATTCAAGCAATCATCCGCAACGCCATGAGAACGGATGAATAATAATAACAGCTCCGTTTTTTCATGATCACCAGCAGCAGCAATGCCAGGTCGTGTCTGGCCTTGACGCCTGACACCGGGTGCACCGAAAATTCCCTCACCCTCAAAACATTAAACAATACGATACGGCCAAACATTGCCCTGATGTTATTTCCGACACACGCATTTTCAACTTCCAGCTGGTTAATTAAACAACTTGAAACTCAGTTGCTACCCGAACTGTTTATGTTTCTCTTCTTGAGGTAGCGTAAAGTTAGCACTTCAACTTTGTCCATTTCAAACGTGCAGTATGATGTGGATTTTAGGCTTTTCTACCTACTCACAGGTGAGCGCGCTGCACCGCTCGACGAAAGCAACCCGACACGATCGATTTGCATACAAATGAATCGGGCTGGAATGTGATGGGCTTGGGACACACAAACCTGGCAAAGGCACCAGCCAACAACCGTTCAATAAAAGATGTCACCGGCAGCTGTAGCTCCTGTAACCAAATTCCAAACCAGCTTTCTTTCGATTGATTCGTGTCGTGGCATTATGATCGTTCAGTTCGGATATGCTGAATGATTAAAGCAATCCACTTTCTAGCCACCGAAAACGCGTTCGTATGTAAAGCAGACAGTACTGTCGGTATGCCAACCATATGTACCCGCGGCTCCGGTTGCGTCAAAACCGGCTTCGATTTGTTTCGACCTACGCTCAACTTCTAACCCGCCGCCATCAACAGCGTACCAATCCCGAGAGCGCTGACAGAGAACTTTGCATTCTTGGCACACCACCATCTGGAATTAGGCACGTTCTACGGGCACAACCGGTCGCGTTGCTGCGTTGGTATCCTGTGCTGCACACGACACAAACTTTGCACAAGCACATCCACATACACACGGTCCTTCTAATCCCCATTTTGCCTTTCGCTTCGACGCGTACACGAGCAAGCAGGAGTTGCGCCTTCCAGCAAAAAAAACAGTGATGGCGAGAAAAGAAACAACACACAAAACATACAACCTCTGGCCAACTTTGTCCATTTCAAACGTGCAGTATGATGTGGATTTTAGGCTTTTCTACCTACTCACAGGTGAGCGCGCTGCACCGCTCGACGAAAGCAACCCGACACGATCGATTTGCATACAAATGAATCGGGCTGGAATGTGATGGGCTTGGGACACACAAACCTGGCAAAGGCACCAGCCAACAACCGTTCAATAAAAGATGTCACCGGCAGCTGTAGCTCCTGTAACCAAATTCCAAACCAGCTTTCTTTCGATTGATTCGTGTCGTGGCATTATGATCGTTCAGTTCGGATATGCTGAATGATTAAAGCAATCCACTTTCTAGCCACCGAAAACGCGTTCGTATGTAAAGCAGACAGTACTGTCGGTATGCCAACCATATGTACCCGCGGCTCCGGTTGCGTCAAAACCGGCTTCGATTTGTTTCGACCTACGCTCAACTTCTAACCCGCCGCCATCAACAGCGTACCAATCCCGAGAGCGCTGACAGAGAACTTTGCATTCTTGGCACACCACCATCTGGAATTAGGCACGTTCTACGGGCACAACCGGTCGCGTTGCTGCGTTGGTATCCTGTGCTGCACACGACACAAACTTTGCACAATTACAGCCACATACACACGGTCCTTCTAATCCCCATTTTGCCTTTCGCTTCGACGCGTGCACGAGCAAACAGGAGTTGCGCCTTCCAGCAAAAAAAACAGTGATGGCGAGAAAAGAAACAACACACAAAACATACAACCTCTGGCCAGACACACACAGCAAAAAATGTAGTCCATAAGTTGTTTTTCCACTTTTCCTTCGGTACCCTGGACATTCCTTTTCCCTTCTTTCCCTGGTAAACTCGCCATCAACACAGCTGCGCGTACCTGTTTGCGTGTCGCTCTCGGTTCTCTTTCACCATTTCTCTTCACTCACGAACGGGCGAGCGCGTTTGTGTCTTTTCTTGGTTCTTGGTTGATCTTGCTTGCTGCTTTTCGCTCCATCTAACGGAGTATGGGCTGGAATTGGCTTTTAGCAACATAACAAGCACACAGTAGTGCAGACATGTGTGCTGCTCCGGTTTGTACAATCACGTATCACACATTCTGCCGATGGTTCAGCTGTGTGCCTAGCAACACGTGTGCAGTGATCGTGAGTGATCATAGAACGGGTATTAGCATACATACTCTCACACACACACACACGGACACGTTAAAAAAACATGCCCTTGTCAGTGCGACTTGCGACTAGAAAATTGGAATGTCAAAATCGGAAAGCTTCTAAGACTAAGGCACACACTGTTCCCAGCTGCTAATCGCACCAGCAAATATCACGACGAAAAAACAAACCCCACAACATCGAGCTCCCCATCACATCTCGAAGCCAATCTGGTCCCGCATTCTTCCAACCCAATTCGTTTGCCAAGAATTGGCCTGCCAACATTTGTGTGTTTCTCGCTCGCTCTCTCCCTCATGCCGTTTCTTCAGTGCATTTGGAATCGTTTACCGTGCGCGCTCGCTTCTTTTCGTTCAAGTGGAGTTACTTCATCTGTGTGGGCTTGGGCCAAGTGTTGGAATGCACGACGACAGCAGAACGGTCTCCGAAGGTTCTTTGTGAGACCCGAGTCGGTTGAAAAAGGGGCCCGTTAACACAAACGAACGATAAAAAAAGAGATACATTTGAATGTACAGTTTGAGCCACTTGAGCTCAAAAAAAAAAACAAGTGCGTGAACCATGCGTTTCAGATGTTTATTTTCTTTGCATATACAACTCGTGGCTGTGTGTGGTTGGCAAATGTAAATAGCTGGCTGTCTGGCAGCTCATTCTCGTGCCTGTAAAGCTTGCCCAAGTGTGGCATGCGAATGAATGAACGACGGTGAGCTGGTTTTTTTAACACCTTGGTGCGGAAAACATTGTGCAAAGGCTGTCTCTGCTATTGTACTTTTGCAATCGAGGTTCGCTTCTATATTGAGTGAACGATTTGGGTGGTTTGTAAGATATTCTGGAGTTTTTTTGTTTTGAAGGTCAAATATTATAGCAGCAAATATTATAGGTGTTTGCAAAGAACTGCATCAACCAATTTTGCTCAAAAACCATAAGGTGCCAAGAGCGCGAAACTAAAGTGATATAAAAATATGTTTCCGTACATAAAATGTTGATATTTTTGAACGATTTTTAAATCGTAAATATTCGTCGAATGTAGGAAAATACTGTAGGAAAATGATAAATTGTTTTGTTTAAAGGAACGCAGTTCGAGCAGTTGCACTTGGATGTCAATTTAATACACTGCTTAGTTATGCACCTTCATGAAAATGTTGTGCAAATTTCTTTACTTGTTTACCCAAATTCATTTGCAACTCTACAGTGCTAATAAAGTGTTATGTGAGAAATTTGCTTCAAGTTGTAACGTTACAAATCGAATTAAATAGCCAGAACACCTAAAAATATATAGGAACGTGTAAAACAATCTTAAAATCAAACAAAAATACTTGGAACGATGTCAAAACCCCTTGGGAAAGCGCTAAGAATCGCCGTGATGCCCCGTAAAAACACACTCAACATTGGAAAGTTCCACTCCGAAACTCTATGAACGCGTATTTTAGTCTTTGAAATACGAAAACTGTGCTAAATGCATCAAATGTGTTCCTTTTTTTCTACCTCACTTTTAGTGTTTTCCGTTAAAATCTTTATTATAATGTCCCGGATGATTTATGTCTCTAATAAAATGGCTATTTTTATGTTGAAAAACATGCATTTCAATCAAAAACCCTATTACTAGACTTCTAAACAGCTGCAAAAGAAAAGATTTTGACATCTTTTATAGGGAAGCTGTTAAAAACTCTTCTTTTGAGCAATAGCAATTCTTCATAAGAAGGTTTTTGTTTGCCGGATTTTCGTAGCTGGTCATTTTTCAATTCACTGTTATCTTGTTATCTGGGATCATGCATCATCTAGATCGCGCAACACTAGCGACACACTACGTATTGTTCAGCCCCGTTCTAGCGTAGATCGATACGACTCTAAAACTGTTCCGAATCCATTCGCTTTCGGCATATCAACTGAACGTTACAAAGACAGACTCTAGCTGTGAATTTTTTGTAGATGTATTTTTCTAACCGTCATCTCAGATAGGCATACTTTTTGCTCAAGAGCAAACGCCATGTATGCTCGCCCCATGACAGCATATTCATTTTACAACGCACCAAACACCCTTTCAAATGCCAATGTCAAGTACAAGGCATCACACACCCTTCCCACTACTAACTGTAGCTTTTACGGAGCAGCCCTAAACCATAATTACATCTAGATCGTGTCAGTTACGTTTGTTTTCCTTCTTATGCTCACCAGTCTACCCGTACGCCAGACACGTGTTTGATAAGCCCAATGGAAAAAAGAAATGAGCCAAGAAGATTCTATTAAAACAACACACTTGTGGTTGTTGCTTCACGTAATTAAACCACACACACACTCGAACGAGCTGGGTGGTAATTATCGCCTTCGAGCCTTTCGATACTGCAGCATACTGCATTAATCTGCACGTGTAAGCGATGGAAAAGCTTCGTAGCACAGTTATTACCGGGTTGACCGTTTGCAGGTGGGAAGCCGAAGAGAACAAGTGTTCGGGATGCAGACCACACACAAACACACTGGGAATAGACTGGATGGTTGGGTTGAGTGATTCTCCAACCAAGATGTAACGCGCTCCACAAACGGCTAGGTGTAGAAATGGTGGCAAGCAAACAGGCGCACGATCGCCGTTGCAGCTTGCACCGAGCGAGACGCCGCCAAAGCTCGCCTCAGTTCAGTAACCTTTTGGTGCATGTGCATCGACCGTCTGATCTATTTATTTGCGCTCGGATGCGACGATGGAAATCCGTATAAGTCGAATCGAAAAAAAAAAAACGATGGTGTTGGTGTTTTTTTTCGTGTGTGCGTGTTTGTGTCTGGCAGAGTGCTTAAATTTCTAGCATTACACTTTTTTCCATTAATACTAGTAGCACTAGCAGCGGCATCATCATCATCATGGCCGACATTCATAAGCCGCTCGTAGCGGCGTGTGTGTGTGTTGCTCTTGAAGCTTTCCGATCCGATCTCGCTCACCAATCCTGTTCACGATCGCCGTTCGGTTCGGTGCTGATTGATGGCTTCAGGCGGAAAACCCGTCCGCAATGGTGGGTAATCGTTTCGACCGGATGAGATTGCTCCATGCGTGTGTGTGTGTGAGTGTCCATGCGTCTTCTTCTGGCACTCGAGCGATCCACCATCCCACTTTCACAAGTGCCGCTCGTGCCATATCAAGTGCTTTTGGTGGATCCGTTGAATGGAGCTGCGATTGTTTTGCTTCAATTTCATACCCTATCACTCTCTCTTCACGTTTAATATGGCCTCCATTTTTGCGCAAATCGCAAACGTCCGGGAGATGAACCTTGTGATTAGTGGGAAAGGACATAACCATCAATGGCGAACGTACGATCAATTTGTGTGCGTAGGTACGCGGTGAAGTGGCGAAAGAAGACTTCTTTCACATCACCTTTTATGTTTTGCCCAGACCATCCAATAAGCACGATGGCCCAATAAAACTACTTACGATGAAAAAGGAACGGCACAAACAACGACACAAGAAATAAATCACCCATCAATCGTGAAACTTTCATTTTCATCTCTTATCGCTGCAGGCTCTTGTGGGGGGTTTGTGTGTGTTTTTTGTTTCTTCTCACCTGTTATACAGCTTTTTTTCATTTGTATCCCTTTCTTTTGCTTTGTGTTGCAGAATTTTATTGCAAAACATCCGGACGCCGCCGCACTGACCGATAGCTTCAACAACCGACTCATCTACTACACGCGGACACGTGGCCTGTTCCGGTACTGCTACCCGAAGGAGCGTCCTCCAGCATCATCCGGTAAGCTTCGAATGCCGTCCAAGAATTGAACCATTTATTTTTGGGTTTTTTTTTTTCATTCGTAGCTCCAAACGTGCGTTAAAACTCATTAAACAAAATACAATAATTCAGCAAGATCGCTTTGGATGATCGTCGCTTGTTTTTTTTTTAAACGTGAATGAGTAGTAGATTTTCGTGGCCGGAAAGCGAAGCGGTAGCAAATAATCGATGCGCTCACACACACACCGGTAGCAATCGATTGAAGCTTTCAATCTTAAAATACTCCACACCGTGAAGGAAATGGAGATCAATAAGAAGCAAACGAGAAGGAAAAGCACCAAAAATACAACAAACAAAAAAAAAACATTAATTCGAGACTTGACGAGGTTCGTCGCTTGATGCCGTGGGTTGGCCTTCGAAGTCTTTTGTTCGGCGGTTACAATCGCACACATCGAGGCAGAGCGCATTCGATCTACAGTGACGTTTTCATTGCCTACTTTGCTTTGAAACTAGCAAACGGTGGCTGTGATTGGGGTGAGTTTTCCATCCATTCACAAGGCGTAATGCGGATGCTGCCCGCGTGCATTGTGTTGATGTTTGCGCCGTGTACTCTTGGTGCTAGATTCTCACCGTTCTGCCTTTTTTTCGTCAGCCATCCACACCGAAAACACAACCTCAAAACGAACGCTAATGTATTCTCTGCTGACGAGCAGCATCATTCCAAATGTGTTTCTGAATGTCTACCGAAAAGACGCTACTGGCATTTTTGCTGGTGGCTGTGAGGCTGAAATTGCTTCGCTGAACGTTTCCTGGAAATTTGAATTAATTGTTCCTGAATGAGAAGCACCCGAGAATTGGGTGAGAACGACGGCCGATGGGTTTTATTACACATCGGCTTCGATCGAACCTGTGCTGCTCTTGATCGCAGGATGTTTACTGCTTTGAGCTTTTCCGGGATGTGTTTTTTTCTGTCTTCTTACATTTGTTTTTTGACTTAGGAAATCGGGCATTTTGTTCGATATATAAGAACAATCGAAAATGCTGCCAAATATGTGCGCCTTGGGATAAGATTTGGTTTCCACACCAAGCCGCAGAAAACGTTCTCACGGAACATTTATTTGAACAGGGGGCTTTCCGCTGCAAACGAGCTTTCCGTCGTCCTTGATCGTTCAACACAATGGCCTTTCGTGAAATAATACCGAGAATCTGTTTCTTTTCCGTGCGCTCGTTGTATCCATAATTTGTGATTGTCAGCTTAAGTCGGAAATCGTTTTCCTTCCCCAAAAAAAAAAAACCTTTCATTTTCTTCGAAGGCTCAACCACTTTGCAGACACTTTTCAGGCGCGATCCGTAAATGTGTACAACAATTACCATCTTTTAGCATCGCATTTTATGGCTGAAAAGCGCATCTTCGCTGCTTGCAGGAGAGAAAGATGCTAATAGCCACTAAATTGGGCGTTACCCTCGCACACTACGCTCGTGAATGCTTCGTGAACAGGGCATTAAAGTATTCCGAACGGTGGAAACGGTTGTTTGTTCTGTTTCTGTTTGCTTTTGTGGCAGGTACGCCGCCTGCCAGTCTCCGCCAACATAACACACCGACTGGAATGGAAAAACCCACCCAGTTTCTTCCCATGGGAAAAAAAATGGTAAATTTTATTCGAAATGGAATAAAAACATAAACCTTTAACACCGTCCCGGCGGGGCAAAAAGGGGCAAAATAGAAAAGTGCAACCACCAACAAGAAGAAGGGTGCAATTTTTCGTTTTCAACACCACACAATTTTCACCTTTCCGATGGTGGCTGTAAGCGCTTTATTGGTTGCGCTTGTCGTAAAGTGAAATTCGGTGCGAGAAATTATGCTTCACTGACCGCGTCTCGCAGATCGGGGTCCTTTTTAAGGGATGGTCAACGTCAAACCCGTCACACCAGTTGGGACACAGCGTACAGGCTTTTGCGGCACAACATAAAAGACGGCTAGACGGGTTGAAAATCGATATTTCTCTCCATCTCGTTATGCCGCAGTGCCAGTAATTATAGCCACCGTGGCGTTGCGGATTCTTGTTGGATTTTTGCACAGTTAGCGATTTCTAATTCCTGCCCCAGGCTAGGTTGCCGCACCGTAACATTCGGTGAAAATTCGATGATAGTGTGTGGTTCCTGCCGGCAAACAAGCATCAGACGTTTGGCACCAGACGTACCGTGTAGGGCCGTACAGGAAGATCGTTAAATGATCGACTGCGGTTCAGTATCCACATTCATGCCACAAGTTATGCTTTCTTCGATTTTGTAACGAGTCTCGCTCGTTCTCGCTTTATCCGCTTGGAACGATCACTTTCGAATGGGGAAAGGGATCACGTTAGGTCATCGTATGCACCATCCATCTCCCCCTGCGCGCACGGCCAACCATCTCTTCGGGCGTCTCGGGGTGAAATGAGCCAGCAGGAACAATTTTCCTTAAAGACATTGCCCTCTGCCCGTTTGGCAGTACCAGTTAAACAAGATTGATTTTTGCTTGCCAGCGTTAACTGAAGCAAGGAAAAAATATGGCACGTTGTGTGTGTGTGTGTGTATGTACGAGTGTGTGTATGTGTACGTTTTTTTTTCGCTTCACCTCACTACACGGTTTCACTTGAACGGCAACAGCGGCCGAACCTGACCGTCCGAAAAGCCAGCCAGCGAAAAGCGCGATTACGTAAAATGGACGTAGGTAGGAAAGGGGCCCATCGAGGACGGTTTTAGGAAGCGGGAAATCATCTTATAACCAGCACAAATTCGTGATAAAAAGCGAACAGCACAAGAAGCAGCAGAAGCATCGGGGAAGCGAACTGAATGGAATTACTTGTGGCAGGCTTTCGTTAGCCGTCCGGAACTCACTCTTACTCAATTTTATGCGCAATTAATGAGTTTCTTCACCGGCGTAAGAATCTCCTCCTAGTCGGCTTTTCATTCTCTCCCCACCGGAGAGATTGTACGCTAAAACAAGCGGCGAATTTGGTACGGTAAAAGTGGGTAGTATTAATTGAATTTTAACCTCCTTCTTTCTTTTGCTTCAATCTTGCCTTTCTTTCGGGTGTTTCAAGATCGATTTTTGTTTTGGTAATGTTTTTTTTTCTAGTCCGCCAATGTTATTAAAGTTCTCGCGCTGGTCAAGAGCCCAGGAAGGCGAAATTTTGGTTTAAAAGAAAGAAAGGAAATTATTTTTTCTTTCGAGGGCGGTCGAAAGGCGGGGTCTATCTGTGTGATTAGATTCGAGGCTTCGTCTTCGCTTTTTTAGTAGAATATACTTCACTTTTTTAAGCTTCTCATTCTTGGCAAAAAAAGGAATGACGAAAGGTATTAGAAAAAGAGTAGAGAACAGAGAAGTTGCTTATCATGATCGCACTAATTTCTATAAATAATTTATGTTAGAAAAAGAATCCATTTCTGCCGAGAGAAGTAACGCTTTGCTAGTTACTTATTCATTTGCTGCAGGATAGTAATTTGCCACCAACATTCTTGATATCGAACGCTATTAATCTAACTGAAATTAAAAATTATCTTTTGAGAAAGTGAAAAAGCGTGTCCCGTGTTCTGTTATTCTGTAAGTGCAAAGCCTTTCTCACCCCTAATAATACAGCGAAGAAGATTAAGATCAAAACTTTCCCATAAGTGTTTCAAAAACCATTTGTCATTTTACGGCATCCATGTTTGGCAAAAACGGTTTTCATCGGATCGGAACAAATCAAATCCGTGCGGCTGTGACAGAATCAACATGATTGATGATCGACGCTTTTCGACGACACTCGATCCGCAGCGACGTTCCAAAATCGTAATCTCGATCTTCGTCTAACGGCAATGTTTTTCATTCATAGCGCGTTTGTTTTTTTTTTTTTTTACTGCTTCATTTACCCAAAGTCAACCACAAAATGGTGCCAAACGGAGCCATCAAACGGTGGTCTACGATCAGGGCAGCGAAGATTTAGGTCGACCAAAGCGCGCTGAAAGTGTTGGGGGCACTACGGACAGAAACTGTTTTGCTGTGATGGCCAGCATTTTCTCAATGAAATGAAATGAAGTGAAAAAACACACACACTTTGGCGCTACTGCCAGCATAAATTCATCGATGTTGGGTTCGTAAAATAAGCTACAGCACAGTTTGCACGAAGCAAACGAATTTCTGCACCATCAGAACGGGATACCTTATTACACGAAGTGGAGCTTGAACTGGGGATGGTGGCATAAAATGGAGGAAAAACTACATTGCTGCCGATACAAAATGGGGGAATAAAACATACATAAACCGTACAGCGAGAGGGTTGAGTTGCAAATTGTTTTCGCATCTAAACTGTCTGGGCACCATTTTGCACCTTTTACTCTCGTTTGGTGGAGCGGAAAATCTGTCTGTTTATGTGGGCGAGAGAGTATGTGTGAATTGCTTGCGGTAAATTTTCAAACAAACAGTTCATTCCAAACATCAAACTTTGCAGTTAATTAACCTGCTTAATTAAGCTTTGGCATGTGTCGGACGAAAAGACAATGGTGAAGATAAAGAAGGCTTCAAAAACCAACACAATCAACAACTGTTCTTCTATTTGAGATCCAACCTAGAAACGCACCTACTACGATCCACTAAACTGCTGTCTGCTGTCAAATGACATTTGAACTGTCGTTGTTTACATTACGCCATTTACGTCTGTCGTCCGAGCGGATTGTGCTGATTTAATTGCCGATTTAATTATTGGGATAGCGAACGAACGATTTCAATTAATGTCATCGTCGTCGCAAGCTTTGCCCGGTGACCTCATCGCCGGTGGATGTTAAAAATAGCAACTGATGAAACTGATGTAACCGATTTAAAATTCGACCAACACGAGATTGCAACTTGTTATCCGGTGTCCTTCACATCAAACGCGTACGGTATGGTTTGGGGTCCGGTGCCAGCATCGAATGCACAGTTCGTTTGCGGAAAACTTATCAATCGTTCGATTGCCATTTTGTCCTTGCCTGTTAATGTTCTCCTTTTGCTCTCCGTTTGCCTCATCACTCATACGCGTACGTGTCATCCGCACAAAGTGTGTGTTGTGCTCAAAATAAAAAAAATAATAATAATACTTTTGCCATTTTTCGAGTGTACCTTATTTTTGGCACCAGCATGGAGAAGGTTTTGCAACATCTACCCACATTCATACACACACACACACATACGCGCTTCAACACAGATGGGCGCCATTTGATTTCGAGTGCCCAATGTCCGAAACGCTTGCTACATGTGGCTCATTGCTGATGCGCAAAGGAGCAAGAAAAAGAAGCACCCCAAACGCATCCACCAACACACGTACACGTGGTTTGCGTAATTGTGGTTGTGGCTGTCGGATCCAGCTAGCGTGAACCTTTGTGGCGTTACGTTTGATACGGACGATCCCGGCGACTACCAGCACCAGGTACAGGGGTGTAAGTGTACCGATTGGGTAGCATTTCCATTCGCCATGGTTTGACCGGCATTAGTAAGCTTATTGTTTTGAAGGTTAGCGATTGCGATTGAGTCATGATGATCGTCGGCATGGCCGGGGAGGAGGAAGGTGTGGAAGGATTGGATGGATGAGGGAGGCGATGGTTGTTTGGCTGTGATCGTGATGCGAACGGTGAGTAGGTCGGTACCGTTGTAAATCGCGTCACGTTGCGCGTTTTCTTCCCCTTCATAACGGTGACAGCATATTTATGAGTGCGATGTTGCGGTTCGTTAGGTTGACCGAATTTGTTTTTCTCAAGTTTGGTGCAATTTTGTTGTTTTTTTGCTTGCAGATCATTTCAAGGTGTGCAAATATCGCAGCAGGGTGGTGGAAGAATAAAAAAAAATCGGTTTGTTTTGCTTGGTGATCGGAGATTCATCACAGTATTGGAACATTTGTATAGTTAGTGGCTCGAAAATTAAATATTTTCAGAATTGTGTTTAATGCTAAAAAGTAGTACTGGGTAAATCTGATTCAGATTCATGAATCTGAATGAATCTTTGAACTGAATGAATGACTCTGAATCTCATTTATAAAGTTTCATGAATCCCCAAAGATTCATCCTCAATTGATCGAACGAGTGGCGGATCAACCTAGGTGCAAAGGGAGCGGCCGCTCGAGGCCTCGCCGAAGAGGTAAATCCCTCTGGCACCCCCCCTTCCTCCCCTCTGGCCCAAATCCCGGTCCAAAGAGGGTCTCGCAAGAAGCCTTTGCACCTCTCCCTCTCCCGCTCGCGTAAAAATTTAAGTCAAGAAGTGTAGAGAATGAGCAAAGTCATGAATCTTTGAGAATACATGAATCTTTGAGGATTCATGAATATATGAGGATTCATGAATCTTTGAGGATTCATAAATCTTTGCTGATTCATTCATTTCTTTTTGGAGTCGACTCATGAATTGAATGACTCTTCAATGAAGATTCATATGAATGACTCTTTTGATAAGATTCATTAAGCACAACACTATGTTACTAAAAAGCATTTATTTTTTCTTTAGTTAACCTTCTAAACATCGGTCCAGTTCGAGAAATTGAAGTAGTATTTATCTGAAATGGTTCTAAATTATTACAGCAATACGTGTTGAAACTCTCGAATGTACACATGTAACGAAAATTGGACGAAGAATCTTATCGGTATCATCTTTGACTATAAGTTGCCAGGTAATGTGGACAAACATTTCACAGTGACCAGAGCATTCAAATGCCTTTTATTGTGGCGGCCCCTTTTTATGAGACAACATGTTTTATGGCCCTTTATTTAACTCTTGTGCGATCTATCTTGGAATATGCGAACGCAGTATAGTGCCCTAGTATCCATTTACAACCTAAAAATGATTTACGAGAACATTGTTTATGACACTCTTTGGACACCGCAAAAAACCTGTCCAATCAGCATCATCGCTGTCAGCTCTTCAACTTGTAAAAGCTAGTGTGTAGATGATGTCCAAACATGATTTGTAGCAGATATGTTACTCTAATCGTTTAATGCTCGCTTTCTCCTTTTCTGACTAAATTTTCTGTATTCTTTGACCCTGTTGCCTTTGCTTCATTAGTCTGGTGAACTCTTTTAATCACCTCGTCGATTTCAATTTTTCAATAAACACATTCCGTCATCTCTTGAAAACTAATTATAATAAAAGTTTTAATAATAACAATAACAAGCGTTTGATAACGCCTAAGGAACTCTGACATCACATCGATCACGTTTTTCATTTATTTTCAATAATGATTAAATTCCCAATTTTAAATTAACAGTTTTTATTCACAATTCAACTGGAATCGATGGGTAAAAAATCAACAACTTGATGAGAATGTAAAGTTTAACATCCAAATGTAAGAAAATTACCAAATTGCGCCTAACATTATGCAAATTAATGTATTATAAATTATTGTTTGTAACCCATTTTGGACCCATTTCATTTCACAACAATCGTGTTTGTTATAATTCAATCAAACCCTCACTATAGTAAACATTTTCTTTAGGGTTTAATGCGTGTTGTATTATTAAAACTAATCATGAAATTTATTTTCACCCTCACTCACATCTCACACCATAATGTACGTATCATCCGGTATCGAGCGCTGCTTGACGGAACGATCAAGCAAACAAATTATTCCACACAAAGTATACGCATGAAATTTCGGATACTACTCATCATCATTTACCGGTCGGCCGCGTGAGCAATAGCTCTAAGCAAAATGAGCTAGCAGCGCAGAAATTAGTAATCACAGTACCGTCTCATATCACTTGATGATCGCTTGCACTCTCACTTTCTTCTTCGTGCCAATCATCACTATCTAGCCTGTGCAGCCGTCCAGTGCAGCATCGTATGTGTTCATCCTACCCGAAATTACCATTACCACAGCCAAGCACGGCCAGCAGAAAGAAAGTGCTGTGGTTGGGTGTTTTATTTTATTGCACCATTTGATTTATAGGCCTCGGGCAACTGCAATGGATGCAGCTCAATTACTTGAGCAGTGCAACGGTACCGGTTTTGCGCGCGCTCACACACACACACACATACTACCAAAAGTGCCTGCCATTTCTATGTTGAGGGTGGGTTTTGATAGAAAAAGAAAAGATCGACATTTTCGACGCATACACACACACCGTCTGCCCACACACGCATACGACTCGCGTTGGGCGTATTGAAGAAAAAGTTTCAATGCCTTGCGCAGCGCAAAAAAACGATCGACATTTGGTGCAAGATCAACGAACGCATAATAATGGCGGACCGCTTTGTGCACAGTGTATCGCACGGCATCGTCTCTCGTCATCTTTCACATCCATCAATTGCGCATTGCATTTTGTTGTTGGCTGCGTCTATGTGTGTGGAATGGCTCATTTATGCATCTGTCGGTACAACATGAGAACGGGACGGCGAAGAGAAACTGTTTCTAATGTGCCTAATTTCTTTATTTTCACTTGCATCTCTAGCGTGACACAACGTGCGGTACGCGCATTATCGTTCAATATTGGCACACATTTTGCATCTCACCGTGAAACCGGCTACGATCACTCCCGATCTTTCACATTTCCCAGCCATACAATGCACCCATAATCAATCGGTGCGAAAGGGTGTGAAGTTCCGTTTCGAATTTTCGGCTCCGTCTGTGGCTACATGTGAGTGAATTGGGCACACGGGACTGGCATGCCTGGCCTGGATTTGGTGCACGCCCTTCGGGTCCGGCATGTGTGCACACCCTTCATCACAAACCCAAATTCCGGTGGGATGCACGCAGCTTTTTCAGCCCGTTCCTGAAATGTACACCTTTCATTTCACACTTCTTTGCGCCACCGTTAAGTGTAGATCGTATCGTTTTAAATCGATGAACCTTGGGTGTGCGAGTGTGCGGGTGTGTGGGAAGCGGAATCGGAATGAGTTTTTGGACGGAAATTAGAAATGTTCGGCCGACGATCGGCTGCAAACTGCAACGTAACCGAACAAACGGAACAATACACGCACGGCGCTTGTTACGTTGACACACTTACTCCGTCCGTAACCGACAGATAGTCTTATAGAAAGTTTTATTTCGATCTAAATTAATGGTTTTCCTTGAAATTTTCCTTTCTTCCCAACAGTGCAAATCTATCTTTCGCCGGTCGAAACCCACTGCTCCAACATCGACTACTTCCCCGCGAACGAAGAGCACAAGGAGTCGGACTCGTTCACCGATGACATCATGACCCGACTCCATCTGGCACGTTCCGTCATTGCTGCCTTCATCCTGAGGTAAGTGTGACGCTTACAAACCGTCTTAGCTATCAGACCATCTGACCACCGCGTTTTCTTGCAGCTTCGTTGTCATTTTCTGTGCCTTCTGGACTGGCCTATCGGGATGCTGGAAGCGTTCGGCCGGTGCCATTACGGCTACCGCCATCCTAATGCTCACCGCCTGCCTGCTCGCCGCTGGTGCGATGGGTCTGTGGCACACGGTTGAGTTTTTCGAGAAGGAAAAGGTCGTCGGCGAGGAATACTACCAGCAGTGGAATACTGTAAGTATTGTGTGGTGTGTTGTGTTAATGGACATAACTTGTACATATTAGAGCTTTAAATGTAGCTCAGAATTGGTCGTAAAGGATAGCCTGAAAATAGGCTGTTGATAACTGTCAGATAAAACTGTCATTATCAATTGAATAGAATCAGCAATAAGAACTATAAAGAAATTACACTCGAGGGTTTTAATGTTAGCTTTATCTCCGTAGCGTAAAAGTTGGTACTTCGTTAGGTACTTCAGGGTAATAGCTTTAATCTTTGAAAGCTCTGTACAGTGTCATTACTTTATTACGATAAATTAGAAGGACATGAATAGATTATCCTAGTTTTTCTTTGACGACAGCAAGTAAGCAAATAAAGAAGTTGTTAAGACTTATGCTACAAACCGATCTGAAGGCGACGTACATGCTCTCAACTTAGAGGCAACTTAGAACCAGATAGATTTCTCGTTTTGCTTCATAGACCAAGTGCCTCATTGAAACCTCACTTATGTTTGAGTAGGACTATCAAATCAAAGCAAAGGATAACGGAGCTAAAATAAGACTTTTCTGACGAAGTCTTTTTTGTCTTATTTGTCAAAGTCATACGAAGATATGTCCAAGATGAGGCAATGCCGAATGATTCAGTCTTGAACAGGGAACGTCAGTCATAGAAGATTGGTAGGACCTTGCCTCGTTTGACGTTACTCGATCAGATGAATACACTCGGAGGATTCAGATAAGCATCAGGGCCACAGAAGAGATGAAAAACAACTAAGCATACATCTTCGCATCGGTCTTGGCTATAATTCCAGTTTACTGTGCTAAACCTTATCACTTAATCAGACTTCTATAATTCAGTTCTGGTTGTTGGTTACTAAAATCTATTAACTATTTAAATCTTACGAATGCCCAGCGTAACTTTTCCACTGCTCTAACAAAACGTTTCGTCATTGCTGCATCCACAGGTTCTCCGGGACAACACTCGTCTGTCGTACGACTGGTCGTACATTGTGGCCTGGGCCGGTGTGGCCTGCAGCCTGCTGGCATCGATCCTGCTGTCCGGTGCGGCCGTCTGCCTGCGGGGCGAACGCGAAAAGGAGGAACAGCTGAACCTCCAGTATCTGATGCCCGGTAAGCCGCCGAACGCTACGCTCGCCGACCGTGCCCACCTTCCCCTCGCTCACATCGCTAACCTGCTCTCTCCCGTTTCAGTGTACCCCCAAAAGCAGCCTCCCTATCCTTACGGTGGTTTCCCACAGCCTCAGCTCTATCCGCAGCCATACTACCACGGATCGCAGTACGGACCGTACAACTATTGAGTAAAACTTTTCCACCGCTTAAAAGCAGCATCATGCTCATGCTGCTGAAAGTAGACCCAGAATTGGAGTGAAGAAGATGATGAAACAAGATCGGGGAATCTAAAGCCCCATCACGAAACCGTTCTGGTTCCATTCTATTTTTTTTTTTTTCGTTTGTTTCGGCCACAAAAAGACAAAAGTTCGTGCACGCTTCGTGTTGTGACATTTGTTGGATGCTTTAGGTCCAACAGAAAAAAAAAACTTCAATCGAGCCTTAGTTAGTTAGCCACACGTGTGGAACAATGTGTACGTGGACGTGTGCTTAATGGACGTGAAAACTTTTACTCAATACTTTACCAACCCACCCACAAACAAGCCCCAATGGGAAATTCTCTTACTACACCTCTTGATATCTAAAAATGTCTTCCGAGTAGCCGGTGCATGATGATCGATACCGATCATGGTTTGGTTCGATTTTCCGAACAACGATCGCCATCTTCATTGTCTCCCATGCTGAATATCCCCCCGCTCCCCCCTAACGTTCCCTGCCAATCGGCCAATATGTAACTAAAACAGTAATAATCCAACTAAACGAAATGAATCTAAAACGAGCCTGTAGACCGGATGGACGGACGGTTTCTATTTTAACGCAATCATCGCATTACATTACCCTCTACGAATCGATTTCCAAGCAATCCAGCCCTGCATTCCCTGTTTGCGAGTGTGCGAGTGCAGCATAGAGCGAGTCGTTTCATTGATGAGCCTCTTTTTTGTCGTCTTAACAACATGTTCTATTCATCCAGTTAGATTAGTCCAGACGGACGCTCGTACGCACGTCGTACGTCGTCGGTTGTCGGTCGACGTGCGTACCGGGACGTGCGTTTCTTTATGTATTATGATACGGATATGTAGAGATAAACGTTAGTGTAGTATTTACTGTTTGGTACTAAGTAAAATGGTAACACAAAAACAAAACAACAACGAACAGACAGAAAACGAAGCAGGTAACATACGCTCGTAACATACAGTTTTTGAAAAGACGAGAGACATTAGACGACTGGGGAAGAAATGTGAGGGAGCAGCATTCAAAGTGAACAGTGACTGAGAGGACAGTATGGGAAGGCCACTAGACACGAACTTGTACGCGCGATACGACCGATACGAGCGAGTGGAGTGGAAGGAATGAAAAATAAAGTTTAGAATTTTTATTTTTAATGAAACATATTGGGTTTTTGACGCGCATTATTTACCAGATTCCGTGGACAATAAGGAAATGTCTTCATATCACCAAATCTATCATTAAACATTTTTCATTAACACGCAAAACCTTTTTTTCGTATTCATCTTACTTTATTATTTGTGCAGAGCAAAAAGAAAGGAACAATTATTTGGTAAAGCTACATGCTAACCCGGAATGACGGTGTGTCATTCCGGTGTGAATGTGGTTGCTTCCATTTATCGGAAACGGCGTAAAATACCAAAACGCATTTTAACATTCAATGTACACGCGCGCGCTAAACGGTCAACATCGATTCGACAGACGATTTACGCCTAACAGTATGCAATCCGCGTGACACCGTATCGAACGCACTCTTCCGGGAGTGCTTCGATCGCTTAAAACTAGTGACGAAGTAAACGTTCTAGTAGAAAAACACGCGACGTGTGTTTTGTGGCTGAACTGGACGATAGTTTAACACGATCGGTTGGCCATTCGTACCGATTAGCGACCGCAGTCGGGTCATTTCCTGTTCCGTAACGATCAACCGCTTGGTCGACACGATCCAGTTGACCGTCTCGAGACACGGGGGCGTCGTAAGGCTACCTTCGTACGCGTAGTACGACCATCCCATCGTGCCGACCACATTCAGCAGGGAAAACGCACGGGTAAACGGTATCTCCAGCGTCGAGCGTGGTTGACGCACCTGGGGCAAGAAGTTGGACCACGAGTTGAGCGAAAAGCTGGACGAGCTCGCTACCACATCATACACGAACCCGACCACCGCCAATCCGTCCACCTCCCCTTTCGCCTTGTCGAACGAACTGTACAGCCCGTTGTAGAACACCAGATGCACCTCGAGCGGGAACCGCCGTCCATCGACCGTATGTTCCGAGCCTTGCGTATTGTTCGGACCCCAGTGGAAATGCATCTGCTCGAAGAAGTACGCCGTCTTTAACGGTCCGCCGCGCATCATCGGCCGCGTCCATAATGTCCAGCGGGGCGTAAACTTCACCGAGTATCCTTCGTTCTCCGCGAGTATGGACGAGGGCAAACTGTTCAGCCCGATAATCTCCAGCGGCACCTTACGGTTTACGATGTTCGCCCGGGACGTGACGATATTGATCGGGCTCTGGAACTGTCCACCACAGGCTTTCGCGACGATCGGCCAATTCGGTGGCCCAAGCGGATCATGGATCGGGTACGTCCAGGACGGTGCGCTGGAGAATCCTTCCTTCACGTCGTTCGAATTGAAGCTCACTTCGTTCGGATGCTGTGTCCTCTTTTGGCCCCAAGCCGGATCATTTTCTGCCGCATAATCTGTAACGAAATTATCTGGAACCAAAACCAAAAATATTCCGTTTAAACGACCGCACGGTTAAAGAATACTGTGCACGCCTGCACAAAGAACAAGGGGGCTGCAGTGAGTGAGCATTACCTCCAGCAAACACGACCGGTTGACAGGCCAATAAAAGTGACAAGCACAGGGCACTCATGCTGCAAGTCTCGCACGTAGGACTCGAATCGCTAAACCTTCCTTTGCTTTAAAGCCCACTCAACCCCGCAGCAAAGCTGTCCGAACGCTGAACCTAAGTGCCGAACCACGCCTCGTTGCTCTGTACCAGCGACCTATTTCAAGATCCGGGTTTGGCCGAAGTATCCCGCCACGTTCTCTGGAGTCCCGCACCGGTGGAAAGCTGCACCGTTTCTGAATGCTGCCGTCCTCCGGAAGCCTGTTTTTAAAGAGCGTTCTAGGTCGGGGGCACCCCTAACGGCTAACAAAACAACAGCTGCTGGAGATAGCTCTCGGCCTGTAAGGTGTAAATGCAGTATCGCAGGAATTCGTTTTGCGCTTTGTCAGTCTTTGCATGCGACTCGGTGAGAACGGGTTGACAGAGCAGCTCTCTCTCTCTCGGTGTGTACTGCTTCTTTCGGATGGTTGGATGGCTTGCGCGACAAACATTGTGGCAGTTTTGTGTGCGTTTGCCAAAATGAAGCTTTAAGCTAAAGAGTGCTGACTATTGAAGGACGAGCAAACCCTTGGGTACTTTGGTGAGGTTAAACCTTGGGTAAACTTGTGTGTCACAGGTTTTTGGACAAAGTGTTTTTGTTACTTTGACCCGATCGACGTACAGGATATTTTGTGAGAAAATACGCTGCACGATCATTCCTTATTTAACCAGGCTGTCAGCGTGGTTTCCTGTAAACCTAAAGACGATCTTCACGATTCTCGATCAAATCGAACAACGTACACTTTTACAGCATGCATGAATGTATTTTTGTTCTTCAAGTAGTGAATGATGATAATAGGGAAATGTGTGCTTAAACACTAGTTCACTATCCTTTCGCTTCCGTCGGGATGCCGGTGGCGATCGCACATTTGTCCAAGCATTTGCTCCAAACCACGGCCCGCGCCACGCCTTACTCCTGCGACGCCTACATCGGTGTCCGAAAACTGCCCGTTGATTAATGGATTGACCTTGAAATGAAAGCCTCCCCCTTCTAAGCGCACGCGTGCTATACTCTCGGAAAGGGGGGGCAGGATGGCTAGATGGCATGAACAGCATAACCAGTTTATCGGCTGGCATAGAACACGAACTCTTTGGCCGACTGCTGGTATGTATAGGTCTGGTCCCTTTTTGCTCTTGTGTCGCTTTTACTAGTCTCACTGTCCCTCTTGTTTTTTTTGCACTCTTAGACAAACACACTTACTAACCGTATCTATATCGGCCGTGGTCACTAAACATCCGTAAACGTGCAGACTTTGCTGATGGAATTCTAATGCTGACTATTGTTTAGACTGCCATTTGCTACGATTCTCCCGCTTTGCTGGTTGAACCTCCCGAACCGAGTAGGAGTCGCCGGAAGGTGTTGTGGAGCGGATGGGCGTGGTTATGGTGGCGGGGTGGGATGCATCCTAGAATCCGTAGCGCACCACCGTACGCCCATTCAGGGGCTGCACCGGACGGAAGTTATCCACCAGCGGTTGGTCGTTCGAGTCGCGCAAATTCCTCAACTCGTCCAGGTCCTTCTGCGCGATCGGTGACGGTGCGTTGCGCACGATCCAGATGACACTTTCCGAGCAGGGCGGTGTGGTCAGGCTGCCCGGGTACGAGTAGTACCGCAGCCAATCGGCGTCCACCACCGAACTGAGACTAAACACTTCGCGCCCCTCGAGCGTGATCGACGTACCGGCGGTCCGTATTTTCGGCAGTGGCTTAGCCCACTTAGCTCCCGGCCTAACCTTGTCCCCACCGATCTCGTACAGTACGCCCACCACCGCCAACCCGTCCGGATGGGCAAGGGCCTGCTCGAAGGTGCCGTACTCCAGCTTGTAGAACACGAAGTGGACCTCGGCCGAGTACGACTGCCCATCGAACGTGTGCTCGGAACCGCGCCCGTTATCGGCACCCCAGTGAAAATGCATCTGCTCCAGCACGTACAGTGCGGCAAGCGGGAGCGGCCCACCGACCAGCGTAGGTCGCTCGCTGTCCGTGTTCCAGGTGAACGTGTACTGTGCGGTATGGCCATTGTTGGTCACATTTATCGAGACCGGCTTACGGGTAGCGCCCTCGACCAGCAACGGTGCGGCATGATCGAGCGGTGGCAGTGCTGCCATCGAGCGCACGATATCGATTGGGCTCTGGCGCATTCCGCCACAGTCCGGATCGGTTTCGGCCCAACGGTTCGGGTCGTCATAGGAGAAATCACCTACACGGCCAGAACCAAGCAGCCGCAAATCACAAAACAGAATGAAACGTGGTCCAGAATTCGAATACGTAGCAAGCGAGTTACTTACCGTGTACAGTGCCGAGGGCACATAGGGCCACAAAAAGCAGTCCGTAGTAGAATCTCGCACCCATTGTAATACGCCGGTTGAGTTCGTGTACAAGTGTTGTTCTTATGTGAACAAAATTGAGCTGAAAAACTCACTGATGGGTTTTGCGCAGTTTTTGCTTCTTCGCACCAAGTGCACTCACTGTATGCTCGGTCTATACAAATTGGAGCAGTTTAAGTACACAAAAACGGATCTCCATTTTGTGATGCTTTGACACCAACCCGGGGCGCACGAATCGGTTGATGGAAAATCGGTTTATCTGCTCTTCCGGAGGCGCGCGCTCACAGCGGTACAGTGTGGATGGCACTGTTGGCGGATAATAGCGCATCGTGGTGTTAGAATTGCTATAGCAGCAACGAGATCGAGATAATGCATTGTTTGCTGTAATGCTTAACCGTTTTGGAATTATTTTTTCCCGCTTTTTTTTTTATTTACAGCAACTGAAGTGTGAAAATTGTGCACATTAGTTTATTAATTCATGACACAAATCCACTTTCAAGGGCGATGTATGTTTTTCTTTTGATTTAAATTCGGGCCAGTGGCTTAAATTGAAAAGCTAACCCATTTATGTACTATTTCATTCATGTTCATCAAACAATTTCGTGCTCGTACGTCCATTTGTGG
>KZ061769.1:312799-360339 GCA_002091835.1 Anopheles maculatus
TCGGAAGAAATCATTGACCTAGAGACACGATTAGATGCATTTCTCACCTACAAAAGTACTTGCACTCTCGGCAACAGCATGAGCAACATACGTGTGTCCGTAAATAGACCAAATACATCCCCCCATCTATCTCTCTCTCTCTCTCTTACCACCACAACCGCAACCGTCATCCGTAAGCACCCAGTAAGGGCCGCCCATGTTCGTCATGTTTTTGTGTCCGCTAAACCGATCGCTGCTTAAAGTGTTCAAATTTAGCGCACTATCCTGCTACCGCACCCAGCACTCGTAGTAGGACCGTTCGGTATGTTGGAGTTCGTGGTCAAGCTTTGAACTACAGCCAACGAACCAACGTTGGGGGAGGGGGGTGTTCTCTGTCGCGGGTGTAACAGAAACAGGATACGCTGCACTGGGTGCCCGTTGTAGATCAAGGGCAGGCGCACACACGGTCGCTATTTACACGCTTGCCGAACAATTTTCGCGTACACGCTGAGCGTCCGCGGATGAAAGAAAAATCAATGCACGATGCACACGCAAAACCACCACGATCCAGCAGAAGCTGGCGCAAAGACAGGAAGCCAAAGTGTAACGGGGTGGGATGTCAAGATTTCGTGTATTCCAAACAAATCCGCTACCCAAACGAACAAAGAACTACAGCGGGGTAACCTTACGAATAGTGGCAACGATCATATGATTGGTACCGTGGTGGTATATCATACACGAGCTGACCACCGTCCTTCAGGGGGGGAAGGTAGCCAAGCTACCCCGGGTTCCACGTTCGGCTGCAGTTCGCGCATCCGAACGTTGCATTTGCGTGTGATGCAGAGCGTGCGCGCGCGCGCAGACGACTACCCGAGCATCACATTTCGATCACGATCAAGGGCTTCGGATTTGGCGCTGAATAACTAAGAGCTTAATAAATTCAGCGCCGGACGTCACTCTCTGTCCTGCGGTCTTTTAGTAAGGATCCCATCCCAATAAGCCGCGATCTCGTGCAGCCAGCAGCAGCAGCCTACCGAAAGTCGTAAAGGATATCATCGTCCTTCAGTACACCTTAACCCAAGTACGTATAGCATAGGAGCCTATCGTCGCAAACGGAAGGAACGCTCGAAAAACTCTCTCGAAAAAGCAAAGGCCTAAAGTGTCTACTGGCAAGTGTAGTGTGCATCTCTGTAAGAGCAAAAATGGAGCAAAAAAGGTTACGTAATTTGGATAAATTCTGCCACAATTTGGATTCAACTTTGTGTCATACGCGATTTGGATAGTGTGATCAGTGTGTAGCGCCAGCAGATAAAAGCATGTGAAAAATGGGAAAAAAAAGAACTCCAACGCATCTTGCATAACAACAGCAATAGATCAGATGACTCAATCGAAGGAGCGATCCTTCCGAGCGGTGATGTTCATTGTTGGGTGTTGACCTCGCGACAAGTGCACCAACAACCACGCCGACAAATGGCGTTTCGATGAAAATAGAACACCCGATAGACGATTGGCTTACGCGACCGATCAATTGACGGCCCTGCAACACTGCTGGTGATGCAACAGTGGCAGCATTGCTATTATGCTGCTGGCCTCCCATCACGTTGGAATCGGAGTGAATCTGTACACGTGTCTCCGGTCTAATTTACAAGGCCCCTTTTTTCCTGCACTGTTCCCTCTATCTCAAGTATTGGCGTAATGATTCGCTTACAATTTCCTTTCGGTGGACAAACATAGCCATCCGCTATCGCTTGTACGCTTGTTCGCTTGGCACTGGGGCACTTGTCACTTGCACCCCACGTTTTATTGTCCCAGCGCGTGGCGTCAAACGGAAGAAGCGTCGATAAATATTGATACACCAAGCCAGGGCAATGTTATAGTGAAATCATGGTGAATTACCATTTCATCGTGCGAAACCTAGACCCACTAGTTGGACCCACTCAATATAGACCCCCTGCTTTTGCGTATTCTTTACAGTAAACACCACCAACAACAATGCCGGGACTTTCGGATCCACTTGCGTTCGTTAAGGACTTTGCCGCCGGTGGCATCTCGGCCGCAATCTCCAAAACGGCCGTCGCCCCGATTGAGCGCGTCAAGCTGCTGCTACAGGTTCAGCACATCTCGAAGCAGATCGCCGAGGCCGACCGTTACAAGGGCATGGTCGATTGCTTCGTGCGCATTCCACGCGAGCAGGGCTTCTCCGCCTTCTGGCGTGGTAATCTGGCCAACGTCATCCGTTACTTCCCGACGCAGGCCCTTAACTTCGCCTTCAAGGACAAGTACAAGCAGGTGTTCCTGGGCGGTGTGGACAAGAACACCCAGTTCATGCGCTACTTCGTCGGTAACCTGGCGTCCGGCGGTATGGCCGGCGCAACCTCGTTGTGCTTCGTCTACCCGCTCGACTTCGCCCGTACCCGGTAAGGTGGCATGCCAAACAAAAAAGAGCTACGGCACCGAACACTACCGTCTTTCCTTTATGCTAAAACTAACGTTTCCTTTCCACAGTCTGGCCGCTGATGTCGGCAAGGGTTCGGAAGCGCGTGAGTTCAAGGGTCTGGGTGATTGTATCTCGAAGATCTTCAAGACTGACGGTCTGGTCGGTCTGTACCGAGGATTCGGTGTATCCGTCCAGGGTGAGTTTGGGGCAGCCAGCAATCGTTGATGCGTTAAAGTAAGACGCCGTCGTTTTATTGCTGCCCTTCATTTGCAGGTATCATCATCTACCGTGCTGCCTACTTCGGCTTCTACGATACTGCCCGTGGTATGCTGCCGAACCCGAAGACTACACCATTCTACGTAAGCTGGGCCATCGCTCAGGTCGTGACGACCGTCGCCGGTATTGTGTCCTATCCCTTCGATACAGTCCGTCGTCGCATGATGATGCAGTCCGGTCGCGCCAAGTCCGAGATCGTCTACAAGGGCACGCTGCACTGCTGGGCCACGATCGCCAAGCAGGAGGGTACCGGCGCCTTCTTCAAGGGTGCCTTCTCGAACGTGCTGCGTGGTACTGGCGGTGCTTTCGTGCTGGTGTTGTACGATGAAATCAAGAAGCTCCTGTAAATCCTTTTCCCCCATAAATCTGCCAAACCTTAACCATCCTGCCCTCCCCCACCGCTCCCAAAGTCCTCTCCCAGCGTAATCCTTCCATTCCATACATCCGTACATCGCACCGTACGTAATCCGCAACAGTGTCCTATTCCAACGAACACTCAAACATACAAACAAAAAAAAATGAAAATCACCACAAAAACGACTCGGAACTTGGTGTTCGAACTATCTTCTTTTTTTGTAAAAAAGCTCGATATACATTGCGCTCACACTGTAAGCTGTCGGCTGTAATGAGCCGTCTGAACGTACCCAACCGAACCCAAGAGTAAAGTGTTTTATCGAGCCCTAGTGCCATACAGATATCCTATGCTATGTAATGTATTTAATTGTGTTCGCAATCCACCGACCGATCACACGTCGGGTGCGTGTGTGTTTCACCCGAACAAATGCACCGACCAGCGACAAACGCCATCATCATCCTACGTCCTACGACGGAAGATACGACGACGTGTGTACCCACGAACCCTTGATCACGATGTTGTGAATCGTGATCCTTCGCGTGTAGATAGAGAAGAAACGAGCTTGGGAAGCTCTGCATTAGACGTTAAAGAGAAAGACATTTGAAGCAAGTGTGCTAACGACAAGAACTTGAAAAACAATTGACGAATAATACCAATAAAACAACAAAAAAAAACATCTTAAAAACTCAACCCACTCGCCGACTTGGACCCTTGGGACATTTCGTCTAAAACGTTAGCATGCGATATGACAAGTAGGAATCATTTATTTTCTAGTTTAATCGGTTAGAATAGTTGCTCAAGGACCACGGCACTGATACGTTCCATTGCTTCACATTGCACTACACTCGATTCCCGATTTTACAGGGCTTCCAGTTCTCAGTTGCTGTAACCATTGCCCTGGAAAGAAATATTTTCACATTTATTGCACAACTCGATGGCACAGCACTGAATAGGTTGTACTGGTTGTTAGTTTGGGAGTATTCTACCGAGGTAAGAGTCTATTTTAATGGTCATTGGATTCTGCCATGTATACATGCAAATGAATGGGAACTTATATGGTACAAATCTTACCATGCAAAGCACAAAACTTACAGCAGTACAATCAAACCATATTTCGGTTCACAAAAAGGAGCTAATTAATACAAAATTTATTACCTTATGTACACATATTGCTGAGAGAAAAGGTAGTACAATCATGATACGATTTATGTTTAGATCCTGCAACGGTTTCCCTGTTTGCCCCTTCTGTACCCCGATCGACTTCAACCACCGATGGTAGAAACGAACGTACCAGAAAGGAAACAGTGGACACTTACACGAAACGGAACCCCTCTTTCTTAGCAATTGCTTTGAAAAATCTTTGTCTTTTACAACACCAATGGTGGCCACACTTCCGATGGCGGGTTTTGGTTGCACTGTATGTAAAACTTTCCATTAAAACGATTCTAACTAAACGAAACATAAACGAAACCCTTAGTGCGTATGGTACAATCTCAACTTAACTAAACGAGCACAAATACTTCCAATCAACGATGGGTTTCCCGTTGGTCACTTTTCTAGCTTTGCAAGCGTAATTTCTTCCGTTTCCACTAACCGGTCCGTTGTCCGGACAAAGAGCAACCGCCACCAGGAAACAACGAACGATCACCGATCACTGACGGGGGTAACTTTACTTAATCCTATCATACCGTTGTTCTGTCCGATTCGCCAGCCAACCAGTCGACGGTCCTGCTAATGCCGGGCATGTTGAGAATGTTGCCTAGCACCGGTACCCGTCTCAAAAAGTTTATGGCCACCGGGAAGAACCCACTGAAGAGCAGTATGAAACCGTACATTTCGATCAGCATTCCGATCAACGGGTAGCCGAGCAGTACAATTGCAATGCCGCCGAAGAATGCGATCGAAGCCTTCATTTTATGCTTTTGGAAGAAAAAGCGAAACGTTCGTTCGAGTCCAATAACGCAGGCTAAACCGCACACGAACAATATCTAAACATGGGAGGGACAAATTAGTGGGCATGAATGTAATGCTTAAAACAGCTTCCAGAGTAGTACGCCATGTGTACTTACATTTCCTATCGCTAGCAGTCCTTTATCGAACAGTAAAAGCGTCCCGAGGAACAGAAACGTTATTCCGAAGCCAGCCAAACCGACTCCGATTTCTAAAAGGTAACAAAACAAACAAACAGTGCTCAAATAAAGTGATTCGTTTCTTCCAAGTTTGTTGCTCAACGTACAACTATACTTACTTTGCGTGTCTGTAATTTCAAACATTTTGTACCTCCGTTATGCTACTACAAATCACACCCGTACTAAATTATTTGCCGTAATCGGTTGGAAAAGCGCTGCAGTACTCGGACCTGCTGTTTTCTCCACGTCATTCGGCGCGGAAACCCTCGGCAGCGATTTTGTTTTGGTGGTGGTACGGGTTAAATGCAGTTACGCGAAAAGTCTCAACGCTGGATCAGATGCAGCACAGTAACGGTGGATAGCCCGGTTAGTAATGAATCATTTTGTATCACTATTTTAATTGAAAAATCGGTGGAAAATGATGAAAAATCTATTACGAAAACTTGCACCAGTTGCACTCTACAAAAACCGATGACATTTATTTGTTTGACGTTGCAGACTGTTTTGACTGCAACTGTCAAGTGGGGCTCCCTACGGAAACGTATGATTTTATTTCGTTTTCAATTTCGCCCACCAAAGATAATTAGAATTACAATGTTTTTTCGTGATTTGCAATCAAATCAAACAGACCAAACAAAACCGAATAAATGCTTTGAAAAGTACTCTATCACAGCTCTTTTTATTATTATTTTCCAAAAGATCAACTAGCCCCTACTAGCCATGCGACTTTGGTTTCGGCTGTCAAATAACAGCTGTCAATGTACCCCTGCTGGTGACACAAACCCAGAAAAAGGAAAACAATCCAGCGAAAGTGCAACACAAATTCCGGAATGTCCACCCTAACTCGTCCAAAATCTCCCAGAACGCCCACTTCCGGGCGGGCCGATAAGGAGGAAAGCATCTGGGACAAAATTGGAACCCTGGGCAGAAAGAAACGCATAAAGGAAGGTACGCAGGAAATTGGGTTTGGCCCTGGTGTTGTTGATCTGCCTGTGGCAACGATGTGTTTATTTCCTTTTATGGTAGCTATTCCCTTTTCCACAACGGGATGAAAAGTGTTTTAATCGGTTATTTAAAGAGCAATAGAGTGTGTCTGCTAAGTTATTTGGTTAAATCGATGGAAAATAGGCTAAATTTTGCAATTCTTAACACAGTTGTGGAAAAAATGCTTGTTCGTATGTGTGGGTTGATTAACGCCCAAACAATGACGTAAACAACACTCGACGCGCTGAGTAAACATGAGTATCTATTTTGGTCTCCGCAGTGCAAGAAATCCAGGAAGAAGGCAAGATTGCGATCGACTCGCCCGGAAGCCCCAATGCACCGATCATCCCCCCGGAGGACTACAATCTGGAAGATAATGAATCTCGCTCGATTATTCAGCCTGCATCGCTGCAAATGCCAAAGGTGAAGGAACTGCTGCAGGTGCTGATCGATTGGATCAACGATGAGCTGGTTGAGGAACGTATCATCGTCACCAACATCGAGGAAGATTTGTACGATGGGCAGGTACTGCAGAAGCTGTGGGAAAAGCTGTCCAACAACAAGCTTAACGTGCCGGAAGTGACACAGTCTGCCGAAGGCCAGCGGCAGAAGCTATCCGTCGTACTGAATGCTGTCAATCATGTAAGACTTTGTCCAATCGGAACTGCAAAAGCCTTCACTGATTTGCTAATGTCCCTTCTGTACTGTTGTTGTAGACTCTCGGCTATCACCACAACACCCCAAAATGGACGGTGGAAAGTATACACACGAAAAACATTGTTTCGATTCTGCACTTGCTAGTCGCACTGGTACGCCACTACCGCGCACCGATCCGTCTGCCGGACAACGTGTTCGTGACGGTGGTGATGGTGCAGAAGCTAAACGGAAAGCTCACTAGCCAGCGGTTCCAGGAGCAGATAACCCAATCGTACGATGACGTCGGTATGCGCTGCGAACCGGACGCCTTCGATACGCTGTTCGATCACGCCCCGGACAAGCTAAAGGTGGTGCAACGATCGCTGATTTCGTTCGTCAACAAACACCTCAACAAACTAAACTTTGAGGCGGCCGATTTAAACACCGACTTTAAGGATGGTGTGTTTCTGTGCCTGCTGATGGGTCTGTTGGGAGGATTTTTTGTCCCGCTGCACGATTTCCATCTCACGCCGAAGGATGCCGATCAGATGACGCACAATGTGGCGTTTGCGTTTGAGTTGATGATGGATCAAGGTTTGAGACCGAAGGCACGGCCCGAAGATATTGTTAACATGGATCTAAAGTCCACTCTACGTGTGCTGTACACGCTATTCACCAAGTATCGAAACAATCCTTGAATAATGGAGTTCACTATGCAACAGACACCAAGAGAGCAGCGATCCAGCCCCATTAGACAGCTAACCAATGTGCCTTCCGTCGTTTTTTTCTATTGTATGTAATACGAAAGCATATATAGAGAGAGTATTAACATGTAAGTGGAAAACATAAACTGTCTTAATATCGTGTGTGCTGATATTTAATATTTTCATTTACGGTTTCTTTCCAGAGGACAACTAATTATATTTATATCCCCACACAACAGACGGAGAGTGCCTTACATTGTGTTTCAATTTTACAACTTAACTAGTGATTAAATCTTATAACAGTCGTTGTTGTGCTAACGTTTGCCGAACGAATAAAACGTTGCGAAACTAACCAAACCTCAAGGCTGGATGGTTCAACCTACGTAATGAAAGAAACACGACAAATGTGTTACATTCCGAGTGCTGTAGACGTTTTTGATGATGGAATCGGGAGACAAACGAGAAACAAAAACCAAAACATATCTATTAGCTAATTTTATCCGATTTCTGCCAATAGACGAAGGTTCAATAATTGAATGCTGGAACTTGATTCCGGTTTCCATTAGTGGTGTAATTGTTCCCTCGTTTAGAAACCGTGTCCTAATTGGCGCTATTATGTAAACAAGAACTTAGCACCTCCGGATGGAATCCGATCAAGGTGTATAACATACATAGAAAACGAATCACACGATGGTAATGAATGTGATTTCGAGCATGGAATAAAACATAAGCATAAAATAAGCCAAGAAGTAGCCCAACCAGTACCGGGTGAGCGCCATAAATTTCAGTTACATGTCCGACGCAGAATAGTTTATTTATTGCCACTAATTGAGATGCGCGCTGCGTAAATAGTAATGTACGCATGTACGCACACTACACCTGATAAATTGGAACTGCATGCGCACAAAACGTGTGCACCGTATGTCTCACGGTACTGCAATTCATTACACACGATAGTTGTCACACACATAACAAACTGTGTGTCGTTCAAGTTCAAGCGCGGCTAGCAAAGCAACCTGTGAGTCTCGAGGGTTATTTTTGCCACACCGGTCCTATTCGACCGGCATCCGTTTCGGGCCCCCACTACCGCGATGCAACAAACAAACAACACACAACATTAGCACATGGCTATAATTGCACGCCAAGCCTCAGCTCAAATGCGTCGTGGGCACGAATAGTAGTGGTGGAAGTAGTAATTATCGGTAAACAAGACAAGTGATTTACGGATCAGAAATGCGAGTCATGTCGGTGTTTCCCCCGACGGTGATACGGATGAGTAACTATTGTTCGCTGATAGTGTAGTCGGATGCGAATCTACTTTTATTAGAATTAAGTAAGTATGTGTTTCACTATCGTTTTACTATTTTACATCTTTTTATTTCATTTTTCAAGGTACAAACAACCTTTTTGTTTATTTTCGTTCACAATGTTTCACACCACGACGCTTCCATAGCTCGCTGAGATAAGAAAAAAAACTGATTCATAGTTAAACGTGAATTACAAGATTCATCCATCCATCCATCTTGCATAACCATAGCAACTAACACTAAAACAGAACATGAGAAAGGGAAACTATAGGATAATCAAAATCCATTGATAGTGAATGCATTATTATAATTATCGTGCGTGTTTTTTTGTTGTTGTTCATGAATGGAAATAGAACTCTCCAAAACAATGGAATGTCCGACGACACTGATACGGTAGCGCTAAAAAAACCCCCGTCTATTCGTTGAGGCTTATCGTGCGCAGAATAGCCTCGGCAACGCTGTACGGATCGCAGTTGGAGCTAGGGCGACGATCCTCGAAGTAGCCGAACCCTTGATCAGAAACACCGCGCGGAATACGAATGGAGCAGCCACGATTAGCGACACCTGTTGTTAAGGTAAGTATTAGTCTCCCATCTGTCGGCAACCTACCGAAGAATTTGCAATTCTTACCGGCATTGAAATCGTGGATCGAGCTGGTTTCGTGTTTTCCGGTCAGGCGACGTTCGTTGTCCTTTCCTCCATGTGGATCGTAAGCACGGATGTGACGCTCGTGGTGCTTCGACAGCTTGCCAATAGCGCGCTCGATCTCTGCCAGACCACCCGGTTCGCGCATCGTCTGGGTGGAAACGTTCGTGTGAGCACCGGCTCCATTCCAGTCACCCTGCATCGGTTTCGGGTCCAGTGTGGCAACGATCTAGTCGAAGAAAGTGAAACCATTAATTCTCCCCAAATAACTAAATGCGTTTGAAACGTACTCCAAATTCTTCAGCGACACGGTGCAACAGGAATCGAGACATCCACAGATCATCCCCAATCTGGATGCCTTCGCACGGTCCCACCTGATACTCCCACTGGGCCGGCATAACCTCCGCATTCGTACCGCAAATCTTTACGCCCGCGTACAGACAGGCCCGGTAGTGTGCATCGACGATATCGCGAGCATACACCTTGTCCGCACCGACACCACAGTAGTACGGTCCCTGTGGTCCCGGGAATCCATTTTTGGGCCAACCGAGTGGACGTCCATCGACATCCAGCAGCGTGTACTCCTGCTCAATACCGAACCATGGCTTCTCGTCGGCCGTCTTCTGGCACACCTCCAGACACGTCTTGCGCTTGTTCGACTCGGTCGGTGTGCCATCGTAGTGGTACGTCTCACACAGCACTAGTATGTTGTTGCCACGACGGAACGGATCCCGGTAGATGGCGACCGGATGCAGATAGACGTCCGAATTGGATCCTTCCGCCTGGTAGGTGGAACTACCGTCATAGTTCCAGATCGGTAGATCTACATAGGGAAGATAAAAGCAAATCAAACAAATGCTTATTAATCTGTATTCTGCATAGAACTATTGTCCCCAGAAAACTTACCACTCGGTGCTTGCGGGATAAAGTCCAGCGTACGGTCCTTGCAGCGGACGTTCTCGCCAGTACCGTCGATCCAGATGTACGTCGCCTGAATCTTACCGTCCGGCATCGGCAAGGCCATGTACTTGTCGAGCAGCGACTTGTTGATGTGCGCATTTGGCGACAGTTCCAGCGTTCGCGACATTCTGTCCGTAAGAAAACAAAGCAATTCGTCAGACATCTGCGGAAAGTTTGCATTTTACAGCCGTGTCCGACCGTGACCAGTGCACGACGCACGACGCACTGGTCGGTAAATTCTCTTTATGTCAACTATTGGCCACTCCGAACGAGTGCAACACATTCTATTTTTAGCATAACGCAGATGATTAACTGAGCCTCACGGATAGTGAACCGATCCATATGATCACTTAGAAGATTGTCTTTTTGGAGCAGCGAATGTATTATTGATCACTTCTACCAAGACACAACACTCACCCAACCATTTTGAAGATTTCTAATAGCAATTAAAAGTTGAAGATTTAACAAATGTTTACACACTCCCAAAAACAATAGCCCAGCTCGATAGTACTAGCAAAACGCACAACACTTCACGATCGACTGACTAGTCCGATCTCGATCGCTCCATCTTTTATCGGTAACGGGGCCACCTCACCAAACATTCGTCGACTAGGTGTGAAAAGTCCGTCACCCGTCGGGATCGTCTCTAGCCGTTAGCAAAAATCCCGTGAGCCATGAGCACTCGCTAATTAGTATCGCGCCGTCTTGCAAGTGGTGGAAAGACAAATGTCCATTAGAAAAATCTATCCTGCGGTTGGGCACAACACTGGCACGGAGAGGTGCTGCAGATGATTCGATTAGTATGATTAGTTGACCGTGAGTTCGGGCTCCAAACGGCCACTGCACGAAACGTTCGGCTCTGAAGCGAATACGGAACGCCTTTGTCGGTGTCGGATGTGGAAAATGGTGTTTTGCGTCTTTATTATGGACGAATAGTAGATGAAAGCCCCCGATTGGCCCTACCACTCTAAATGTTTCCACAGGCGGGTGCCTCCGTTGGTAATTGAGATTAGTAAATATTACTCAACAAATAGGGTTGATTGGACGGAATCCGGACAGGTGATCTGGTAGCCTGATTTAGAAAGACAACACACGATCGTGCTTGGTTTTACTATGGCGTGTACATTAACAAAGTTTTGTTAATGAATAAATGGAATTGAATGAATAAATATGTATCTATCATAATTTGGCAATAAATACTTTGTTAAACATATATGGATAGCGGCAATTGATATTTTGAAACAATTTCTTGTATTTTTTCCACATTTTTCACATCTATTTTTGACTTTTTTCCACGATATTAAATCTGCAAAGAATTCTCGAAGTTTTTTAAATTGTCCTCACCCCCTTTATTCAACTTTGAACTAACTAATGAAGAACGCACCTCATCAGCGACAGCTCTGAGCGCAATTTAGTAAAGAGATTGTGCCGAAAGGAATAACCTGTAGGATCGCATGGATTTTATAAACGCCTAGCTATTTAACCATTAGTCTATAGGCAAAAAATAAATAAAAAATTTAGTCAATAGAACTCTTCAATGCTGTTAAAGCTTAAAATTTCAGCAAATTTTGAAAAATGCCACTTCGAACACAATATTTATTGCCTCGTCCTGCTGTATAATAATTTATTCTAAACCAATTTTCTTTTTCCAGCCCTTCCTCACGAGTGTATTTAAAAAAAGCGATAACCTTTTACCTGCCTAGACCTCTCATAAAACATACCATTTGCACACTTTATAGGCTAGCGAATAGCGCACCGTACTGTTTTATCATGCCGTATGTCAATCCATCAACAGCCAGCACAACAGCCAGAGAGGGATGGTGGTAAACGGGAAAATTAACTCGCTCACAACGCTAACCCACCGACACCACCAGCTGATGACCGGTTGGCCTCGGTCTCGGTGAAGGTTGACGATGCATCGGATGCATCGGGCCCGCTGTCAACGGTTTGTCAGCGATCTCTACCTATGGGAGGCACACTTGCGCGAAACATTACCAACTCGGGGATGTAATTGCCGGGCTCTGTGTGTATGTGTGCGTGGGGAGTGTTTTTGTTTTTCCCCATCCACACACACACACACACATTTTGCTCAACAAGCAGATGCATTTATCGACATGCTGCTGGTGCGCATTGTGCATAAATGCACAATTGCTAGAAAATTGATACCATTGCTGCGCCCGCTTCCATGCCTAAGCATGATAGCGTGTGCACTTTAAACCTGACCTTCAACGGTCGATTGTTGTGGTCTATTGTGCACTTCCTGTCTCATTTAAACACATTACTTTGTGTAGTAAAAATTGAAAGTAACATTCTGCTTGCTACGTTAAGATGCTTCTCTAGCGAATGCTTTAAATTCACAAATTTTCACTTTCACCCACCGCATAGTACCTGACATGAAGCACCAAGCGCCTCCACCGTAATCAGAACCGTTTTCGGGCGTTTAAAGGGCACGGCCATCGTCAATTGGATAATGATCATGTTGAGTGGGTATTATGCAGAAAATTTCAGTGCGAAATGGGTGCCCCTTTGCCGCAACGGTCCGCCAAACAGACATGGCCGAACCGTACGATGGGACGATGGCGACCAATCAACGGTCTCCTCCTTTCGCGTAGGTCCATAATGTGACGGCCCTAAACGAATCTGCTTGATAAATAAAGCGTTAAACAAACGAGCGGTGCTGTGGGAATTGAATCTAATGGAGCACATTGACATAATAGCAGGGTTAGGGTTAGGGGGATTAGCTGCCGTGGTTTATCAATGTTTAATGGAGTGAATTAACTCCTATACATTGAGAGGGAGTAGTTGGGGTGGACCAAAAATGTTGCATCTTTGAAAAACAACACAACACTATTTCATTAACTAATGTGATCAGCGCTACCCGATACACTGCCATTCATCATCTTACAGCGTCGCTTTAGTTGATCATGTCATCGGCAAATCGGTAGACTCTCTTTCACCCTGTGCAGTTTTCCTCGAACGACACACTCACTCGATCGCTCGATAAATTTAGTTTGATGTGTCTATTTACAAAAACAAACCGCGCGTCTCGGCTCGCGCCCTTCTTTCACCGCGCGACCACATGATGCACATCCGGTGCAATGTGCAAAACCCCACGCAATAATCAGTTAATGCTACCTGTGTACGGTACCACGCAAAACATGACAACTGTGGTTTTGGCAAGGATTCGGGGTAAGAAATTGCCAGAAGGTGAGAACACAACAAGTTCGGTTTTACCATCAAAATGCAACGAGACAGTTGTCCTCACCTTGGCTATCTTCTATTACTTCACTTTGTCAGTATGAAATTCTTTCCATAACTAAAACAGGGACCAACGTAAACAGTGGCCCGATCAGGATTGTCAGATCCCATTTCTGTCCTTTTGATAAGTTCTCAGCGGGACGTAAAACGTAATCTCCCATAAACGCACATAATCTTCGCAACCCTTCGCATTCCTTCGCATTATCGGAACAAAGACATGCTGGATCGCGTTCGAGATCGGTAGCTGCCTTTATCTGCCATGTTGAATCACTGCGATATTTGATGCTTAAACTCACTTTTCTGCTTGTCTCGGTTGTCGATAGTAGTTCTGAACCAAATGCACCCGATAAGCTCTGCCTTCTGCAACTACACAAACAGATCACCGTACCGTATCACTTTCGAGAAAGGAACACAGTTTTCTAGGAACACAGATCACTCTAATTGGCACCAGTAATCGTTTTGTGACGCGACAGGGAAACACTCTCGATAGTCTCGATCGGATCCTGCAACCGGACGATGTTAAGCAATGGAAGAAACACACGTGTACACGCTAGCAGTACGTACGGTTGACTGTGGATAGTGCTGACAACGTTCGGTTGCTTTATATCCGCCGACGACCGATTCAGGTTGGGACGTTCGGGCACACAGCGCGTCGTGGCCCGAGTTGCCGTGGTGACGTCACTGTTCCGTACTCGTTGATGGCATGCAATTGTGGACGAAGCGCGACTCAAAACAAAACCCGCAACCCAGTTGCGCGTACGGTACGGACACCTGCTGGCACGCACTTGTCCACAGCGATCGTGTCGTACCCGCAAACACCAATACACACAGCTGGCTGGAAACAGTGCTTGAATGCAACTGCCGTGATTGCATGCATGTGAGTGCGCCGGCAGAAAAGTGACTCGTCTCGTCTCGTGTTCTTGAAGGTCGATCGTGTGTCTAATCGCTACGTTCCTTTGCTTATCGCTTCCATCGATTTGTCATTTTTCAACCCGAAAAGGACAAACGTGAGGTAGAAAACTTGGCGTTTTCCGTTATGTTGCTTTTCGACTGGTTTATGCGCCATTAAAGCGGTACGATGATCAGGACGCATAATGAATGCGTCAGGCGTGATCTATTAAATTCACATAAACGTGTCCGACATATAGACCCGTATGCTGGAACTGCTATTAAATTTTTATTACAGTTTATGAGTTTTTAGAGGATTTTAAGGGACGTTATAGCTTACCTAAAATGTTCAATGATAGAATTGACATAACCCTATCAATGATACGATAGGAAATAATTTATGGTTATGTACAGCTGTATTTCTCTTAAATCTCATTCTGATAATTATAATTCAGGAATTACTTACTTACTTGATTTGTTGTGGAAGTCCTCTAAACATCGAGCATCTAAACATCGAGCAAACACTATCTCAGCCTTTCTAGCTAATCCATCGACGAAATCATTCTGACAGTTTATAAAGACTTTATAACTGCTGGTTCCTCCGATGCAATTCTCGTCACATTCTCATGAGCTTATCGGAATGCTGAATGCGGAATGTATAAAGCTCATAGAACTTGTCACTGTAATATGAAAAATTGCGTAGCCAAAAATCTTGCTGAGCATCGTCCTCTCAAACGTAGTCAATAGGTTTTCGTCAGCTTTGGACAGAGTCCATGTCTCAGTGGCATATTTGAATACTGGGCCTTAAAATGCTCTACACAGTCCCAGCTTCGTAGTCAAGCTATAGGTATTTAAAATGGAAAAAGTTTCCTCAGGGCAATTAAATTGTTTGCTAATAGTTTTATCGCTAATGGGTATTTTTTTGCATAAGACTATTAGATATTATGATTAGATACTTTTACTCATGATTCATAATACAATATGTATTCCATTTCATAAAACAAGCATTGTTGAGGTAATGAAATATCAAAGCAATTAGAAATCAAAAATTAAATAAAGACAGACTTTCAAAAGATATATATTCAAATATATCACATTTCTCAACCACCTTCAGTGTTACTGCATAGTATAACCTACTCAAGGCAATGTAGGTTAGTTCACAGCCTTTGAAGTGATTTGCTAATTTCTACCATTTCTTTATTAAAAACCATCCAACAGCAACAGCTCCCGTCACCTCAAGATCAGCAACAATTTGTGTAATAATCAGTCCCTAGGCCGTTTCCGTTACGTGGCGTCGTTGATCAAAAAGCTTACAGCTCTCGTGATTATCGTCTTCACGCTGTGCGGCAACACATCTGTGTACGAAACACCTGGTCGACCTGTTCGGAACTAACGTGCGTGCGTATACCAACTCCGTATGAACGCGTGAGTTGTATTTCCGCCAGCGTTTGTGCGGCACGAACGTAAGGGTTCTTCCTGCCTCAACGCAGATCTGGTCAAAGATGGCATTAGGTCTAGGACGACACGTTCCTCCAGTAGCGTTTTTTTAACCAACGTTTCCTAATAGCTGTACTGACGCGTAAGTCGCGAGTAGTAAGCAACTAGTTTGTGCGGCAAGGGCAAAACTAATCAATACCGAATGTATGTTCATTGCTTGATGAAACCCGGAAGAATACTTGTCATTGCCAACTGTTTTTAGATAAATCTGGAGATCTTTGTCCATTAACTTTTATCGTTCCAGTTAGCAGAATATATGACATTTCGTCCTTTCCTATAAACATGACTGACTTTGACCGCACGAAAGACGGTCATAAAAATGATTTTTATGGTCGAATTTGCGAAATCAACCATACCAACTATGCTCTGCCAAATGTACATTGGAACTTAAAACGACCCAATCGTTCCCTCATCTATGGCACGATCATGCTGCCGCTGCTGTCCAACGCGATGTGCATAGAAACAATTGTTAAATTATGCATTTCCCCCTTCGATACTACGATATGATTATGTACAAACGACGGTTTACGGCTCTCGCCTGTTACATCTTCTACCAAACCCCAAAGGAGTGGCCCGTGACGTTGACAGACGCATTATTTATGGGAACATTCACATTGACCTGTGGCGCGATGTTTGATGGGATCTTTTGGTAGTAGGAGTTCAGGTTTTGAGGACTTTCATTTCAAGGCCGTTTGCACGTTCACACACGGCTTTGGTTTCTCCGGAGGTCATTTAACTTATGTATGAACGCCGACTAGAATGACCCCACGCCACGCGGATGGATTCGTTCGCCGCAACGGAGACGCAATTGCTTAAAATTGGTAGCACAATTCGTGGTTTTGTTTTCATTGTACAAGGCACCCACTGTACCACAGCGGAAGGGCTAGGTTGGAGGCGATGGAGAGACGACTACTTTATACCGGAAATAATCAACTGCACGCCATTGGGGGGTGTTGTCCGCGGTCATCGCTTCAACCAGCTAATCACCGAAACCGACGAACCTCTCGTGACGAATGTCACCAACGGCCGAACCGGTACTTGACTATCTCGTGCTTCTTTTGGTTATTTTTAACGGCGATTCAAGAATTTAAAATGCGTCGCATCGTGTCCATCCGACTGGAAGGTTCAATTTGACCACCAACGCGACAACGATCACGCAACAATCCGTGCACCCATGTGTCTCTATAGTTCAGGCTAGCAATGGACTCGGCGCGGTGTCACTTTCGCGCGTCAAACAGATGGACAAACATCCCGTACGCTGCTGCAAACATTTATCCCTCGTTGATCTCTAGAGTGCGCGAACATGCGCGTTCTACCATGCCGCTCCCACGGCCGATCTAATTACGGCTAGTTCCATTCATTGAATCCGTACCACCCCAAGATGTATCTTACCTTACCTTGCACACAACAGCACCTCGGCGTTCCGGGAGCCCACGCGACATCCAGGCTGTGTGTGTGTTAATTATCGCTGTAACGGTGGAAGCGATGGTCACGTGTTGCGAGTGGATCGCAATTATAAAAAACCACTTCGGGTTGTGCTGTGTACGCGCGATGAACGTGGTTCTACAAGTGTCGGCAAGTCAAACGGGTTATCGCCGAATATCTTTGCTCGTTACTTCACCGATCGCATGCGATTGACATGTTTTTTTCGGAGAAACACGGAAAACGGACCAGAAGGTGATGAGATATCGATTGCTGCTTTTCGGGTTCACAATGTCAAGGAACTTTACTGAGTCTTAATCCACCCATTAGTGGTGTCCAATCAAATTTCACTCATCAAGCTGAAGTATTCATTTTTCGTTTTTTTACTTTATTATTGTATCATTTTCCATTTTCCTATTGATTTAACACACGTGTTTCGATTACCACTGCAAGGTATGAACGCTATATTACGCTTCGTGCTGTCGTGCCGTCTCCGCTAACAACACTTGGAAATAAACGACAATTATGAGTTTAGTTTACCACGTTTCTTGTTTCGCTACACTCATACACCAATTCTTTCCAACTCTTCAAAATGATAGCGTTTCATCAACCACTTTGAATTGCACACACCTCCCACAAAATGCTCCCACAATATGCTTCAGTAAACTTCTTCGAAAACGCAAAAAAAGAAATCAAAAACGTTATACGTATGATAAGTGTGTCTGACTGACTTTGTTTGCAAATGTGTATGATGTATAAAATTGATATTCCACAATTGTGTCCCTTGGTGATTGGTTGTACACCAATCGGTCTCCCGTCACTACTGCTTCTTCTGCTCGTTCTATCTACTTTCCTCTAACACATGCGGTGTAATTCAGTTACGGTGAGTTACTACCCTGTGATCGTTTCTTTTCTGTTCTGTTGTGTCTTCGTGTTTTATGTGTACGAATTTTTTTTAGTATGTTATCAAAAGAAATAGATTTACCCTGCAGCCAAATTCGCTCTAGTGCGACGAAGAAACACACATGGCAAATTAAACACATCTTTTTTATCATTCCGCAACAAAAAACGTACAATCGAACATCAATTGAGTGTGTCTGTGTGTGTTGGTTGGCGTGTCGCGAAGAAATCCAAATTCATTTAAATACCTCCTAATTTGCTAATCTGTTTTTAATTTATTTTTGCAACATTTGCGCAAACATATATGTGTACCGCGGGAGCGAGCTAGAACTTTGGAATATCAATGCAATTGTGAGAGAATGGGAGGACAAACGCTACTGAGATAAGTTATCTATTAATGCATTAATGCTGTTTATGCTTAGTTAGCTAATTATTAAATATCGCAGAAAGTTGAATGTGTTAGTATTTGCACGCCTGCGCCCCTGGAAAGGGCCGAGACTTCTCTACTAAACGCAACGAATTGTATCAACGTATTTGTAGGGGAAAGGATCGAGGATACTGCTTTGTTGGTGGAATAATCGAATCGGTTCGCAATCGTGCATTATTATTACTCGGTCGGTGTGAATGCGTTGGCGCAAATCAATAGTTTTTTCTTCTTATTTCATGATAAATCGTTCCTGTTTTGGCACCCTTTTTACCTGTGTTTCTATTTCTGTATTTCAGGTTGTGTTTTGTTTCTATTTTTCGCGAGCATTGTTTTTAAAGTCAATTCTCTAATTTATGTAATTTGCTGAATCGTTTAGTCAACCATTACTACTACACTACTATCACTAAACTCCATAATGGTTCGTTGAGGTTGTTCAAATTGATGGTTTTTCATCATCATCTTTTCCCTTCGAATAAGCTTGTTTTGTTAAGCATTGTGAAACAAACGCGTTCAGCTTAGGAAACGTCAGCTGTGTAGAGTTTTGCAAAAGGACCAAAATAAGAATACAGAAATGATTACACTTAGTAAAAAAAACAACACCAAACAAACGATACAAACGAATTGCCGCTCACACACACACGCCAAATAATCGTTGCACGCTATTGCATAAATTTCAATGTCTAACATAACCATACAGAGAACTGAAGATAAACATACATTTACATACAGCAACAGAAATATACTCTAAAAACTAAAACGTAAAACCTTTTTACATCATCTGTGTTTTTCGCATTGCCGCAGTATGACAAAATGATCTCTTTCTCGTCTCGCATTAAATCATTCTTTAAATAAGCAATAACAAATAAACATCCTATTGCACACAGTTTGAAAACAGTTTAGAACGTTTAACACAAATACTGACAAGTGTTGTGCAGCAGTCGCGGTGAAGGTAGTTGATGGTAAGTAGAAATGAAAAGTAATAATTAAAAAAAAAAACAAATAACTCAAACAGACATTTATAATGCCTGAACACTAGTGAAGCGTGTGGAGTAAATGGAATTGTTACCAAACGAAAAACAAACAAAAAAAAAACATAGAAAACCATTAAAACCAGGATGACGAAATGACTGTGCAGGGTCGTGTAGCGAAAGTTGCTCTCGCACACACACACACTCACGGTTCCGTGGAGAACCGAATTCCTGAATACGCGTTTAATATAACTTATCGAATTGATAGGACATCTATGCAATGCAATTGCCTGCATTGCGAAACACTAAACTCTACACTGTACGCCCTGCTGTTGAGTTTGTCTTAGTATTATGCGCTCTTAATGTAAAACATACTTGCTGAGGAACGATGCTTTCCCGGTTCTTGCTTCCCATTCATCACGCCAATCCATACACAAACAATCCCACCGCGATTAGTCTTCTACTATCACACTTTACACCTGTGCGGGGATAACTCCTATGGTTGCGTGGCATGCGTGTTACGGAAACACAGTCACGTTTTCACGATGGTGAACCGGAACTCGCTGCTGCTGCCGGCTGCGGTCCGGGAATGTACATTATGGACGAAAGCTGTATTTCGGCAAAATCGATCTCATTCGAATCGATCGACTGTATCGATGTGCTCTTAATCTTCCGCAGATTTAATGCCGTTCCACGGCTTTTAATGGCAGTCAGCTAAAGGTGGGAACATGCAGAAAGAAAACATTGGCAATTACTTTATATGTCAGCAAAAATAAAACTCATCCAACACATGGATACAAGCTAAGTAAAGGGTTTTGAATGGGGGGCTTTTAGTGGCATGCAGAGCGGTACGACATTGTTACTAGCTACAAAATGAATAAATTAGAGTTAACAAAAACAACTTTCTACATTTTAGCTACAATAATTTTGTGGTTGTGATCGGAGGTTCCCAAAACAGATTTAAATACATGCACATGCAAGCAGTTACTACACTACACCTTTACAAACAACTACCATTTCCAATGATTAATATTGTTAACCTTTTCCATTTTACAACGCCATCGATCCAATTCCGTTAAACCTTCCTTACACACCGGTTTGAAGTTTGAAGTGGTTTTAGTTCCGAAGGGGTATGGGGGCAAGCCGGGCAAAAACGCGCGCACAAGATGAGCTTTTCTGATGGTTCAGATCTGTGTCGGGATATTCTTAGAGCTGACTGATGATGGTTGAAACTTAAACTTTCCATGGTGGGAGCTAATGGGTGCTGCTCATGTTTCTTTTATGTGTTTCGTAAACACATTCACATTTGGTATCCAATTATCGTTTAGTCAACACACACACACCTATCACGTCTACACAACTACGGTGATCGTTTATGGTTGATACGAATATGCTTCGATGAGTAAATGGTTTATAAGTACGATAATGTTGTGTTGGTTGCATCCGTTGCTCCCTCCTAAAATCTAGTTCCGTTTTGGGGGGTAGTGTGTGTTACGCACTCCTGGAAGCCATTTGCAAGATGTGCTGTGCTGTAGTTTGATTTGTGCTATATGACACTTGTCCTTACGGAACTATTCTCCTTCTTCTTATCGACGTCCTTGCTTGGGAATGATGGGTTGCTACACTATTATGTTTTTTGTTGTTGTTGTTGTGGAAATATCTTTAGTAACCATTACACAGTGCCCAGTCAAGTGTGTATGGGTGTATGTAAAAAACAAATAATCACGTAATACTGGTTAATACTGGATGCTATTACATACACTGCTTACGCTATCCATTTCCAAGGTTCAGTCTCCGGACTTGTAATCGGGGTTGGAAACTACAGACACACACACAGACGCATACGGAACAAAACAATCATCGTCGAGCGTTAAGTACATGTGTTTATGATGTGGTTAGTTTGGTTTCCCGAAACGTCCAACCGAACAAGGACGAGCACGATAATACCACGCAGTAGATGAATGTGCGAAACCGTAGATTACCCAATGGTATAGTAAGAAGAAAAAACAAACGGCAAAAAGAAAGACAACTTTATACTTTTTTGAAACTTATGTACAGAATGTGTAAATGTAGGCACATTGCGAGTGAAGGTGTTGTATTGCACAGTGTCCAGAGATTGGCATGTGTAGGTGGGTGAGAATATTAATGACACCGAAAAAGCTGCACCACGTTAGAGCTCCAAACAAGTAATTACATTCGTTAAAAGGATAAGTCAATCTTCCGTTGGCCTCGGTTAGCTTGTGTAGTTTGAATAAATCACATTAACATTTAACGTATCTAACGTGAGTGTGTGTGTGTGTGTGTGTGTGTGTGCAGTCGCGGAGAAGGTAGTTCATGGTAAGTAGAAATGAAAAGTAATAGTTAAAAAAACATATAACTCAAACAGACATTTATAATGCCTGAACACTAGTAGTGAAGCGTGTGGAGTAAATGGAATTGTTACCAAACGAAAAACAAACAAAAAAAAAACATAGAAAACCATTAAAACCAGGATGACGAAATGACTGTGCAGGGTCGTGTAGCGAAAGTTGCTCTCGCACACACACACACTCACGGTTCCGTGGAGAACCGAATTCCTGAATACGCGTTTAATATAACTTATCGAATTGATAGGACATCTATGCAATGCAATTGCCTGCATTGCGAAACACTAAACTCTACACTGTACGCCCTGCTGTTGAGTTTGTCTTAGTATTATGCGCTCTTAATGTAAAACATACTTGCTGAGGAACGATGCTTTCCCGGTTCTTGCTTCCCATTCATCACGCCAATCCATACACAAACAATCCCTCCGCGATTAGTCTTCTACTATCACACTTTACACCTGTGCGGGGATAACTCCTATGGTTGCGTGGCATGCGTGTTACGGAAACACAGTCACGTTTTCACGATGGTGAACCGGAACTCGCTGCTGCCGGCTGCTGTCCGGGAATGTTCATTTTGGACGAAAGCTGTATTTCGGCAAAATCGATCTCATTCGAATCGATCGACTGTATCGATGTGCTCTTAATCTTCCGCAGATTTAATGCCGTTCCACGGCTTTTAATGGCAGTCAGCTAAAGGTGGGAACATGCAGAAAGAAAACATTGGCAATTACTTTATATGTCAGCAAAAATAAAACTCATCCAACACATGGATACAAGCTAAGTAAAGGGTTTTGAATGGGGGGCTTTTAGTGGCATGCAGAGCGGTACGACATTGTTACTAGCTACAAAATGAATAAATTAGAGTTAACAAAAACAACTTTCTACATTTTAGCTACAATAATTTTGTGGTTGTGATCGGAGGTTCCCAAAACAGATTTAAATACATGCACATGCAAGCAGTTACTACACTACACCTTTACAAACAACTACCATTTCCAATGATTAATATTGTTAACCTTTTCCATTTTACAACGCCATCGATCCAATTCCGTTAAACCTTCCTTACACACCGGTTTGAAGTTTGAAGTGGTTTTAGTTCCGAAGGGGTATGGGGGCAAGCCGGGCAAAAACGCGCGCACAAGATGAGCTTTTCTGATGGTTCAGATCTGTGTCGGGATATTCTTAGAGCTGACTGATGATGGTTGAAACTTAAACTTTCCATGGTGGGAGCTAATGGGTGCTGCTCATGTTTCTTTTATGTGTTTCGTAAACACATTCACATTTGGTATCCAATTATCGTTTAGTCAACACACACACACCTATCACGTCTACACAACTACGGTGATCGTTTATGGTTGATACGAATATGCTTCGATGAGTAAATGGTTTATAAGTACGATAATGTTGTGTTGGTTGCATCCGTTGCTCCCTCCTAAAATCTAGTTCCGTTTTGGGGGGTAGTGTGTGTTACGCACTCCTGGAAGCCATTTGCAAGATGTGCTGTGCTGTAGTTTGATTTGTGCTATATGACACTTGTCCTTACGGAACTATTCTCCTTCTTCTTATCGACGTCCTTGCTTGGGAATGATGGGTTGCTACACTATTATGTTTTTTTGTTGTTGTTGTGGAAATGTCTTTAGTAACCATTACACAGTGCCCAGTCAAGTGTGTATGGGTGTATGTAAAAAACAAATAATCACGTAATACTGGTTAATACTGGATGCTATTACATACACTGCTTACGCTATCCATTTCCAAGGTTCAGTCTCCGGACTTGTAATCGGGGTTGGAAACTACAGACACACACACAGACGCATACGGAACAAAACAATCATCGTCGAGCGTTAAGTACATGTGTTTATGATGTGGTTAGTTTGGTTTCCCGAAACGTCCAACCGAACAAGGACGAGCACGATAACACCACGCAGTAGATGAATGTGCGAAACCGTAGATTACCCAATGGTATAGTAAGAAGAAAAAACAAACGGCAAAAAGAAAGACAACTTTATAACTTTTTTGAAACTTATGTACAGAATGTGTAAATGTAGGCACATTGCGAGTGAAGGTGTTGTATTGCACAGTGTCCAGAGATTGGCATGTGTAGGTGGGTGAGAATATTAATGACACCGAAAAAGCTGCACCACGTTAGAGCTCCAAACAAGTAATTACATTCGTTAAAAGGATAAGTCAATCTTCCGTTGGCCTCGGTTAGCTTGTGTAGTTTGAATAAATCACATTAACATTTAACGTATCTAACGTGAGTGTGTGTGTGTGTGTTTGTGAGATTGTACTGTCTAAACGTTTAACAAAGCATGTTAAAACAATGCAAACTTTAACGCCTGTTTACTCCAATTAAGAATGTATTTAGTGTACGTGTGTGTGTACGTGTTCTCAAAAGTGCGCCAGCAGCAATGAAGCATGGCGGCTGTGTATTTACAATCAAAATCCTTCGCCTCACTTAAAGGTCAGCGTCATGTATCTTACCTCCGCTTTTAGCTCGGCGACCTTGTCCTGTAGATCACGGACGCGGTCTGATTCATCCAGATTCGATCGCAACTCACCCTCGGCCAGCATTTCCGAGTTCTGGAAACATAACAAAATCATCAGCGAGTTAGCGCCCAATAATGCTAACACGAAACCGAAAAACAAACCTTAGTTTCCAGTCTTGAAATTTCTTGCTTAAGCTCCGCCACCGTTTGACTTTGCTCGGTAAACTTAATCTTCACGTTCATCAGCTCGTCCTTCATGCGAGATTCGAGATCCGAGTAACGGTGCTGCTGTTCCCGCGCTTTGTTCGCGAGCTCACGTTCCCGAACGAGTGCCTCCTCAAGCTCTTCCTTTACCTTCTTGCTCTCCTCGTCCTGCCGTCGGAGCTGGTTCGTGGACACTTGCACCTGCGTCTCGAGTTCCATCACCTTCAACCGTAGCTCCTTCAGTTCGGTTAACGTTTCCATCTCCCGTATCCGGGTGGTCATGAGTTCTTCCTCGAGCTTTTGCAAATCTTGCGATCGGCCCGACTCCCAGAACAGTAGCTTCTTTGTACCGGAATCGCTGCTCGCGGCCGGATCGTTACGCTGTTCCGAAAGCTGCCGTTGCCACTGAGTACTCAGCTCCTGCACGCGCTGTTTGAGATCTTTCAGCGATAGGCTAGCTTCCGCTTCGCGCAATTTACTCGCAATCAGCTCGTCCTGCAGATGTGCCACCGAGTTGTCGGTGGTGGTTTCGCGCAGCCGTTTTTTATCCTAAAACATGGAGATCAGACATTAATCAATCGCAAACGGGAAAACGGTAGTCGGTCACCGATACTTACCTCTTCCAGCTCTTGGATTTTAGTCTTTAAGTTGCGAATCACATCCTCACTTTCGGCGAGACCTTGCCGTACCTTGACCAATTCTTCGAGCAGGCATGAAACCATTTCGTCACGTTGCTTTAGCGCCTCTTCTTTCATGATTAACTCATCAAACGAGTTCTGCCGAGAGTTATTCTTTGAAGAGAAAAGTGAACAATAACCATTAATAAAAAAGAAACAATTAATTTTTACGCACAACATGCATCAAACTTTTCTTTCAATCAAATGAAATCATGAGGCTACGAATGAATGAAAGATAAATAGATAATTAACGTTTTGTTGGCAAAACTCAAAAAACTCTTATAACAGCACACAAAGAATTTTGATAAAACATTTCATTACGATTGAAATAAAATTATGTAACACCATGCGAACGCAATAATTCAAAACGCAAAACCATTTCTAAAATTTGCAATACATTTTCACGGGAAAATAAGGAAATAACTGCACTGCTCGTACTACATTCAAATCAAGCCACATGACACAGAAGTATGTAACAGTATTGATATCTCATTCAATGAATTTTATATAAATTTGTATTACCAATTACTTGTAATTTACGGTTGAAGCATAATGAGTATCATGCATTTGTAAATTTGCTGATGAAACTTTTACTTCGGGTGTAAACGATAATTGACAAAACAGCGTATAAACTACTGCATGCTTCTTAGTGGCAGAGTAAGCTCGTGTGTGTGTGTGCAGTGTACTTGTCAAAATGATAATGTAATCCACTCAAAAACGAATGATTTGTCAGTAGAATCATTTTTAGGATGAATGATTGCAATACGGCAAAACAAAAATAAAACGTTCCCAATTACTACAGCATTTCATTCCGAAACAAACAAAGAAAAACCATCTGCTTAATAGGATCGTGTTGTCCTTTCGAAACTTACGGATTCGAGCGAATTGTCCGGATTCTGCGTTACAAGCACATAGTTGCGAAACAACGCAATGTAACGATTTAATGGTGCAAAAATAGATGTAGAGATAAAAGGGGAAGATACAAAGAGAAGGAACACAATCATCAACACCGTTTGATCGGCTTGTTTAATCTTTTCCACATCTTCGACATTACGGCATGGCTTTACCACCTGGTAGCCGGGTTAGTTCGTCAATTCAATTTCTAATACTTACGTTTTCCTGTAGCCGCAAACTAAGCGCTCGCACTTCCTCATTTGCGTTTTCCAGCTGATGGGAAACTTCCAGATGTGCCCGACGTAAAGCGAGAAGTTCCGATTGAATCGCGTAGCTGGTTTCCTCCTCTTCGGCTCGTGATACCTGCCCCCGGACAAGCCGATCGGCCAGTTCTGCACTTTCCGCCTCAAGTAGCTCGTTTCGTTTCTTCAGCAAGCGGTTTTCGCTTCGAAGTCGCTGAAAAGAACATGAAGCATTCAAGATTTCATGGTTGACCGTATTCCGTTCATGTTCTTCAAGCAGATATGCGTGTTGCAACCTACCCTTAGCTCCACCATCTCCTCCTGTTCCTTCTTACGCAGGTCGGCATATTCTTTTTCCATCTTTTTCATCTTTTTCGTGTTGATCTTCACCTGGAAGGCCAAATTAAACAGTCCGTCCGCATCATTTTCCACCTTTTGCGGCAACTCTTTCTGGAAGTACTGTGCAAGCAAGTCACGAAAAACAATATTAAAATCCGTACCACGCAGAATAACGCACTTTCTATAGCAATCTACCTTAAGCATCGCTTCCATGTCTAGCGAAAGCAACGTGTCCTTGCCAATCGTAAGAAGTGCAATCGCAACCTTAAAAATAAACTCCATCCCTTCCGACAGGAACACGTCCATGATGCGACAGCTGAGCGTGAGATTAAGGGCGGTAGTGTACAGTGTCAGGAACCAGCTCGATGCGTACATGGACGTTTGGAAGCTTTGCGATTGGAAATGCAGATGCAGCTCCGGTATCTGTTCCTGCACAATATTCTCCAGCTGGTACATGCACAGGCCCAGCTCCGCCATCGATGGTTTGAACATGTCGCGCATGCGATACTGTTGCATTATCTGCACCAGCACTGCAAACGCTTCCTCTTCGGGCATCTGTGAAACATGAAATTTGTACATTCGTTAGAGTGTTCAGTAACAACCGCCAAGAGTCGAATTCTCCCACCTGCATCAGCAACAGTCCAACAATAAAACCAGATCCCTGACAGTAGCCAACCTCACGGTCATGCAGTGAGTACGCCTTCATCACGTTAAACAGCGCCTCCTGACCGAGCCCATCCTTCTCCTTGAAGAAGTCATGCTCCGGATAGGTTCGTGCAATGTCACGACGGATCACCTTCTCGCACGCACTCGTCGCCTTAATGTACTCAGCGTACTGCTTCTTGTCCGCATCGGACGCTCCACACAGCAGCTGCCACACGATCGCCCGAAAGTGGTGCGGTATGCCCTTGCGAACCAGCTCCTTCACCGTCGGTCCTTTACGTTTCTGGCTCGCCTCCCAGTCGGTGACGATGCTGGCCCAGGTCGACCACACATCCTCCTCACCGACCGAGGAGGCGCCCGAATTCAGGCTGATCTGGCTCGTGTCGGAACTTTTGCGGCTGTGCGCCGAGCTTTGGAGCGAGTTGAGACTCTTCGAGTCGCTCTCGATCAACTTGTTGGCGGCCTCCAGTTTGGCTAGTAGGGATAGTTCAGAGCTTGGTAGAGTTTCGGTCATGTCCGGGTTCCTTAGACTATTGCTGTCCGTTTCCGACACCGTGAGGGTCATACTAGCGGAGCGCGGCAGGAGGAAAATGGAGGAATGGCGGCAGGTAGGACACGACACGCAACAGGATGATGTGATGTGTGATGGTGGGGTGATGGCGAAGGATGATGAACGTCTGGAGAGTATTTTTGGATTCACGTTTCGTTTCTATCGCTGTATCCTGACTCGATTGTTGCGGATGATCATCGAATGCGAATTCGGTTAACGTTCTCCCGTGTGCCGAGGATAATGAACCGCCGCTTCATATACGCACAGGCAACGGAATTAGTTCATGGTTTAACTTGCTGCGAGATATATAGCCTTGGTCGCTCAACACCGGGTACGTAGACGAAGTGCTCGAAATGACGAAAGCCGTCAACACGGAAGTACGGAATGTCTTTTTACCGACGAATGTAAAAATCGGTTGCCTTTGGTGTAGCCAACAATCAATGAACTACCTGCCCTAAGCTTGTAGGTTTTTCCTATATTCTCCTGTCTTTGCAAATCGCGTATATCGCATTCACGCATCCGATGCAGTAAGTTCCGACGTGTGTTGAAAGCTTTCCAGATATTCTTTCCTAAATATAGCTGTATATCTTATCCTTATACTCTTATTTGAATGCGCACATTTGATAAATAAAAACTACTTCTTATACTGTGTGCGTATCACTTGTGTGTTGAGTGCAGGTAGTTATGAACTAATAAATAAATCTCTTACTTTGCCTTGTTACGATGGGATTCTTGATGAAAAAATAAATCGCATAAAAAACTCCAATTAAACGATAGTAACAAAAATACTGTTAAACATAGGCCTTTCTTAAATGTTGATAGCACCCTTTCACTTTAAGCGTCTCACGTGTTGCGTTTTACGAGAATCACAAAGAAATGGATCAATTGAAGGGAAGTGGAAGATATGCCGTGAGAAGCTTATCTTAAGCATAAACCGGTACAGGGATGTGGTGTATTAATAATGTTTAAATAAAGCGTACCAGTTCAGATGTGTGATGTGGTGTGCTAATCTACCGAAGGAGGTTGGCTAGTTTCAACTAAAACAACAACAACAAAAAACTAAACTAATAACAGAAGGTCACAAAAACACAGATACACGGATGGCGTAAACAAATAAAGCGCAATACAACAACACCCTGCTACCGACTAACCCTTGCAATTGTTACAAAAACAAAAGAACAAATCAAATTTGTAATACTTTTAAATGTTGACGAGCGTTACGAGCGTATACTGTATGTAAGTATGTTAGGCCGGAAAACCTCTCTCTATCCACACGTTCGGAGGGACAGGAAAATTGAAGGAAAACTCTACACGAAGAAAGCTGACGACGTTAGGTTTGGATAGATTGCTGCTTGCTTTCGCTCCACTACCGAGGATTGGGCGCAACCAGCGATACGGAGGGATAATTGTTTTTCGCTTAGTTTTGTTACGAAATTTGGCATAAAATGGTGTACACACTAATTTGACGATTCTCGCTTCCTTTATCGTTAGCCCGTCTCTCTCTCTCTCTCTCTTTCTCTCGTTTTCTATGGGCTTCTGTGCGTCGAACGTTGCACGTCGTTCCGGTGGTGTAGATGAAGGTGTGTTCGATGGTAGATTTTCGTTTGCCGTGTGGGATGGTGGTATGGGTTCAAATGAGTCTTGTATGCCAATATTTCCTGGCTGATCGCTGCTGGTGATAATATCCTGCCGCGAGTGTCCTACGATGTGTTCTGTAGATGAATTGGAGTTTGCTAGCACTGCGGGAGGCTTACTAGTAGTGACGCGTATCGAATTGCCGTAAAGATGCGTATTCTTCTTTCTTCGCCAATGTTTGCGTTTCTGGCGACGTGCGACAGGAATTCTAAAAATATAAAGAAAATTATAGCATTAGAAGTAGAATTAGAAGGGTTTATTTATAACGTTTAATGTATATTTTTTAACAGTACTTTTCCTTAACTCAAACTAACTTAAACATCAAACATGACTGATTCTTTGCTTCTGCACAATCACAACGATCTTTCAAATAGCCCTTTACAGTTTCCATTCATAGAAAAAATGTCCGGCACTGGTTCGCTCATGAAACCATCACAATGAATCGTGAAGGATATCATTGTTACAAAGAAAGTAGAAACATGGAACACTGTTCGTAGCTCAACTGAAACAAACCTATTATACTAGTTCTATTGACTGACTGTCTGCTTGCTAGCCAGCAGAACAAACAGGACACAGATGGCCATCGTGGACCAGCCTTTTTTGCATCTTTCCATTTCCATGCTACAGCACACAATTGACAAAAGTGGAAACAATAGTGAAAAGCTAGTTTTCATCTCTCGATCGATTCAACCACACAAAGCCAATGTTGCGCTGCCATGATAGTTCCCGAGATGATGGAAAGATATGTTATCTTTCTTTCACTCTCTTCATTTACGCTAAACACTCACACAACTCATGTAAAACAATAAACACATACTCAAATCCGTTTGTTAATGCTACGTGTGATGCAAAAGAAAAGTTGTGTTGTTCATTTTCGCACACATTTTCGTGCCGCACTTCCGCCGGTAGTTAAGTGATAAAGTACGACCAAAAACCGGAAGAAACACATTCGCCCTCTGCTGATGCTGCTGGAAACTGGAATGGATGCAGCAAGCAAACTCTCACCATCAAACAGCTTTCTTTGACGATTCCACCGCCGTCAGGCTGGTTCTCACTTGCCACCACATCTAATTGCTTTATGATCTAACGCACGAAATGAAAAGTTCCTTGAATCGGGAACCTTAGCACAGAGTAAATGAAGACATTTACGTATCTTGTACGCAAAATTAGTATTCTTTTGATACCAAAAATTTTATCCCATGAACGTTTTCATTAACTACTTTGAAGCACGTTTAGGAAACAGTCCACTTAGCATAAATAGTCCAGCAAACGGATCAACACCCTAGTTTCCGAGCTTACCGAGGGAGTACGATGGTTTCATTGCATTGCGCTGCATATCAAGTGCATTTGCTGCTAGCAAACGCTGATGATGCTGTTGTGGATGGTGCCGAGTTCCAACAGCAGCAGGTAAGTGGACTGTGTACGACAAGAGGCGCTCAACAATAACAGAGAAGAAGAAAAAATCCGCCAGAGAGACAGCCACGATGAAAGCAAACGAAGCGGGAAAGCAGCAGATTGCAGGAATGCAGCATTGCATTGTATAATTAAAGTGAAAATACTGCACTCTGGCGAAGCAGAGCTGCTGGCCCATTCCATTTCGGTATTTCATCTTTCAAGCTTAAGTGTGTACGTGTGCGTTTTGTATGTTGCTTTGCTTCTGGTGTTTTGCTTTTCCCTTTGCTTCGCCACTTGACAATGAATCATCGTCACGTCGTAGCCGCGGTCTTCTCCAGGTCCAGGTCCACAGACCGGCCAGCCAGCGTTCAACGGGATTGTGCAACAGTTTGTCTGCCCGTTCGTTCGTTTCTTACATGCGCTTACATGAATCGGTTGACTTAATTGGAGCAGAAGACCAATTCGACCAGCCTGCTCGACGTCTGCAGCGACTCGTCGCACGTGTAACGTGTTTATTGACCAAAGTTTTGGGGGTTTCGATCATTGCAAATACATTGCAGAGGAATTGCAATTTTCGACGGTGCGGACTGATGAAAGAAAGAAGCAGCAGGTCAATAGAAATTTGTAAAGAAACGTGTATTTGATTTTTAAACGTGTAAGATACCACGTAACAATTACAACACGCAACAAGGTTAACTAAGAATTCGTGGTTAAAATGCGATTAACTGAAATAAGATCACACACACACAACAAGAGTAGAGGAAAACTCTTTTAAGCTAACACCAAAAAGCACCAACAAACAGAAACGCCAAACCTTAAACGGTCACTTCTTCATTCATCGTGCGTAAAACAGACGTTCGCCCCATAGCTCGGCGGAAAAGAGAATGTTTTTTGTGGCTGTGGTGTTGTGTTTTTCTTTCTTTTATTAACGCACTACTAATGGACATAAACACAGCACGCCTGCCCTTTACTCGGCTAGTCGGTTACCCCGACAAAGCGCCTCATTTGCGGTTTTGTGCGATAATCCGCGGCAAACCCAGCAGCAACAGCAGCAGCAGCAACAGGAAGTGTACAAGAACGTCACACCAATTTAGCCTCCGCTAACTATTGGGGTGGTTGGTCAGGTACGGTTCTGGTTCGTAGTAGTAAAGGTACGATTTTCACATTTTTCCACAATGAAAACAACTCAACTGTTTCTCTTTTTTTAATCTTTTTTGCATAAAACGCATTAACACCACCACTCCCGACGTGGCTTATCTCCGCGGCTAATTCGTTAATATTCTTTTTAGCTATTGCTGTTTATAGATATGCACTACTACCACCATAACTTTCAATAGAGTTCAAAAGCATTTCCATTGTGATTGTATACGCATATGTTCTGTATTTTGTCCCGGTTTGCATGATATTTGACAGTGGGCACCGTTAGAAAGGAGAAAATGGTTCAACACATCTTGTTTTATTTTTTTTTTTTTTGAGTTTATTGTTGAATAAATTAACAACAACAAATCCTAGATCAATAGAAGCACGATAAGAGAACCCAAAATGTTTATTCAATTTTGCAAGAAAACATTAGAAGCTAAAGACTATAATAATGACATGTGATGATGAATTTATTTGCACTAATGTGTAATTCCAAGCATAGTGTTAGTAACTATATTGTTCAAACGGCAGGTGGAAAATTCTTTCTACTCAGGAAAACTATGACAAACGTGTTAACTGATCATTGGTCATGTTTGACTGTATCTAAGGCAGTGATCAGCAACGTCTATGGTAGCTCGAATCGAAAATGTATGTACTAAAAATATTTATTCTATCAATTTGTCATACAATAACCCGGTATTCTGACGATCCATCCAACTGTCCGTCCATCGTATTTTGTATCTTGTCTTTTATGTACAGACAAAACATTAAACCATTAGCATGTAATGACCTACAACAGCTATGGAAGAATTAGTTTATGAACTGTCATTTAAAATTGTTACACTATGAGTATCAATTATCCCTGAGTTCCCTGAGAAAACGTTAGACATCCTGACATAATTCTGACTTAGCAGATCATTCTAAATGATGAAAAACATCCTATTCAAGCTGGTCCATGCAATAGAACAATTACTGACCATGTCTGAGACGAAGTCGTGCATGTGGCAATCACACAAACAACTAAATATTATTGTAAAATCATAACAAACTTTTTTTATTCTTCTACTTTAACTTAAACGAACATTTTCGAGCCCTATTCGACAAAGTGCTTGCCTACCACTGGATGTCCACCAGATGGATGCTAGACCCACACTGATTCATGCACATACCTGCCTTCAACAGTGCGATGGATTAATTAACGCCAATTACCTCATGGAACTGCGCAAACCCCGCACGAACTCAAACACACAGCGCCACGTCCGGCCAGTCGCAACAAAGCAGATGATCGCGTTGGCAAAAAAAACCAACGTCACGTCACATACTTCCTACGGTGTTTGGGGTGTTTGAAAACGACGAGAACGACGAGTAATGTCCAGCAGGGCAGAGAAGCGTCATCTGTTTATCCTGTCGCGCAATGCATCTGCTTACTGCGCGAAGATGCGCGCGAGGGCGAACCAACAAGTAAAGAAAAGTGGTATCCAAGTGGTATGTACCTCTAGTCTGTATCGTTTTTTGTCTACTTTTTGTTCGATTCGATGCCCCCATACCATACCATTCCGATGCTTACTCATGCGATGGGATTTATGTGTTTTCGTTTTATTAGCAACAATTTTTTTTCTCTTTCTATCTCTCTCGCTCTTTACTATAATTGCTTTCCTAGCCCCTAGTATAGTTTGATGATGGTTCGTTTCGCTACACATTTTCCGCCGTAGCGCATTCGCTAAAATGTAAAAAAAAAGATGTGGCCACGTGGTGATGGAAGAGGCCGGCGGAACGTTCAGTGCCGCGTATTGGTGGCGCAAGATTACAATGATGCCCGGCCATGATGGTGATGATGATACTACTGCTGCTGCTGCTTACTACTGTTTGGTAACGCAGACGAAATCAGTTTAATGGATGGCGCTCTTCGTCTAACAGCATAAAGCGGGTGTAATAAAGTTCAAAATTTCAAACAAGTTTTTTTTTTGATGATTAAAAATGTGCGTCGAGTATTGTAGGCAATTGAGTATAAAACGTTAATAAACAAAAGATAGCAAATAAAGATAGGATAAAAGGGCAATAGAGAAATGTAGTAATTTAGAGCGAAACATAGCTCCTTCGTGTGATATGAAGGAGACTGAAAAGAATAACAATTAAGGCACCTTCTGGAGAACCTGCGCGGTAGGTAAGCCAAACATTTGGGAACACTTGGGAGTTCCTTTTTTGATGGTTCCAAAAATACACTTCGCCCAGCGGTTTCCAACACCAGGAGTGAAAGCATATTTGAACCTTGCCACACCCATCCCAGGCCGGTATCCAAACAGCGGTATATGAGACCACAGGGATGCCTTCCCTGGGCGGATTGCACCAACACAGTTTGCGTCGGATTCTCCCCATCAGGGAGATTCAACATATTGGAAACGGATAGCTTCCATCGGGTTAATTTGCATTACAGACCAAGCCTTCTCTACTCCTTTACGCCAGTCGCCATTTCCAATAATCCCAACGTGGGTCGAGTCATTGGGGCGGCTTTGACGTTAGTATGAAGTTGCAAATTTATCATCATCTCGAATGACACTTGCCCGTTGTGTTTGCGCCCATTTCACACGAAACTGGCGGGGACTCAGGAAAGACAGTTTCACCCTCAGTCTTCGAGTGCGACGCAAAACCGAAAGGTAATGGGATTTTTGCAAAACCTTCTTGCTCGTCGGTCGCAACACCCAACCGCGGGGCGTGAAAGTATGAAGGATAAATAAATTAAGGTAAAATTGAATGAAAGTGAATTTTATCGTCGCTCTAGCTGCCAATTTGTGTGAGGCGGCATCGTTTTGTGGGCGATGTTTAGCGATGTGAAAAATGTGTCTGGGAAACTGAAGAACTAGCAGGGGAACCACCGCGGAGAAGGAAAAGCTCGTTTACGCTAGTGTAGTAAGTGTGTCTCGTGCGGCTGAGAACGTTGCTGGTGAACGTGTAAATTAGACGAGCAATAAACGGTAAACAATATTTTCCCATTAACTGGTACTTGTGTGGTAGAATTAATGCCAAAACCTCGCATACATATGTAATAAACGAGCCAGTATACGATATTTTGATGCAATATTTCTATTTTCTAAACTCACCAATTTAAGGCAACTTTCAACTGAAGGTAAATCGGCTTTCCGAAGGAAAACATCCGGTTACACAATTACATCGGTACGTGCGGTTTGAATGAGTTTTTAAAACTTCAAAAAGAAGGACATGCTATCGCATCTATCCGACCGCGAGCAAAAGAGCACATGGAAATGCTTGCTGCATCGTGTCGGTACTTTAGTTCTAGTTGCATAAACGTGGCCCGTGAGGATAGTGAGAAAACAGCCAATTTCCGTACCTTAAGCATGTAGCTCTTTCCATAGTTGGAACGTGCTTCGAGCCGGTACATTGTGTGCAACAGTCGTGTGTAAAGCAAAGTAACTAGCAGCAAAGTTTGTTTAGTTACTAGTACCGCGATTTTGTTTTGCCTCTCAAACAGGCTAAAGAGGATAGAAAATTGGATGTTAAACGATCTACACAAAAAACCAGCTTAAAAGTTTTTAAGAAGGGAGTGTGTTGCATTCAGTTGAGTGTCTGGAATTTATTTCTGGTTGATCAGAACATATATCTGTACAACCAACACGTTAAGTCTACGGGATAGCAAGCTAAATTTTCCCAAAAAACTATAGTTTGACCCTGTGTTATTTACCATTTGTTAGTAAAATAAAGAAAGAAAAGGATGTTCTTTGATACCAGCCGCATATTTTCATGATTCGCTTGCGCTGCTTCTCTCACTGCATATTGTGCAATGTTGTATGTATTGTATGCTATGCTGTTCTGTTGTACGCTTTCAGCAAATCATCGACCATTACCACCCTCCACTATCACCCGGCAAACTACATATTAAAGGGCACAAAACAAAACCGAAAAGCAGGTGCGTTCTTTTTGCTGATGATCTACCGCACACATTCTGGCCGTAGTAGTATGCTCGCCATAGGGCAGAGTATCGTGAAGGCCACCGAACGGTCGGTGCCCTCCGGTGCACCATCATCATCATGGTCTGACACACACAGCTATCGTGATCCGCACTGTTGTCTGCATGGGCTGCAAAGGGCTCCCCCATCACAGGGGCCCCGAACGTGCCCCGAAGTAATGTTTGGAAAAATTTATGACACGCTCCAGCAATCCAGCACCCTCAAGCACCACCACTACACCTGTGAGACTGTGCCTTATGCGGTAAAGGCCATTCTACAATACACACACGCTCAGTTTGGTAGACCACAACTAAACAAAATCAGCTAGGAAAAAGGTTTAGCTGCAAAACCACAAAGAAAAACTAAACTATGCCCTAGAATATAGTCATGTCTGTGTTTGTTTGGTGAGGTAGCAATTGCAACAAATCACCCGAATGCCGGTGCTGGCCACCACGCACGTCTGTTCATGTTTGTGGTGTTCTTCAGCCCGAGGGATTTGATGATGTGAAATTCCACCAGAGTGACAGCATTGCTTCAGTCACGCGAAAAATAATGGTAACGATTTCGCTTAGCGATTGGCAAGAAAGAATGTTTACAGTCATCTACTTAACGCGCTGGATGTCATTACTGGTGGAGTGTTTTTGCCAGCGCCGCATACTACTACACTATAAGTAGGTGACTTAAGAATTTCGCAAATATAAAACGAAAAACATGAAAGCGATAAGATTTCGTAATACTTTATAAAGAGAACATCGATCCAATTTCATCTCGAAAGCCCTCAGAACCAACATTTGTCGATCACCCTTGCTCACATCTTCTTCGCTCGCAACGCTAACACAACTGGCCCAGCTCGCCTAATGAAAGTCCAATTTTCCCTTGTACCAATAGAACCACAATAACAACAGCACCCTCTCGAAAAAAAAAAGAATATTAAAAATTAAATAAATGGGTGTCTTCGTTTCTTCGGCCGGAAATGAGGTCAAATCCCACAAGCCTTAGTTCACGTACGACGGCGGCGGCAGCACACCGTGGCCACGCGAACCGGTGGCGCATAGTCTCGTGGAACGTGCGCCTCCCTCTATCTTCTGCATCTGACATCCGACCCGGACCGTCTCTTCTTCCGGTGGGCCTGGTGTGAGGGAATCCACCGTTTGTGTGAGTGCGATGGTTTGGAAAAGGGTTACCTCACAGGCATATTTAAGGCGACGTATCGGATCGACGGGTTGGGCATTTGACTTGTTTGGGGGTTATTATTTATTTATTATTTTGGTCACAAAGAACGTTGAACTTTTTCCTCCGGGCAGACTACTTTACAGATGTCCTCCACTGTTTCATTTTTTTAAGGTACTTCAGTTTTTTTATGTAGGGCATAAATTTGATTAGCTCTATTGAAAAAAGTAGTAAGTTTCTTGCAACGAAATTTCCGAGGGTTGAATCTACACTACAAACACTGTTTGGGAACATTTTTATATTTTCAATTCGGGTCAGACGTCGGCTAAGGAAAAATCCCAAGCCTCGCAAATCGATTTAATAATTTATTGCACACCAAGAGACAAGCATACTCTAGCTCTGGAACCAACAGTGGTTTACCGGGAGGATTTAAAAGGTTGTAATGTTTTTCTGAACATTGCAATGTTTTCAAATACTATTCTAATATTGGGTCATGACTTGCACACATTGGGATATTTTATTCTCTATCAAATCGCTGTGCTTAAATTATTTTCACCAAGCTAATTCTTCGGTTTCTGTCAATAAAATAACGCAAATTTGCACCACCCCTTAAAGTCCGCTACGGCAGAATGATGTCACCGGGAAGACACTTGAACGTGTCGGCGTATACGAACGGGTCGTTCTTCCGCGTTCGACCGCAATGAAGATGTGGTCGCGACACCAGCCTTATTATTATATTTTGGTTTTAATGCTCCTCTTTTTCGGGGCACCACATTTGTCAGCCTTGCCTAAAGTTTAACTAACCTTTTCGAAGGCAGTTGCCAGCCAGACATAGACATGCAACCTTCACTGTCGCTGCAGAAGTATTCCGTCCCATTCCGAAGCAGAAAATAAATAAGGAATAGTTGTAAAATTCTAAAACCATAAAATTTGTACCCGTACTTGACCTCATTAATTACCCAGTCACGGTTCCTACCTGTGGCGAAGGTTGCACACAGCCTTCAGGGACATACGTTGCAGGCGTTTTACAATAGCAAATTTACCAATTTCACCCGAGAACCCTCAAGCAAAGTAAGGCTTGCATGTTTGTTTTGTAGCGGTTCTAACTGCTCGTTCAATCGATAAGAGCTTCAGCGAGCTTTATCAGTACATCCTCACCCTCCGAGTAGTAGCAACAGTTTGTAAGACCAATGTTGAAATCGATACACCGATCAAGTTCACCGGACACTTCAGAAAGGCGGCACCACCGTGTGTGGGGGGGACGGGGTGTTGTGATGTGAGGTTTTCGGCGCGTTTCAGTTTGCCTTTCGAATGACCCTCTTCAGTGTTGGTACGATGGCGCACTTGTTGCAAAAGCATAAAGCGTAGAACCATTCATGCGTTACGTTGAAGGTGTACCATATACACACCTTGATGCACCACGTACGTTTCCTTTCGTGCCAATCAGAAGAAGAAGAAGAATGGTCAAGTGGTGTTTGCGACATCGGGCGGCCTGTCGAGTAGATTTGCGCAGTGTTTCACAAAAGTCAATCGCTTATTTTTCTAAACGCTCTAAACCCTAGATAAGCTGCAGCCTTGGCACATTTTGAGATAGTTTTAGTCTTAAGCATCGTTTGCCTCTTGTTGATAGTGACCATGAAACAATACGTTCATTCATATTCATTTTTCTAGTCGTAAAAGATACGATTTCTTATCAAAACGAAATCAAAACTATCGCCCAATATCGATAGAGTTCCGATTGCTTCCAGAACTCAAAACATGTGTCTCTTATATCTATTTTTGATGTCTCAACAGTAAAACTATACGGCGAAAACATTAAACCTAAACCGTAACAATACACTTCAACCCACTTCAACTGTGCATTATTAATGGTACGTGCAGGAATAGTAAATGGACAAACTTTTGGAACGACAACAATTCTACAAAGTTTAACGACCATCAATATGAAATGTTAATCGCAATCATTTTATTCTTGAGCTGCTCTCTTTTAGCTTCATACTCTTGATCCGATCCGGATCGGCCGCTGCCTTTTGTGCAGCACAAACACGGATGTTTAGGCAACCAGGGTACGAGTTTCCAGAAAAGGAGTAAATAAAGAACTAAACTCCTTTATACAGGCAGCCGTCTTTCCGGCAGCAACTACTCGACGGAACAGGCTAGCAATTGTAAACGAAGTTGTTTTTTCTTCTTCTATTTACAAAATTATACACACGCGTGACATCAAGAAATGTGCGTCGTGTTACGTGTCGCTAGGTGGCTGATCTTCACCTTGCACAAAACTTTCCAACACAGGCACCACTCTTCGCGACCATGGTGGACAAAATCGAACCTTGAATTGGTCTCATTCATCTGGTCATGAAGGAATGAATTCATCTCCCACACAACACGCTACGCCTTCGTCCCACAGTCTTTTGTCTAAGCATTACTTCACGCACTCTTCTCTCGATACTCGGTTTATGTGCTCCAAAGAAGACAGAGAGGCTGGCTGTCTATCCATTAATCCAGCCCACCTGAGCCGCCCCAGCCAAGGAGACCGATGTTCGGGCGCGGGGCTAACACTGCGATATAGACCAGGGGATGGCAAATTTGTTTATTCTACGGCCCAGATAATCTAATGGAGCCCTGCATTGTGTGAGGTTCATGAAAAGATGACACAAAATAAAAAGCTACTGTGGGGAAAATTGCTACCGTATAAGCTGATGTCCTTTACGATATTAATGAGTTTTTTCTGAATTTGGAGCTGAATTGAAAGATAAAATTTCGAAACATTGTTCCTATTATTTCCCTTTGATCATTTTAAGTTAAAATGATTAGGAATTAAATGTAAAAATCTCTATTTATTATTATAGTTTGTGCTGTTGTTTGTGTACAAGATATGCTAACAGGCCTAAACGTTCGATAAACAAATCAATGGACAAGCATTGATACAGCTTCCTACTTTGCCGACCCCTGGTTCAAAGTGTCGAAGGAACAAAAGATAGAATTTGTATTTGTTTCGCAAGAACAAGAGCTAATAAGATATGCCAACAAAGGAAAATGATCACAAACCGGTATTTTATTATGGAATTACTATTTTCCAACCGAAAAAAAATGGTATATAATTGCTACAACACATTATGAGTAGAATAAGTAACAGGTTAACACGAATCTCGTCATAACATATAATTTCACCGGACCAGTTAAGTAGTACGCTAACAAACAATCATTAAGAACCAGGTGAAACAATAAACAATAATCAAGAGCAAGATGCAGTATGTACACACAAACTGCGATTAAAATATACGCAATTTACGATGTTAGCAATCAAACAGTACCATAAAATATTTCTTGAAACAAGAAAAGCAAAGCAGATAGAGTAGAAAGGTAAAACGATAATCCTATTCAGGGTCTTTCGTGCAGAATCATGTCCTTTTCCCGAGGTGATTTTTACCAACAGCAAATGCGTCATGTATACAATGCGCAATAACGATACGGTGTCAACGACCGCCCAAAAAACGCAAGACCAATAGAAGCGGCGTGGCAAACGCATCATCCACGCATTGTGTGCGTCTATGTAGAGGATCGTTTTTATGTTTTTTTTTTTTTGGGAGGGGAGGTTTCTTCTCTGCATTCTCTTTATGTGGGTCAACCTGATTAGGAGCTGAAGAATGGAGAGTGATGATGCGTGGTTGTGCTGTGTGCAGCCCGAACGTGTTATCACAGCTGTTACGCCATCGGAGCAATTTCGTCCATTTGACGATACGTACGCAACGAGTAGTTCGACAACTGATCAATATAAATTGTTACCACAAACACGTAACACGACGCGAGAAAAAAAAAAACATGATAAAGAAACAGATTCAAGTTTAGATAAGACAGAATGGAAAATATTCCCGTGTAAAAGGTTTCATGTTGAAGTTTGAAGCACAACATTTTGAAAACAATCGTTCTACAATTTTAACAAGTTTTACAATTTGTTGCTTAAAAATTGCAACCTATTTCTTTTTCTCACTTCACGCATTACAACTAGAGATGAGAATAACAACTCTTTTTAGTGAGTCAACTCAGAGTGAGTGAGTTGTTATTCTGAGCCAACTCGTTTAGCGACTCATTTGCGAGTCACAATAAAAAAACCAAAGCGAAAACGTACAAGTATTGGCTTTGTCATTTTACTCGTTCATGAGTGAGTACATGTCGGCACGGCGAGTCGTTTTCCAATAGCGTTCATGAGTGAGTTGAAATGAAATTGTATGGGCGAGTTGCAACGTGAACGAATATGAGCGAGTTGAAATGAAATCGTATGGGCCGAGTTGCAAGGTGACCGAATATGAGCGAGTTGAAATGAAATTGTATGGGAAGAGTTGCAACGTGAACGAATATGAGCGAGTTGAAATGAAATTGTATGGGAAGAGTTGCAACGTGAACGAATATGAGCGAGTTGAAATGAAATCGTATGGGCCGAGTTGCAAAGTGAACGAATATGAACGAGTTGAAATGAAATCGTATGGGCGAATTGAAACGAAAAGTTACAAGCGAATTGAAACGAAAAGTTTCAAGCAAATTGAAACGAAAACTTACAAGAGAGCTGAAACGAAAATATACTGCACGTCCACGTATCCTTTACAGTGCTGCAAAATGTCACTGTCAATGTCACACATACGATTTCATTTCAACTCGCTCATATTCGTTCACTTTGCAACTCGGCCCATACGATTTCATTTCAACTCGCTCATATTCGTTCACGTTGCAACTCTTCCCATACAATTTCATTTCAACTCGCTCATATTCGTTCACGTTGCAACTCTTCCCATACAATTTCATTTCAACTCGCTCATATTCGTTCACTTTGCAACTCGGCCCATACGATTTCATTTCAACTCGCTCATATTCGTTCACGTTGCAACTCGCCCATACAATTTCATTTCAACTCGCTCATGAACGCTATTGGAAAACGACTCGCCGTGCAGACATGTACTCACTCATGAGTGAGTTAATAAAAAACGAGTCGTAAAAACACGCCGTGCCGAGTGAACGCAACTCACGAGTTGGTATATTTTAACTCACTCACTCGCTCAGAGTCACTTTGCACTTCTCTAATTACAACTAGAGCATCCGGAACGAAGGGCCGTCATTAACGCCCTCCCCAAAGCCCAAGATGCGCGACCTCAATGACAGAGGTAAAAACTGTGATGGGCTAGGCACAAAACCCCGTTAATGAAACATGAACATCTTCACGTGCTGGTACGATACAGTGAACTGTTAGCGGTAGGAACAATTTAAGAAAGAATTTGCACTACGCAGCACTGAACCGAAAGAGCTAGCAGACAGTAGTGAGGGCAGAAGCAGAAAAGGGGGTGGATTTAATGCATGATGAAGCGTACGTTGGAGAAGAGAGCAGAAGGTAAACTAATTTACCATACGCCCCAAATCATCCGCCTCAGACGGAGCGATGTGAAAAACGGGAAGATATAGAGGAACCGGAACAGACAAGCTCGACCAACGTGCAGCAGACGGGAAGAAGATTTTCGAGCAGCCGAAGACGGAAGAAATCACTAAAGTAGGGCTGGCTGGCGGCTGCTGAAGCCACCTAGCCTTCCTGCACCACCCATCTATTAGCTTTGATTGCTGCCAAAGGAAGAGAAACCGATACGCCATACCCGTCGTCATAGCCGTTGACAGCAGTATAGGACTGAAGAGAGAAGGAAACCTTCTCTTCTATTCCGCAGCAATCACAATTCATCATCTCCCTGCGCGTGATTCGAGCGACTGGCGCTTGGCAAGGGGAAAACGCACTTCAAAAACCTGATAACTATTATCGCGACACATGTGCACGGGATCTCTCTTCCATATCATTATTCGAACCGGGAACTGGAAAAGCGAAAAGGTTCAAGCCCTGCAGACCCGTGAAGACCTATTGCAGCGAAAGCAACGCGCTTTAACCTCAATTCGTTGGGCGTTGCGTATCGGATTCCGGACAATCCCTCACATTAATAGTGCAGCACTCCCGAACTTGGGTAGCAACTGCCGGGATCGATCTACTCATTAGCGGTGCCGTATTATGCCGGCTGAAGCTTGAAGATTGATGGCCACTATTTTGTCCAGGTCGGTGCATTAGAAGCGAGCATTAGATTCGCTAGCTCTCGGAGAACCAATTCATCGCTTTATGTGTGTGTAAGCCTCCAGTTGATTGAACGAAAGCAGTACAATAGTCCAACCTCCCAAACCCAATAGAGGAGGCTAAATATTTTTATGCCACTTGAAACCACTAATGTACAGGCACCTTTTCTGGTGTATTGACGTATTCTCCCGCAGTAAGTGGTATCGTGCACCCTTGGCTCCATAAGCCAACCATTAAACTTCACGTGGCTCGTGTCGGCATCCACAACCATTCAGAATAAGTCATCGTTCAGCTGCCAAGCCGCTAATAGCTGCTGGGTAGCATATTGGCAGACAAATATTGACCTAGATAATGCCTTCCCAGACTGAAACGAGCTTCCCGGCGTAAAAGAATCGTTGGTAAATCTTTCTAAAGCTTTCAGACGGGACAGTCGAATAATTTGGTTAGAATATTAGCTCAATTGAATGTTTTTCTTTTGCGATTGTTTGATTTAAGAATGGTATCATGTTTCGCCATAGTTTTCATCAAATTTTGTCCTAAGGTTGTCTAGCGGGTCTGTATTTTTTTTCTTCATTTGACGGCATTCTTTTAAGCAACAGCTACGGGCCCATAAACTGCATCTCGACTACAATTAAAGATTGATAAAACTCTTAACTTGCATCCCTACGGGAACGTGCCGGTGACAAAAACCAGACACACACAAACACGAACCAGCAGTAAGCATAGTTAGAGAACATCTTCGAAACTGGGCAATGAAAAAGTTCAACAACCCTTCAAGAGAGAATGCTTTTCGACAAACGACAGCTTCAACACGTGAAAAGAGAAATGGGAACGATAAAACAGAACGAACCAGAGCTCCATAGCACAAACAGAACTCCAGTCCCTCCAGTAGCTAGAACGAACTCCACCAAGAGCATGTTCGGGCTACTTATGCTCGGAACTCGGCAGAGGTAAACATTTATTTATACCAATCGATTTATTGAGTCGGATGTTCTATGCAGTTGAAATAGGTAAATGATGGGAATAGCGGTCGATAGCGGTGTTCTACGGGTGGGCATAAACTACAATGTAAATGTACCGCAGCCCATATATTCACAAGGAAGTCGGTGCCCCGTGCACTTGCCTCGTACGATCGTGCAATGGAAGTTGCTCAACATAAACAAAGGAGAAGGTATATTGAGCTCGCCGGGCTGCGCTTATAACAACAAGCCTTGCAATGGATTTTGTGTAAATATCAGTCTATTAATTGTTGGCAAGTGGAGTTAGAATTTTGCTGCAGTTTTATATAAATATGCTAAGTTTTATACAACCAGCTCAAGAAACGATCCTTCCATCCTCATCGTGAGGATCGCGTTTTGTGAAACCGATAGAGAAAATTAACGAAACTAATGAAAATACGTAGCAATCCATCTACCAGTGTCTCACTCTGTGAGTCTTTAACTTCCAAAAACCAAAAAACAATAATCAATCTTGGAACGGACTTGGGACAACGAACAAGCAGCACGAATATTTTATTCATTAAGTTTCTCTCCGACATCTCGAGGCGAAAAGTAAAGGAAAACTTGCAATAGGAAACAAAAAAAAACTGTTTTCCTTCACAATTTGCACATTTTGCTAGCATCGACTATCGTTTTGTGAGCTGGAATGCTACCAGCACGGGAAGAAAACCAGGCATTTCCGGCACAAGTTTTGCAATGCTTGGCCAATAATCAATTACCAAACAAACGTCGCCAAATAATTTTCAGCTCCGATACGCTGCTGGTCGGTTGAATTTTCATCAATTCAAAGTCGATTAACTCTCTTCCTTTTTCTCTCTCTCTTTCTCTTAATGTCTCGTGTTTGGTGGGAAGTGATATGCATCGCTTTAAACCGGAACAAAATGGTTCTGACAGTTCAATTTGTAAATATCATCCGAAACAACAGTCAATATTAGTCGAAATAATGTTGTTGATACTTACTGTCTTACAGTAATATTTGCAAATTTTCGATTCGTTGTGTATCTTCTTCTTCTCCAAAAAATTCGTACCAAATGATCAATACTTAAGCAGCCGTTCAATCTATCCCAAATTGTTGACGATATCTTTTACTTATCTCTAACCACGAAAACAGCATCTTTTGTCTCTATCCCAACAGAACCACTTCTGAAGGTTAACCGTTTGATATTTTGTTGGATTTTTGTTACAAGACAACCGTATACATTGGAAAGTGAGAACCATCGACTAACTGGCTATATAGCTCTGGTGTGTGGAAGACATTCTTCGTTATCTTCCAGGATGAAGGGGAATCCAGGGGAAAAAAATTGCACTGACTTGTTGACTGACTGACTGACTGACTTGTTCTAGACTGTTTGCTATTATTTTTCAAAGACCCTCATCAAGAACATGATATTGCCTATCTCTTGTTTAGCTGCCTAAAGTATAATTTTTGGCTCCAGATGTATTATTGTATAATACACCCCAAAATCCTTATGCCTCAGGCTGTCTCGCCGGAACCGGCATATGCGCCAGATAAAAAAGCGGTTTGACTTATTCGTGTTTTGGAAGGTTTTTTTTGGGATTCGGTAACATGCGCTTACCTTTTGTTTTACCAATCCGTTGCGGAGATCGCGAGTTATGATTATATATTGTTGCCTGTCCCAGCGTTACCTCCAATCGTCATCAGGTGAAACTCGCTCGTGCCACGATGCCACCTCGCTTTCAGCTCCTTTCTATCGCCTTTAGGCCTTTTTCTTCGGGCGGGTGGCGATAACACACTCGACGTACGTGTATCCACTGTTTCCTCCTCTCGGATTTACGCAAACACGCACACAAACATGATCGTACACTACATACACATTTACCGCACAGCCTAGCTTCTTTGACTCTTTGCGGGTAATCTTGTGCGCGATCGCGAATCGCGGCCTTCTTTCCGTTCGCGATCAACAACGACGAGCGGCCACGTTTGGAAGTTGGTACCTTCCGTCGACCATCACAAGCAGACAGACACACAAACACATACGCACGTACACTCCCGCGCACAATGAGTAACACCAACACATATACTCTTACAACAGCTGCTACTGCTGCTGCTGCTGCATTCACTTCTTCTGCTAGTGGCACTGCTGTGAAGCGTGGCGAATTGATCGTCGATGACTAACCATAATACCATCCAGCTGTGGTACGGGCACACTACATGCGCCAGAAGTGACAAACACACGGCGATCGGCGATATATGGTGGGCGCGCGCACCTATCTCGTACGCACATTAAACGGCACACAGCTGATTTTTGGAGACGGTAGCTCGATTTACGAAACTCACACACGGTCGCACACCTGCACACAGCAATGCACCAAATTTGCCTCGAACATATCCTCCTCTCTCACACAAACACACGCACGCACACACAGGGGGATGCTTTCTCTTTTGCCGTGCGCTTATGATGCACCACTATCAGGCGAAGGCTCCTCTTTGACGGTTGCTGCAATTGATGAGAAGCAGAAAAAAGTCAATGGTTACTACGCTTTTCTGTACTGCAGGCGGCCGTGCCCGTGTCGGTACTGCTGGTAATGCCGAGGTTACGCTGCCGTTCGCCTAGCCTACTACGGTTGGTGACGGCTTCTTGTCGGCTTCTCGTGTTGGATGGGGATGGATGGATGAATTCCACACCGTTATACGCCGTGGTACACGTTGCCCGCGGCCTACTACTACTACTCGGCAGCAGTGTTATTGTTGCCACCGTCGTTACCGTTTTCACCTCCAATTGCGCCGTCCCGCCCCCTCCACCCTATTAACAAAGCCGTGAGCGGAAAACGGTTCGATTTCTCATTCAACCATAGCTCCCACAAATGTGGCTCCAAATGATGGTTTTATTTTTTCGTATTTTCTTGTCTTGTCACATCGAGACGTACAACGTGGTACGAGAAGGAAGATTATTTTCCCACTCGTCCGATAAGATCGAGAGGCTTT
>KZ061770.1:0-10847 GCA_002091835.1 Anopheles maculatus
TATAACCATTTCAGCTACAAAAGCAGTTCTATTATAAATCATGAATATGTCCATATATGAGGAGTACTATAGTTTCTGCTTCAAACGTATCCCTTTCATGGAAACTAGACGAATCTATTCGTGTGTTATAGAGAAATCCTCCCTCTCTTATTTAAGGCACACTCCCTCCTCTTGCTAAGCGTATCGAAACGAGATAAATAAATAGCTACAACAAAAAAAAAAGTCCAATCCCGTAAGCCACGTGACCCATTCGGACATTTTTCGCCCGGAAACGCTTCGTCATCTTGATTTCTTCCGACGGTTCTTTGCAAACCGTCTGCAAGGTATAGGGCCGGTCCACCACTATCTATCTATCTATTGAGTGGCGAATCGAATGCATCCGATTGTGCAAATGCAACGCACGCATCGCCATCATTTCCTTCATTGAAGCGTAACAGAAGGAAGCGGCCGTCGAGCGATGTGTCGACGGCCAATACACGGCACATCCGGAAACGGTACGTCACACATAAAGGCACAGCATGCGTACACGCGCACGTTTGTGTGTGTGTGCGTGTGTATGTGTATCAATTAAATTACTACACGTCGCCCTGTTTGCAGTGTGTTCACGGATTGGCGAAACCGTTTAATAGTGCTCGGTTACGACAATCAAAACATATTCACGCACCGATAAGCGCTTCCCACCCTGTGGCCCTCTCTCTCGCTCTCTCCTCTCTCTCCCTCTGTCCCCACCAGGTTCTCGTTCTCGATTCGCGTGTGGGTGGGGATTATGGATGCAACCGACCGACTCGGGAGTACACGCCGAGTAATTGCGCATAAAGTGGTGTGCTTATCAATAACGATTGCATGCTCTGGGAGTATGTGGCGTGCCCGACTGCAGGAAGCGGAGTGCCAAACGGTGGAGACGGTTCCGCCGTCCTTCGCCGTTAGTGTAGTTGATAGTGACAGTGCGTTTTTCTTTTGTTGTTTGCTTCTTTATTACTGTTCTTGGTTTTGCATTTATTGAGGTCATTTTATAGATACTAGTTACTTGTGTTAGTAGTTTTACTGATTTATTGAATTTTTGGATTATTGTTTAATCAATTTGTGAATTAATTTAATTGTTTTTGTTTTATATATCAGTTTCTTTGATTTGCGTTTTAATTTGTTTTAAATAAAAAATTATTGTAAACATATTTATTGAATATTCATTAATTAAATTGACTGTATTTCTACACATTTCTATTCTTCCATAAGCGTGATATTTTGACATTTATTGTTGTCATTTTATTATCAGCTTTTTGTTGAAAATCTCTGTTTTTAAATTGTTATTTAAATAAATCCTGTATAATATAGTTAATTATTTATCTGCATTCCGTTGATGATAAAATCCATAATGCAAAAGTCGAGAAAATAAAAAGTTTCTATCCTATAACATCTCCTTCTGACTGTATTGTCTTCCAATCCATCTTTGACCGTTTTTGTTCGTGGTGCAACCTTAATCGTCTCTCCTTATGTCCTAATAAATGCAATCACATTTCTTATACTCGTTTGCGCACTCCTTTACTTTATACGTATTCTCTAGACCAGAGGTTCAAGTTAAGAGAGTGTCGGTAATTAAGGACTTGGGTGTTTGGCTTGATTCCGGCCTCACCTTCTCTCACCACGTTGATTCCATAGTCACCAGGTCTATGCGGTCATTTGGTGTGGTGAAACGTGTGGCTCGTGACTTCTCCGACTCCCTTTGCTTGAAGGTAATATTCTGCTCAGTGGTGAGATCGTTGCTCGAGTATAGTTCCGTGATCTGGTCTCCTTCGGTCAAAACCCACATCGATCGTATCGAGTGCAGAGGGCTTTCACCAGATTTGCTTTTCGCAAAATCGTTGGTGATCGGTTCTCTGCTCTACCCAGTTATAGGGTTAGATGTCACTCGGCTTTTCAACGCTTGAAGATCGCCGTTCCATTGCCCAGTCTTCCTTTGTCGCCATACTTGATTGCATCGATGCCCCTGCATTGCTCTTGTCTATCCTACTCTATGTTCCCTCCCAAGCTCTTCGCACCCGACCTCCCATATTTATCCCTATACGTGGGTCGTAATGCTCCCATCCTGAATGCAATCAAAATGTTTAATACTTTAACCCATCATTTTGATTTCAACATATCCTTGCCTTCTTTTCTTCCCGTCTTATTACCTCTATCTAAACATTCCTTTCCTTCCTGTTTACTCTTTTTTTGTTACTTACTGTTTTTTTTTCTATTTTTGTTTTTGTTTTTTGTTCTCTTTCCGTTGCTTTGTTCGATTAGATTAGGACTGAAAATAGTACTGTAAGAAGTAGCCATAAGATTTCTTTATAGCCTAGGGCAAACAAAGTTAGTAAATATGAAATATGAAATATTTAAGATATTCCAAATAAAGCAAATTATTTAGTTAATGTAATTTATGAAATTTCTAGTATTGTAAAACGCACAAGCATTTTATAAAATAAGCATTAACCAAGTATACTGATATTTTATTACCATTCCTGTTTAGCTTTTTTTTTTTACGTGAAACATTATTATACACATTTTTGTTTAATGATTTCGGCGACGATAAGTTAATTTATATAAATATTTATCTTTTTATCGTTTCTTCTTCTTCTCTGGCTCTACAACCTCAGTCGGTGTTGGCCTGCTATTTCTAGCTTTCCATGACTTGGTTTTACCCGTAGCAGGATAGTCAGTTCTGTGTACGGGGAGGTGTGGAGACCGGCGCCGCTATCGTATACACCACCGGGCCGCCCCAATTTTATCGTTTACTAATCCATTTATGTGCTGAACTAAAGATTAACAAATACTTAAACGAATACACTCATTTTAGTCAATCCTTTATACATTAAAAACATTGAAATAGATGATATTTGCAAATAAAAGTATATCCTACATGCCAAAAACAATTTTGGATAAAAATTTTCGCATTATACGTTCATATACGCAACGTTAAAAAAGCAGGAGTAAAAAACCATAGAAATGTTAACTAAATATCAGCAGTGCAACTGGAAGATTTTATTGGAAGATTGTATGAAAGAATATTTACAAGAATAATCGAGGCACTGAAGGGAGGCGGACGGTCTCCAGACGGCAGGATCGAGGTTCGCATCCCGTCCGGCCTGCCTCGCCGTACGCAGGACTGACTATTCAGGTATGGGTCACAGAGAGCTAGCAATAGCAGGCCCAAGACCTCACGATGTTGTAGTGTCAAGGAAGAAGAAGAAGAAGAAGTGAATTCTATTTGCTGGCGATTGAGAAAAGTTTTGCACAGGTTAGTGCTGGATGGATTTTCGCTTTTCATGACGTCCAATCTCAATTTGGACCTACCACGAATCCTTTTTCCATGTGAATGTCCGAACAGGACGTTACGGAATGGCTTGTTCGGTACTGCACCTTCTGAGCTTATTTCCTCGAAAGTGACTAAGAGAGATTCGTCAGTTTTAGACGTCAATCTCTGAGCCCATGTCTCAGAAGCGTATGCGAGTACTGGGACTATAAAGTCTCAGCTTCGTGACAAATGTTGAATATAGAAATTCCTTCAGGCTGTCGAATGACCGGTTTCAAAGATGCGATCACTGCGATCACGTTTAGCGCCGCTTAGTTGATCCTTTGGTACGCTTCTGCTGCATAGGAGAGCCTCAAACCAATGATGTCTATATTATCAACGTATGCCAAGATCTGGAGTGACTTACAGAAGATGGTGTCCGACGATTTCACCTCCGAGTCTCGGATGGCCCTCTCTAGCACCTAATTGAAGAGGATACAGAGAAACCCATCTCCTTGGCGCAGGCCCTTGGTATATTATCCACCTTCACCCGGCATCTGATGATGGTCATTGTCATTCTTGTAATTCTGGTAAACTTGGTCGGGATTCTTAAATTGGGTTGATTTTATGTGACTTTTTAAATCGATGAAATGATTGTGGTGAAGGTAATAAACAAGATTTGCCGTAGAGTGAAGATCAAGTCAGTGGTTGGCTTAATTTTTCAAAATCCTTGCTCATAGTTTCCAACTATTTCTTCGAGAGAAGAAGGAGAAGATCTTGTAGGCGTTATTCAACACCGTATACTCCTGTATTTGCTGCACTACAGCCTATCTCTCTTCTTGTATACTTGGTAGATGTCGTCAAGATTCCAACCACAAGGAACAAGGCTGCCATTTTTGATCAGTTCGGCTACGTCGGTTTGTAGTTTGTAGTTTGTAGAATGGTTTGAGGTAAATTATACGATCGTTTAATTGTTTTTTTTTATGCTTTACTCATGTTCTTTTGTTATTGTTTTAATCGATTTGTGTAATTCTTAGTTTGTTTTCGTTAAACAATAGTTTGCGTATTTATTTATAAGTTTTTCTCGATTATTTTCACATGCTTCTCTAGTATGAACCTCATTCCCTAGTTTAGAGAAATGATGCCTTCTTCTACATCCGGAGGTGGGCTGAGTTCGGTGGACAGTCGAAGTCGTTTCCATGATTTCCATTTTTCCCCTTGTTTTACCATCGTTCCCCGGTACGTACAGTCTAGCTAATGACAGTTTCCTGCTGTCAAGTTCCAGAATCCCTTTCCCATCACCTGCTCACGAGGGTGGAAACAATCAGCCCATCCCGTGCAAGGAGTTGCAGCAGTGCCGAACGGCAGCAAAACATCTCCACAGTGTGCGCCTGTCAAACGCCGGCACAGCAAGCAGTAAAAATGACAACCACGAAGACGAGCGCGCGGACAGTGTGTTCGCCAGCGAACCGTGAAGATGACAACAACATAAACTGCCGTGCCGTGTAACGTGGCTGTAAGTCAAATGCCGGCTGGTGACCGAGGGAAAAAAAAGTTTCTACCACAGCCCCTTTTTACCCCCGGCCCTCCTTTCGTACATTGCGCGAGATTCGACGGGGAATAATTTATGAGACGCTGGGTTTTCTGGCGGGCCTACGCACGGAATGATAAATCAGCAGCGTTTTCCTTTTCCAATCGAAAGCCGATCATTTTTGTCGAACTTCATTTCCCTCGGTTTTACAGATGAAGTGGCACCGACTCTTTTGACTATTTTGGGTTGATAAATCAAAGTGGTAAAGATGACCAGGGAAGCGAGAGCGCTTTTGAGCGAGATGTTTATGCGTACTGTCCATGACGTATCGTTTCGGCAAAGGCTTCTTACCGGTGGGCCAGGATGCACGGTTTGCATCCTACCGGTCCTATAAATCGATTATCGCACAGACAAACAGTCTCCATTGAATATTCATTTTATAGTGCGCTGTGTAGCCGAAAGTATGGGCGCTTGTGTTTATACGTATTTACCTCGGCTCGATGCTCTTTAATGACTCATGATGAACCACCAGTAACGACGGCCACCACCCCTAGAGATCGGGACGGGTGTACGCGCACATTTGCTGCTAAGTGCAGCATAAATTGAAAATTAATTCAATTATCACCTTCTCGACGGTTGGCGGCCGTTGACGCCGCCATTGCCCGGACGGAGTGCCGACATGTGCCCGGGCTATTAATATTAATTTGCTGCCGCACTAACCCAACGAAAGCAACAAAACCAACAACAACAACAAAAAAAGTAACACACGAAAAACGGGAAAACCTCCCACCGGTGCAGCTTGTGCGCTAGTGCAGGTGGTGGGAGTTTTGGGAAATGAAAAGCTGGACGGAAGAAAACGAAAATCCTCACCCTTCGCGGTACCGGGATTTTCGCAGGACATCAATGTCCGCTTTACACGTCGTGTCCTTCATTTTCTCGTGCTATACCGAGGGTACTAATGAAATGAAGAATAAGGTGAATGGTGATGAGTAGCCGGGCTAGCTAACTGCCTGCTAAGACCGGCCAGGGGGGGTAGGGGGCTGAAAAAAGGGGACATCAATGTCCGCTTTACACGTCGTGTCCTTCATTTTCTCGTGCTATACCGAGGGTACTAATGAAATGAAGAATAAGGTGAATGGTGATGAGTAGCCGGGCTAGCTAACTGCTTGCTAAGACCGGCCTTTCCAACGGCCAAGAGCGAGAAGGAAGTAGCAGGAGGAGGAAAAAAAGCAGGTGTATCGTAATTACATTTTCCTTCCTGCCTCGAAGGAAAAGTGGCCCAGACCGGGCATGCTTCAGACAGTTGGGATCGGTGTAAGGGGAGAGAGAGACCAACAAAAAAAAAAGGCATCAGAAAAACCGAGCAGACAGAAGTCTCCTTGACGCTCGTCACGTCAGCGCTCGGCTCTAATTACGTCGCCACCGTACCGCACCGGAGACTCCCGGATACACAATGTGAAACCGGCATCTCAAGGGAAAAAACCACTGTCCGAAAGATAGCCTTCTTTGCATAAAGGACCTACTACGGATGTGGGGAACCATTGGGGGTGGCTATGATTAAATCATGCGTGTACCGAAGCCAAAGGTGGTGCCGGTGTTTTGTTGCACGAACTCGACATCTTTTCTTTTATCACGTACTTTGTTGTCCCGTGCCGGGAAGGAGAGAAAGAAAGAGAGCGGAAGAGCTTCCCCCCCTTATTTGAAGTGGAATAAGAGCACGGAAATGGTTTTATGATGTTGGGGCACCGTCATAAAAGCAAGTTAAGTAAAACCGTTTAAGATGCATGGTACGCTTTGCTGTACCACGGGGGAATGTGTCGATTATTACAAGCGCTTTTCATTTTCGATGTGTACGATGCACGAAGGTAGTGTGGGGGAGGCGAAATTATTTAATTTGTGCCCTAGTTGTTACGTAACACAGCAAGTGTGCTTTAACTGAGTTTTATTTTTCATGTAATTTATGGTTTTTCTATAGTTTTGCCTTAAATTTTGTGTAAGAGAGAAAATTTTACCATTAATCTTGTACTGTTTTAAATTAAACAACATATCTTTACTAAATTATCCAATCAGAAAAATCTTACAATTCTTGTACATGTTTCCTAAAAACAAATCTAGTTGAAGTGATATGTCCGAGGCAGGTTACTATTTAGTCACATTATCCGTTGATGAGCTCGATAGCCCTACGTACCTATGCAAGAGCAACAAACGTCCACGGTTAAGCCCGCTCCTGGTTCAAATCATAATGTCGTACAGCTTACTTATGGAAGTGGATAAAGTTTTTCCTACATTGATTTGCGGCATTAATATTTAAGTAATATAATTTTGCAGAATTTAAAAAAAAACTTTGTAACCCTTTTTTGAAAATTTTAAATATCTCATGATTCGTTTTTATTTACAGATTACTTACTTACTTATCAGGCGCTTCAACCGCTTCGCGGTCTTGGCCTGCTGCAACAATCCTCGATACCGCTCACGGTTTAGCGCCGTCGTATGCCAATCCAATATCCCGGCCGTTCTGGCGGACGCATCAACGCCATCACTCCATCTCAGTTTGGGCCTACCACGCCTCCTCTGTTCATGTGGACGGCCTAAAAGGACTTTACGGGCTGGGTCGTCCGGTGCCATTCTCATGACATGACCAGCCCACCGGAGCCTGGCGAACCTAATTCGCTGCACGATGGTGACATCACCGTACAGCTCGTAGAGCTCGTCATTGTAGCGACTCCTCCATTGTCCTTCCACACATACGGGGCCAAAAATCCTTCTGAGCATCTTCCTCTCGAACGCGACTAAAAGGGTTTCGTCAGTTTTGGACAGAGTCCATGTCTCAGAGGCGTATGTGAGTACTGGTACTATAAACGTTTTGTACAGTCTCAGCTTCGTCCGTCGCGACAGGTATTTTGAGTGGAGAAGATTCCTCCTATTTACAGATTGCTAATCGGATATTTAGCTTGTGAAGGACGTTACAGCATTTTCCCACCCCAAAACATGCATTAGAATAGTTTTTTCATTGCGGAACTCAAAATACACAACATTTTCCGACTTAACCCCATTCGAGGTACACTATTTCAATTGATATCACAGCCTGCGATTACACGCCGTCAGATTCAGTACTGTTTCCATATCTCGAACCTTATACGAACGATTATGATATGATCGCGAGTTTTAGGATTGATTTTTTTCATACTAACAATGGTTTACAATCCTTATACAAGCTTCTTGAGTAATGCATCCTAAACGGTTAACGAAACATTTGAAACGATCCGTACCACAACCGCAAGTTGTGATATCAATTGAAACAGCGTGGCCAGAATGGTTTGATGTGTGATGAATGCTTGATTTTTGTATTGTTTTAGCTAATCTAAACCGTGTATTGAGGTGTATGGTAAGTGTCATCACTGATATAATGTAAACAAACCTGTATAGAATTACCTGAATTTAATGAACCTAAGCTTAACTTTAATAAATACAAGACAGTAACGAAGAACTAGCTAACATAGTCTATCGTCTTGTTACAAATTCTCTTTTTTGTCAATTTTTCGTGAGATGATCACATTGAAATGCTATAAAAATACTCCTTTAAAAGAACAAAATCTCATATAACAAACTGTTCAACGGACCAGAAGACTGTCGTGAAGCATCCTTTAAGTTAAGTAGAGTGCAAGGACTAATAGAACGAATAATGCTGCGCACATAAAGTCAGATGCGGTACGGTCACACACGACATTACATGCACGATACATTATAAGGAAAAGATCAGATAAACCAAGACGGAAACAGTGTTCCTCCATGTCCAATAACGATCTAGCACGAAGTGCTATCACCAGGACATTATAGCTACGCTGTTTCAGTTGATAACACAACTTGTGATTATATTAACGATTATTTTCGGTTCGGAACATTTTCTATACTTCGATTATGGTCGTGTTGATGATACAAATATGAATTCTTGGACTAATTTGATTTATTCGTTTTCGGATCTTAAAGACCTCATTCGCCTCACTTATTGGATTTGAAGTGGACTGATTTGATTTGACCACCGGGGCGGCCCGGTGGTGTATCCGATAGCGGCGCCGGTCTTCACACGGCAGGACCGGGGTTCGAATCTCGGCGGACGGCCTCCCCGTACGCAGGACTGACTATCCAGCTACGGGTAAAACTTAGTCACAGAAAGCTAGCAATAGCAGGCCGAGACCTCAAGAGGTTGTAGTGCCAAGGAAGAAGAAGAAGAAGATTTGATTTGTACCGAATGTTTTACTATCCAAGTTTAACGGAAGTGCTCTAAAAATCGCAAGTTTTTATATCAATTGATGCAGTTGTATCGCAAATCGCAGTTTGATCGCACAGTCGATGAGACGATCGGATAGTCAAGAAGCCTCGCGACGGAGAATCTCTGTATCTTGCAGGCACGCTGCCTAAAAGGTCTTTTATATTCCACAGGAGTCCTCCAAGAAAACAGAGGTAAATTATCTGTGCATGGACAAGACAGGGCTGTGTGCTGCAAAGCTGTTAAGCTGTTCGCCGCCGATCCCAGAGCATGTGAGCAATACGATTAGGCGTTTAGTACTCATTAGTATACAACGACTATGATTAAATCATGCGTGTACCGAAGCCAAAGGTGGTGCCGGTGTTTTGTTGCACGAACTCGACATCTTTTCTTTTATCACGTACTTTGTTGTCCCGTGCCGGGAAGGAGAGAAAGAAAGAGAGCGGAAGACCCCCATCTTCGTTCTACCTCACGCTTCCTCTTCTTCCTTAACGTTGGTTACACTGATGACGTCGTTACACTCATGAATAACCTGCCAGAGTTTGCCGTTTTCTCCCTGTTTACTTACTTTACGGCAGTTCCCATCCCGTGTCCACCACTCCCTTTCGCTCCCCTCGTCCCACTCTTCCTCCTCACCACTGTTTCGGCAGTGATCCGCAGCCACCGGAACCGTTTCGTCAGTTTAATTCAATTTGTGAGACCGTCGACCGATCCGTGGCGGCACCCCGGTAACTGCTTCCCCTTTTTTTTCTCTCTCTCTCTCTCTCTCTCTCTCTCTCTCTCCTTCCTGTCGGGTGCGGTACACTTGTTTTCAGGAACACTTGCCAGCAATCCATTTCGCCAAATTTGATCCTTTCACTGCCATTTTGGCGAAAACTTTCACCAACCACCACCAACAACCCCGTTCCGCTGCACCCAGCAAACCGTTGTGATAATCCCGTGGATATGGGAGGTTTTGTCGTTGACAGATAGAACCCCTTTTCGCAAACCGAGCAAAATCACTCTCCCGTACCCTCCCCGTCACCGACCGGTCCGCCAGCTTCTTCTAATCGAAAAGTTCCGGCAGGCTTCTTCTGCCTCCGCCGCACACTATCGCTCGAATACGACGGAAATTGGCTATTGGAAAAATGGCTATTGCCATCCCTTTATCCTTTTTGCGAGCCTTTTTTTTCCCCCGCTTTTCTTCCCTCCCCCCGCTTCTCCGCGCACAGCATCCGTTGCAGTAACGAACCGAACTCGTTCATGAACGATGAACGATCATAACGATGGCGACAATCATAACCTGCGGCTTTCGAGAGCATCATCATCATCGTTGTCATCGTGTTGTCCTTTCTTGGTTGCGCAGTTTTGGGGTCGCATGCAGCGAACGTGTGTGCGTCTGTGTGTATCATCTTCGATGGCAAATGGCACTGGTTGCCCCGCTTGGTCCAGAGACACACATGACACACACACACAAAACACCTAGACGAGTAAAAGAGGGAAGTGTTTTGGGCGAGAGAAAATCACACGCACGCCGTATTGCAACGATGCATGCCACGGTTGCCGGTGTGTACGGTTGACACAGCGCGCCCGGGATATGTGTATTACGGCAAGACGGGGTGGAAAAAAAACCCCCCCACCGAGGCCCGAAGGAAGATTTACGCGAATCGTGCGTGCGTTCGCGCGTGCTGCGCCTCGCATTTCGGCAGTGAGTGGGTGAGTGGTTAGTGTGTCCAACCCGCCATTGAGTTAACATAATACTCTCGGCCTTCTCCCTTCTGGGTAAGGGATTCCCCCCCCCG
>KZ061770.1:10893-21035 GCA_002091835.1 Anopheles maculatus
GAGGGACCCCCCCCCCCCCCCCCCCCCTTTTCCATTTCCCCCAAGAGGAGGTAGCGTGGAAGAAAGGGGAAAGGAATAGAAAATATGGAAAGTAATAAATTTACAATCTACGTGAACATATCGGGTGGATTGGTTTGGTGGGTGGTGAGTGACTCTGTGTGTGTGTCTGTGTGTTTGCTTATGTCGGCACACTTTCTTTTTCTTCCCACTTCCCCCCTTCCCTCCACCCCTCCTTTCCAAATCTCCCCTGGCACCTATTCGCTTCCCCCTTAAGTCGAGGATTTGTTGGTCGAGATTTTTTCTTTCCCGGATCTACGTTCCTCTAGCTCGCAACCAATCGGTCGGAGTTTATTTTCGGAGGCTCTAGTGAAGATGGATTTGGCAAAATAGATTCATTAGCAAATTGACAGGTTAGATGAGGTGCGGGATGCGTTTGTGCCGCTGTGCGCGACCATCTTTTCCCGCCAGCTGGCCATAATGACCTGCAGCCGTTGTTTCGTCTGGGTGGGTATGAAGGGGGATGAGATTTTTTCCAATCGAGTTCGATTGCAGGCGTAAACGGTCGGGAAGGTTTGTTTTGTGCTTCCCCCTTAGCTGGCTCCGAACGAAAGCGATCGAACGCTTAATCGTTTGTAACGGAGCGGCATCGGAGTCCCGAAGGGCCAACTGTTCGCATTGGCCCAATTGAACATGGTCAGGTAATGTACGCTGCGCTGCGGGTGGAAAGAAGGGAACGGTTTCATTTGACAGCGATGTCGATTGCAGTAACGGTTGAATGCTAATAGGGCAGGGAGAAAGTAGAAGTAGAAGTTTTATTTTATTTATTGCCATTTTTTTTCGATAGCTATTCGCGTGCTCTAGTAGCCCTTGGCTAATGTAATGCATTGCTTTATGCATGGATGTTTAATTAAAATTATTGTAAAAAAAAGGCGATTCTTTTTTATTGTTTTTCGATATTCCTTGTCCGTTACTTATTGGGCTCACAGTAAAATTTAATAAATCCTTATCTATGAACGTATTACAAGAATTAACTAATTATGTTTGTTGGCGCATTTAAGTCTAAGCTTGCATCTAAGGAGTTAGCTGAATAGCTCGAGCTGTGCTCTACTCATGAACGTTTACTTCACTTACAAGATGGATTTAAAGCATTCAAGGGTGTCTAAACCTAGCAGTAAGCATCTCGAGGTTGTACGATAGGATACTTATTATGAAGCTTGACATTTTTCTTTGAACAATATGGACACAATAGAGGCTTATTCTAATTTTGATCTTACTAAACAATTAAACAAGGGTTTTACACACACTGGATTGCTTAACTCGTTTGTCTAACGTACTAAACCTAAATCATTATTAGTTCCGTTTCGTATGTCTTCTACTAGATTTATAAAGGTTTATTGATGGTCTAGAGTGACATCAAGATCTCAGATCGTTTCTGCATGGTTACTCGCTTGTCCATGCTATAGGTATACAGTTTAGGTTGACTTTGCACGACAGAATGAGAATGAGAGCACATTTCTCGACCGCAGTTTTTGAAAAAGTTACGATCACATCAGCTTGAGAAAATGTCAAGAATGGTTTCCAGCTCTCTTTCGATTTGATATAATTTAGTAGCTGTCGAAAGGTAGACCAAAACATGCGAGGATCATGATAACTTCCCTGTGGGACTCCAGATGTTCTCATGCAAGTGTCTGAGCTAGATTTACCGGATCTCACATCAGCCCCAAACAGTAGCAGTAGCTGGAGATGTTGAGCTTTCCTATAAGTGTATCCTATTCTATGGTATCCTTCAGATAGGTAGAAATGAAATCCATCTGTGTGGCATTCCCAGACTTTTTCTTTTTATATTTGAGCGACATTGAGCGGTGTGGCATGTACCTATATTGTAACGTTGAATTATAATTTCTAATAAAGCCTTTTAGTGAGTTGGGAATTTCGATGAGTTTGACATACGCAAGTAACTCTTCGGCAGTTATTCGCATGCGTATTATAAGTGAAGGTATTTTAAATTTGATAGGAACAGTGTATTGTTAGAGAGGCAGCTTATAAAGGTGTACAAGATGTAAGTCTAAACTCAGGTCCAGAATCAGATCCAGCATGAAACGATAATTGCAGTTGAGTCAACGCACCTAAAACAGTGAGGAACAGTGATGGCATTGATGGATTGATCATTATCAATATTAAATGGAGTATTTTGGTCGGTAATTTCTATCTGTGTTGAGTGTCTAAGTTTGACAAGTCAAGTTCACACTCAACCCAGCTACTAATGGCCAGTTTGGAGAAATTTCCTTTCTGGTGCGCCGCATATGGCCTGCAGATATACTCTGCGAGAACTGCGTTGCTAACACCTTTGCCAGAAAGAGTGACTCCCTTATAAACTGAACGGTGTTGTCATCGCGCGAGCCTGGCTCCTTGTAGTGGTCCTTGATGATACGTTGAGGATGACCAGCTGAAGCTCATAGTCCCTAGGATTACGGCTTCCGGATCCTTGACGTAACATGTAGATATCCTTCAATACGAGGCTGGTTGACTATCAGTTTGATTTGACGGCTCTGCACTCCGCGATTTAGTGGAACATCTTTCCATGAATTTTGTGCTAATTTTATGTCACTAGGAACTTCACTTGACGCGCACAGTGCTTCCATGAATCATTGTACTCGTTGACTTGCGTTCATATTGACATTAGTATTCTTCTCAATTTCTTACAATCCAATCATTCGACATTTATAGTTTATTTTTTATTCATGCGAGAAACTGTATTGTGTTACAAGAAATTAATAATATAACAACCAGGCTAAGTTTAAGATGTTAGATGTAGGACTTTGTAAAATAATTTGGGTGTGATTTCTACTTCACAATTGTTATCTATAACTTTTTCAAAAAAAAATATATAAAATTAAAATAAGCTATTTCGTTGAATGTCGTCACCATAACCTTACATTTTAAATATAACAAAGTTAAGCAGGCTTATTGTTTTGCCCGTCCGTGTGATCGATTTAAAACTCGTGCAAAAATAGAAGTAATTTAAAATGGACTATTTTTAAGACCGTTGTTACGGTGATTTGATCCAACCTGGATCCACGGCTCTCACGAATGAGTACCTGCATCTATCTGGTGCTCTAAATGACAAACAAATGTTACGTTCATATGTTAACTTAAACTAGTTGCCTGCAATATATACTTGTCCACCATTGACGACATACCTTAACATAAATAATGTTTAAACCCGTTTTAGGGCCCTTCAAGAAGTCATTATGAGGTTGGATACGCTATGATTTTGGTTTTTGTTGTTTGAAATGTCGCAAATAATTGATTTACATTGTTTAACATAGGCCTGAATAGCGCTTACGTTATTTAATAGCTAATTTCAAGACTTTTCTCGGGAAGGTCATGCACCCTAGCTAACCATTTGACTAACTATCGGTTTTTTATGCCATTGAGGTTATGTATAGATAAAATATTAACAGCTTTATCATTTCATGAATATGTGTTGGCGATGAGTTGTATCCCTGAGTAAAAACTATGGAAAAAAGACCGATTTTCCGATGGTCGATTAGAACTCGATCGAAAACAAAGACACTTAATAGGAAACAGATTCTGGACTCCCAACAGATTCTCTGAGACCAACTAATGCAACAAAATCTGATGAGAAAATTTGAGGATTTAGCGCTTGATGGCCTAATCGTTGTGAGAATGGAACCCACGTGTCAGGGAATCTGAGTAACTTGAAAAAACAAGACGCAATGACTGATACAACTTTTGAGGTAGAGCTTTGAAAATAGTATTTGAGCAAATGTTATCAATTTGATAACATTGTAACAGAGCTATTTTGATGATCATTCAAATTTAGTTAATCCATCGTTAAGCCACTGTATTGTTTTCTTTTTTTTTTTTGGAAAAATATAACTAGATTAATGATGTTTCGGATATTTAAAAAAAGAATTCCAGTACTCCGTAGGGCACTCGTACCGCATTTTATTGGAGTGCACAACAACTGAGTTCATAATTAATTATTATTTGCAATTAACAAAATTTTAATTTTCCTTCCGCCCTCCTCAACGCTAGTAACTCACACCGATTCCGATAGAATCTCAGCGGAAACGGTAATTGTGTTTTTATTTAGTGTTTTAACAAATTTTTTTCCTGCCTTATTGTACACCGAGAGCGATTAGTTTATTTATTTTCTTTGTCCTGCTTTCCTGTCCAGACTCATCCTTCTTCTTGCAGGGGCGTAATTAAAAACCTCTACACCCGGAAAAGGCAAAACAAAACGAAAGAAACACACAAGGACACGTCCGCCCGAAGGACGACCTCCGAGGTTTCGTTTTGCTCCGGAGTTGGGTACTGCCATCAACCGATAAGCTCCAACCGGTCGAGGTCACGAATCTATCGAAGCGTCTGCTTGCTTCTGTTTGTTGGCAAAAACAAAAGCAAAAACGTAAAAATAACATACCCATCTCCATCCCCAACCCACAACCGCCCTACGGGATCGTAAGAAAACAGTGACTTTGCGCGACTTTTCGCTACTTACCGGAATGCCAAGCCCGAACCATTCCACGTTGACGATGATGATGGTGGGTGATGATGCTCATTTGATTCCTGTTTAATTGGTTTTCATACCAAGGCATCTATACCAAGGAAAATCACCCCCGCTACACACACACTAGTTACACGGCCTGGATACTCAAACACTCGCTCAATTAAGTCCTCCGGCTGTCACGGGAATCACGTACCGTTTCTTTGCTTTATTAATTACTTGCCCACTTGGCCCGGGCCCCGACCATTTGATGGGTATTTATTTTACTAGCTGCAGTCGCTGGAGGTTTTCTTTTGCGTATTTTGGGACGCTTTCGCCCGGCTGGAGGAGCAAAGGTTTCGCGCGTCATCTCCAGATGCTAGCCGGGGCGTTTTTCGCTTTTGTTGCCAGCCGCGATAATAAACGTGAAAGGATCGTCCGGTATCGAAGGTGATTGGATCGGATTGATCGGTTATAGATTGTTTGAGCAGCAGGCTAAAGCAAACGGAAGCGATTTATAGTAATTGATTCAATGATTGAGATGCGTTCTTTCATTTGTCCTGTAATTACCAATCGTAATTTTATCGGTTACTGAAGCAAACGGCCCGGCGGTATATACGATAGCGGTGCCGGTCTCCACACGGCAGGACCGAGGTTCGAATCCCGTCCGGACCGCCTCCCCGAGCTACGGGTATAGCTAAGTCACAGAAAGCTAGCAATAGCTAGCAGACCCAAGACCTCACGAGGTTGTAGTGCAAAAGAAGAAGAAGAAGATGAAGCACACGAGAAATAGGATTGCATATTGCAGGTAATATTACAACACGAAAAACAATTATATGCAGATTTTCTTATTTTCGATTTTCAAATCCTGTCGGCAGTTATAGCATCACACCTCTAATCAGTTATGCTGCATCGCAGTCCCTGAAAGATGACTGTTGAAAATGTTTAGAGAGTCTTGACTTGAAGTAACGAAATCGTGCAGCTGAAACCTCAACTTTGTTCTGCTGATATTCTTAAACATGAAGGTCTGGGTTTTTGCTAAATGTTTCAGTACGAGTTGACTCAGATTATCAGCATTATTTTAGAACAAACCTACAGGGATGCAAAATATTGCCTATTTGGGTTTCAGTGGAACAGGGTAAGGATGTCGCAGAATCATATGTATTTAATTTAATTTAATTTATTATCGTTATTCATCGGACATCAGTCTACATGAATTTCTTAAAGTAATCTTAGTTTCTAAAAATACGCAAACGCTCACGAAACGCTGACTTGGAAACATTAAAGTCGAATAGTTCAGACACATCATTAAACGCCACACACACAACATTAACAGGATCACTTTGACCGAAGTTTGTTCGATAATGCAAAACATGTAGTAGTTGTCGTGGTCGTCGAGTTTGTGCTGTTAAATGTATTTAATCCTGAATATGTCCTCCATTTGATCTGCAGATATGATCCGGTTGGGACTCCCAATATCTATCCCGCCAATATCTTAATACTATACTTAAATCTAACAAATAAATGTCTTACAACTTGTATGCTATTTTGGGGGATACATTTCCTTGTTCCGCCGTTAACGTGCTCCTTATCCCGAGTGGGCTCGATAGTATAGGCTGCCAGGTGGGTGTTGGGTCCTTCTCTCCTAAGAGCTTCGCAGGCATTTGAGGCTGATCCACATCATTTTTCTGGTTGACCTCCACACCGATTGATACGGTCTGCTATCTGCAATTTGAGGTTGTAATCGGCCACTCCGTTGTCGGTGAAACACCCGAAAACAAATCCGAAAACATTCACTTTAAGTCGTCGTAGTATCGAACGCCAAAGTAGTATTTATGTTGATGGAAGCAAGGATGTCTCTAGCTCATGGTATGTCATATGGTGAACTTGTATAATTAGGTCATGCACGGCTTCAATGTTCTCAGGCTCAACGTCCATTTTTGGACAACCTTTACGAAATTCGTCATTGAACGAGTGTCGGCCACGATTGAATTCATTATACTATTTGTATACAGTGGTATAGGACTTTGCTTCATCACCATACAAAGATTTGAATCCTTCAAATCAGTGTTGTCATGATAATCCGTTCGACATGAATAAAAAAAAGCCGATTAGTTTCGGCAGAATCTTTAATCATGCTTGCTGATGATCAGTTAGTCCGAGAGACCTGTATAGAGTTTTATAAACCAACTTTTTAAGGAATATGACAACAAACGCAACCACACCGAACAACTTACAGTTCCCTCCTAAGCTTATCGCGAGCAGAGATTTAGTGTCGCTTGCTGATACTTGTACCATCTTTCCCAAGAACACAACCGTAAGGTGTTTCCCGATGGTCGCGTGCAGCACGGGACGAACTGGGTAAAAATAGTTTCCCCGAAACAACTGTCAAACTGATGGACCATTACGAGCCCGACCCAGGGTACGAAATGGGCACAGACGTTATCAATCCGGAGGTTTCGAACTGTTTCGTCCGTTTTTTTTTTGTTTCGTCCACCGGGTGACTGGGAAAATGCACAGAAACGATGTTACTTTATCGGGGTTTCGAGGGGGGTTTTGTCGCGCTCCGTTACCTTCTCACCCCCTTTATGTGTGGTGGGTGCGGAAAAACAGACAGGACTGTTGGGGTGGGGAGGGGTTACGATCCCTCGGAAAGGTAATTTATGTGCTTATCGTTATCTTTATTGCCTTGTCGAAGGTTTTTCCTTTTTCGTTTTGGCTTTTCGGGCAGTGGCAGGAGAAGAAGCGAGTCCGGCCCGGTTTGGTGGACATTTCGTGTGGGTGTGTGTGTGTATGTAAGCGTTTGGGCGCCTCGATGCCTTTTGGATAATCATAATTCATGCTCAGCATTTGGCTCGTCGTTTCTTTTACACCCCGAACTTGGTAGGTTGGTGTTTTTGGGGAAATTTTTATTATTGCCCGTTCGTCCGATTTCGTAGCGATACATCGTTCTGATCGGTTGTTTGATTTTTCCCTTCCCAAAAACTCTTCCCCGGTTCCCCTAGGGAGTGAAAACTTACACACGCATGCATGTCCGGTGTGTTACCAATTTTATCGCGCCTCCGCTCTGTCAGGCGATGTTTCGGTGAACTGATTTTTCCGGGCAAGTATCGGAAATCTTGAAATCTCGTCCAGGACACTTGCTAAAGGCAACGAAAAGAGAGCCTACCTTCGTGCTCTCGGGGTGTTTTCCTCCGTTTTCTGCAATACGCTGAGTGTGTGTGTGTGCTCATCCAATCTTTCCCAATTGATCAACTTGGTGGAATGTGTTTTTTTTTCTCGTGTGTGTACTTCGGTAGCATTCCTCCCCATTTTGGACCATTCCGTTCAAATCGCTGAGATAAATCGATTTTCCCTGCGAGACATTAACATGCTGTATTTGAACGTCCTTCTCCTTCTTCTTCATCTTTGTATACCTACCGAGACAAAGAAGACTTATCCTCAATTAGTGTGCTTCCTGAAACGATAAGCAGGTTTAGCGCAGGCGACGGAGTGGTTGAAACTGCACAAGAGCCACCAAAGGGAGAAATTGGGGAGGCACTCTGTGAAGAGAAGAAAGAGAGATGAAGCGTTTATTACCACACCAAACCATCAGCATTCGGTATCAATGTCAATGCGAGTGCCCGAGAAGACTTGCCCCTAACTTCCTTTACATCGATCGGGTACGATACTGACTGGCGACTCGGTGCACTCGGATGCATAAGTCATGCGTTTTCCCCAACCTCCCGCTTTGCTTTCCACCCTTAATCCTTCGGTAAACTCGATGCTCAGTGTGTGCAGAACGCAGATGATGAACCGTCGGGGAGGGAGTTGTGACACGCAACGTAAGATTTCGTCGGCGTGTCACAATAAATTTCACGCCTAAGTAGTGCGCGCGACGAACCACCTAACCTCAGCTGCAAGCACCCTTCCTCACCCTGGCATAGGATGGCGCCGCCGTTCGGTGAGGTTCGAGTTCACGATTCGTGTCACGCACTCGCGGGTCGCCAACCGTCGAACGTCTCATCGCGCCAAGCCGTGCCGATTAATTAGCCAAACGAGCGAACACACAGACCGAAAAACACATTACTCGCAAAATAAATAGAAAAAAAGGCAAAGAAAGACACACACACACACACACACGCGCGCACGCACAAATGATGGCGCCCTGCAAGCATCCCAGGTTGGGAGCTGGTTTGTCCCTCCCCGCCCCACAGGACACCCACCTCCCTCTCGGCGCACGCACGCACTGCTTCACCTTCGATCCGGCGTGAAAACATATGTGTTGCCGCCTGCAAGTATTTTTCGCTTGACCGCACAAGAAACACGCGAAAAACAACCTGCCCGGTTGTTACCTTACTCTAAATTTTCTTCATTCTTCACACTGATGAACGGTACGCTATTGTAGGTATGACCGTCGCCCTCTTGACGTTCCCCTCTTCCCCTTCCCCGTCCCTTCCTTCAATCATAGCTAATCGTGTCACGATCGTGCTGATTATCCGTTGGCGTCCACCTAGCTGCTTACCTCATTTGTAATGTCTCGCGTTACGGGAAGAAGCGACGACATCTCACCGTGCACAATACCACCGATACTTACCGCGTGCACACATAAAACCCATCGCCGCGATGCTCCCAAAATAAAGGTAATTAAACAGGCATACCGCCCCGCTACCGACGCCGTGTGGCTTTACTGCTGCTGCTGTGTGGGGTTCACTTCTCGAGTTAATTTGCTTGTCACACTGCTACTAGACCGGAGGCTGTATAGTGTGCACGCGAAAGAGACAGTGAGTGAGCGTAGTGTGAGTGTGAATCCACAGCCGAGCAAAGCGACAAGTATCTTGCAAGCGTGTGAGTAAGGTTTACCTGGGCGCCGGTTCGGTTTCACGACGAATTTTTGACATTTTTTCAATACCATCACCACTGGCCGTGCTTCCTTTGCCCTCAGCTTAACTCTTCCCCCTCCGACCACCATACATCTTGTCTAGTAAAACGCACTACTAACTCGATGAAAGCGACACCTTCTTTTTTTGTTGGATGAAAAGCAACGAAGAGCGAACCCGGGACGGCTGAAGACCGGTTGACGTTTGGCGCGTCATAACATTTGACCGTCCCCAATTAGCGCGCGTTGATGCGGTAAGCGGCTGTGGCTGTGTGGGTGTGCGGGCGTGTGACAGACGGCAGGAGCGGGCGTGATGTGGACGGGACGCTTGCCGTTGGGTCATTGAAGAAAAATCATGAGCAGCTGTCAAACGGGGCAATCGTCGTGCATCGCGTTTCACCTCAAAAAGCGTAAATAATAAAAATAAAATCAAGCGCCACCCGTGTGTGGGTCGAGGATAAATTTTACCGAGCTGTGTTGTGTGCTGTTCCTAGCTGTGTGTGTATGTGTGTGTTCCCATTGAAATCCAATTTGGATTCGATCGTCAAAATAATAGTAGCAAGCGAAAAAGAAATCGGTAACGTGAGTGGACAACAACGAAATAAAAAAAGAAACGCACACAAACAAACCGTGGCAACCGACACTACAATTAAAAGCAGATAAGTCACAGCAAGCAATTTTTCAACCTCTCCCTTCCATTCCCTTTTTCCTCTTATTCACCTCTCTTCTTCTCCCACTGATAACAGTGAGGCTGGAAGCAAAAAAAAAAAA
>KZ061770.1:35731-74650 GCA_002091835.1 Anopheles maculatus
AGAACTTTTGAGAAAAAGAAAAAAAAAACAACAACCCCCCCCTCCCCTCCCCCCCTTCCACACACACACGGACATCACGCAAAGTCGAAGCTATTGGCAGGCGTTTCGATTGCGCTTGAATTTATTCTCCCACCATCAACAGGAGAAAACGTTTTTTTTTTATTTTCTGTGTTTTTTGGAGATTTTGTTGCCGCCGAACCGTCGTGTGAGCCGATCGGGTTTTCGGTATTTTGTATTTTGCATTTTATTGAGCAACCCGGCCGGGGGGGAAGAGGATTCCTCCCATTTCCCTACCCCCTCCCCTCCTCCTCCCCCTCCTATCTCGTTCCCACACGGTTAGCGTGAATGGGTGGGTTAGTTTTTCCTGTGAATTTTCCCGCCATAGTTCTGTGTCGGCAGATCGCGGCTTGCGCGGCCCGTGCACACGTTTATTTATTTATTTTTATTTTCCATACATATACTGAACGTACCGGGGAAGCACAGAGGGGGGGAGGGGGAGGGGAATGCGCGTTTTCTTGTACGAGATTTCCCATTCATCCACCGTTTGCTGCTCCCCAGCCCACCCCACACAACATCTTACCGCAGAGTGAAAAGTGCAAACGCCGGAAACGTTTCGATATTCGAAGGGAAAACTGTGTTGTTCACACTCGTGGGGGGGGGGGAGGAAGGTTTTTCTTGTGCCGTTTTCCGCCGCTGGATTTGTGTCTATGCTTTTTTTTTTGCTCTCGTTCGTTGTAGCTGCCCCACGCTCTGTACATTGGGTGTGTTGCCCGGTAGGTGTGAAGAACGAAGCGCATTAGGAAAATAGCACCGATATGTGTTTCAAAATGTAATAAAATTTTCCAGTAATAAAATCAATCCCCGGTGCAATTGCGACTTGTGCCTTGGGACCGTTGGAAGCTGCGGGAAGCTCGTTTGTCCTCGTTTTTTTTACCCGGTTTTCTTGTTTTTTATTTGCTTCCTGCTTTGTGACATGTCGCACATCGACCCAAACCCTTTTCCCGGGTTTGGAAAGAAAATTGTGGAGATTTAGTGGAACAGCAAAGGAAAGCGTTGATTTTCCGCGTAGTTGTCGAACGATTGGTGGTTCGATTGTGTTTTGAGAAAGTGAGCAGCGAAGGTTGACCATTTTTTGCAAAACATTGACTTCGCTTTTCTTTGGGTTGGGATGAGCATTTTCCCTGGGCGTTCGTTCCTTCAGTGATCCACAATCACTGCTGCTGGTACGACAGCGCGCATGTAAATGCAAACTTCCATTGACCGGGTGCTGCTCTTCAAGGTTGTTTTTGTTTTCTTTTATTTTCCTTAGGAAAATTGTTTAGCATACGATGGAAACACCTCCAAAAGTACGTCAGCGCCCGGTGGTTACTTAAAAATTCACACCATTGCAAGCGGATTTTCCTTAGCCGAGCGTAGAAACTGGTGCGACACTGTTCAAATGCCAGATTGGACAGTTTTTCACATACTCAGCAATGTTTGTATGTGTGTGTGTGGGACTTTATAGCACAATTTCTCACGTGAGACACGGACCGGAGTCATCAGATTCGATTAGAGAGCGCTTCCTGCCCTAGCGCTGGCTAACGATTACCATAAACATTAATTTATTGGAATTTATTTTTATCGATAGATTAAATTCCAGCGTGTCTAATAAATTTTTCAAAACTCACCCTCGCCCCTCCACCTCCACCCTCCCTCAGGAAAACGAGTGGTGGTGCGGCACAATGTCGAAGACGAACGAACGGTTAAACCGGTCGAAGGGAAGCCTCGTTCGAAAAGGAAAACCCCCATCGCTGTAAATACGAAGCCCACGGAAGCCTTTTCGTTTCGTAGGGTTTCCCCGCAGAGGAGGGACAGGGGTTTTGGAATGTGAGGGTAAATCTTTCGTCCAAAACACACACACACACGTCGGATCGTCAAGTACACTTACGGTACGTTCCGCGCTTTTCCTTGCAAGAATGAATGTTATTGCATTTTGAATTGACAGATTTGTAGAGATTTTGTGCACCGCTTGTTTGCCCGGCTTCCCAGTGTGATTTACATTTTTTTTTCCTTACCAATAATCCAATCCAATTGGCACACACACACACACACACACACACGCGCGCGCGGTTTTTTTGTGTCATCCTAAAAGCGCTTTTTTGGTTTGTTGGCGTGCCATGCGGACCGGGCAATAGGTGGAAGCATATTAAATGGTTTATAATTTTCCTGTTAATGGAACCATTCGTTACGTTCGGGCGGGATGTGCGGAGGCTGTTGTACTTCAATTTGTGTCATTATTTATTTTCGAGCCCTTTTTCTTTACATCCTCTCTTGACAAGTGGAGCTTCACATCGTTGTAAACTATGGGAAAAGTAGTGTGTTGTTTTTATTGCTACTTACTATGGCAGTTGATTGATTGGAAATAGTTGTAATGGATTCGTTTATATAATTACGATTATAGCAGCACTAAACCACAGTATAGTGCTAGTTATAGCTGCTCAACTCACGGATATACACGAGCAGCTGATTGGTAGCTCGGCTGCATTATGGAAGAATTTTTTTTTTATTTCATTTATTTATAGAGGCTTTGGGTCTTAGAGACCTCATTCGCCTCTTTTCTGTCTATTGTTACATGCGTGGTATAACTATTGCGAGTGTGGCTAATCTATTACATGTAATTCTTATATTGGTAAAACTATTGTGCGTTCAATTTAAATTTCTCGGTACAGGTCGCTGATGCGTAAAAATCGGACGAGGCGGTTCTGCTGTTGTTTGTCGGGTGATAGTATGATGGCTAGGTCGGTATCAAGTTGGCAGGTGGTTCGGTGTGTAGTGTTTCCATGCTAATCGGTGAGGATGTGGCGGACAGTAATGTCGACGGCACAGAAGCTGCAAGGTGATGGACTGGATCCATCGAGAAGGTAGGAGTGTGTCAGGCGGGTGTGACCGATGCGAAGGCGGGAAAGGACTCGTTGGATGTGGCTGGAATCGGGAAAATCCCAAGGTGATGTGTTGTGCTTGATGGAGCGGAGTTTTGTAGAGATGTCTAGGTTGTGCCAAGTGGTGTTCCAGTGTTGAGCGACTATTGCGTTAGCGAAGCGGATGGTGTCTCGGCGTGAAAGAGCGCTGTGTGGTTCGGCTGGACGGAGCCGACCCTCGTTGGCCAGTCGATCGGCTTTCTCATTTCCGTCGATTCCGGAATGACCCGGAATCCAACAGAAAGTTATTGCAGGTGATGATGGGATGTCGTCAAGGAGCTGGATGTGGGGGTCTTTGGAGAGGCCGTGTTCGAGGGCGGTCAGAACACTGGCACTGTCGGTGAAGATGACGTTCGGAATGTCGGTCCGAAGTCCTTCTTCGACGGCAAGTCGGATGGCTATTGCTTCGGCTGAAAAGATAGATGTATGTTTAGGAAGTTTTATGGCGCAGTTGTCGTGGTCGGAATGGATTCCACAGCCGGCTGACACCCGATTAACGGAGCCGGTTGTGAAGATGTGGTGATAGTGCTGGTATTTGGATCGGATCAGGTGCGTAAAGGTGCTATTGGCGATGTGGCCGTTTTTTCCGATTCCCCGGAGTAGGTGTTTAAGTTCCCAGTCAATGGCAGGAGTGCGGTGATACCAGGGATGTATTCCCCGGCGGATGGATTGGATGATAGGATGGAGCTGGTGGTTGGTGAGTTGTTGCAGGACGGTGTTAGCTCTGGTAATGAGAGCAGTTGCTTCGACTCCTTTCTCAAGGATTCGAGCTGCAGCTGCGACAAGTCTATTGGTGATGATGAGTTCAAATGGAAGGAAACCGCTTTCGCAGAGGAGGGAAACGATCGGGCTAGTGACAAATGCACCAGTGGAGTAGTGGACGGCAGTGTGGTAGACGGGAGCTACTCTCTTCTCGAAGATTGCTCTCTCGCGGGAAACAATCTCGATGCCGTAGAGTAGTTTGGGTAGGAGCCAGGCGTTGATGATGCGGTTCAGGGTTGTGCGGGAAGCCCTAGCTTTGCCGGTTCCGAGCATCCGGAACAGGTTCAGCCGGGTGTTGGCTTCCTTCTTAACCCTGTTGGAATGAGGAATAAAAGAAAGGCGTCTATCGAAGGTAACGCCGAGTATGTCGGCTGTCCGAGTGTTAGGTATTGGTGTTTTGTTGTATGTGATGGGTCGTCGGTGTTTGCAGATATGGAGGGTTTTGGATTTGGTGTCTGATATTTCATAGCCCGTCCGTCTCGATCACTGCCCAATCTTGTCAACCCCTGTTTGAAGGAGTTTACGAGATTCGCAAGCGGAACGAGACGAAGAGGCCAGGATGATATCGTCTGCATAAAGGAAGGTTTCTATTTCTGAGGGAATGGAGCTAAAAAGAGATTCCATGCTAATAAGGAAGAGGGTAGGGGAGAGAATGGCTTCTCCAGTGTGTATCGGTTGGATAGTTCGGTTCCTATTAATACTCTAAATGTCCGGTCCGTGAGGAAGCTTTCATAGAACTTGGTTAAAAGTCCACCAAAGCCCCAGCGGGACAGTTGTACAAGCATGGCATGACGCCAGGTCCGGTCAAAAGCTTTGGAAAGGTCAATGATTGCTAGATCTATGTGGTGGTCTCTACTGGTGGCTTTATCTATTAGATCGTCCAGTTTGGCAAAGTACGTTACCGTACCTTTACCACACCGGAACGCATGCTGGTTAGTACTAAGGAGATTACGGTCTTCTAGTTCCTGTGTTAATCTACGGTTTACCATCCTTTCCAGCACCTTATCTATGCAGTTAGAGAGCGAGATTGGACGGTAATTGTCTATTTCATTGGAGGATTTTTTAGGTTTAGGGATCGGTATATGGAAGAATAACGCAGCACATGGAGCAAATCGCTCTATCAGCTTTCAGTCGTGTTAGCGGACGGATCGGAAAATAAAAGTGCGAGTGTTTATGTTTTGCTTCCTACTTTAGAAAAAACAAATAAATTAACTGATTTTTTATTTACTAAAAAATAGTATAACTAAAAGCCAGATAATTCATTTAATCCTATCCCAAGCATCCGGATGCATGGACAGATAAACCAGCTTTAAATACTTATTTCTACGATTTTGAGAGTTCGATTGGTTTGAAATTTGTTTTATGTACGCAACCTACAAAGTTCTTGCTTCGAAAACTTTATGAAACTATTCTGAATTGAGGTTACCTGTTTTCAAGAATTATTTTTTCCAGTACCCCTACTCCGCACTACAAGGGTAGTCAGCTAATTTTGGGGTCCTTTTTATTTAAAATACGTAATCTAACAACGATGAAATACTGTGTTGAAAGTTAAGTAAACATTTCTTCTTTCTGTTAGAGAAAATATTTTGCCTAAATTAGAACTAGTTTTCAATTCATCGTTACTCAAATTTGACATGATTTTTGGCTAAACGGAACAAAAATTATTTAAATGCATTACAAAATTTTGTGCTATTTACTCAGTGTACAAAAAAGGCGACACACTGGACTGTGATAACTTCCGAGCCATCACAGTCCTGAATGCTGCCTACAAGATCCTGTCCCGCATACTCTTCTGCAGACTTGCGCCCCTTGCTACAGATTTCGTCGGGAGCTACCTAGCTGGATTTGATGGAGGGAAATCCACTACCGATCACTCTACGGTAGATCCTCCAGAAGTGCCTGGAGCTCCAGATCCCCACGCACCACCTGTTCATCGACTTCAAGGCAGCCTACGACACCATAGATCGTACCGAGCTATGGAACATCATACGGCAGTACGGTTTCCCTGCGAAACTGGTACGTCTATTGAGGGCTACAATGGACAGTGTGCAGTGCAAGGTGAGAGTGTCAAACATGCTGTCGGAATCGTTAGAATCTCATAGGGGGCTGAGGCAAGGGGACGGACTCTCCTGTTTGCTGTTCAACATCGCTCTGGACATCGACATCCGGGGCACGATTTTCAGCCCGTCTCTCCAATTCCTTGGCTTCACGGATGACATCGACTGCATCGGGCGAACATCTGCGGCAGTATACGAAGCGTACACCCGACTAAAACGCGAGGCCGATAGGATTGGCTTCAGGATCAATGCGACGAAGACAAAGTACCGTGCTAGAGCACGACTCGGAAAAAGAGTATTAGTTGACGGCGACGATCTCGAGGAAGTAGAGGAGTTTTGCTACCTTGGCACGATCGTAACTTCGGATAACAACGTAAGCAGCGAAATCCGAAGGCGCATTGTTCAGGTGAATCGTGCCTACTACGGACTCCACAAACTCATGCGATCCAGAAGACTCCAACAACGCTCGAAATGCGCCATATATCGCACACTGATACGGCCGGTAGTCCTCTACGGGCACGAGTCCTCTGCTATGCTGGCGGAGGACGCCAATGCATATGCCATTTTCGAGCGGCGGGTTTAGGGTTAAGTTGAAATTAAACCCATTGCAGAGGACCATTCTGTGTTATTCAATCGATTTTCGTAAGTTTAGGCTGCTTAAATCACTAAGTTTTGTTATGTTATTATTATTATTATTATTTATTGTTTTGCTCAATGGACATGTACGTCTAGTTGAACCTTCATATTACGTTTACATGTTACATTTTTATATATTATCAATTAAACTAAGCCTGTTCGATTTTTCCAACTCAGTAATATGATATTTTTGAATGTGGCGGAACTGATATTAAAGTCGTGAAAGTGTCTGAATTCGTTGAAGCGTCTGCACATCACTGTTAGTGGGGCATTACTGGCATAGGCCTCTATTCATACGAGGTGTTCTTAAGGCCTCTCTTACTCTAAGCGTCCGTTCAGGTGCATAAATATGTATTCTTTCTAATAAATATGGTGCGTCAATTTCGTGAGATAGAATCTTAGCTATAAATAGTGATTGAGCTACGTGTCGTCTGTGAGAAATAGGTTGTAAACCTAAAAGAGAGCAGCGGTCAAGATAGCTTACATGACTAGTAGGACGAAACCACGATACATTAAGAAGTGCTAGCCTAGTAAACCTACGCTGAATCGACTCTAGTCTATTATTCCAAAGTGCTGAATGGGGCGTCCAAGTTACGGAGTTAAATTCAAGGGTTGAGCGAACTAGCGAGGTATAGATTGCTTTAAGGCACATTGGGTCGTTGAAAGCTCTCGCATTTCTTGTTACAAATCCTAACATTCGATTTGCCTTGTCTATCACAGCTTTATAGTGGTCAGAAAGTGTTATTTTACAGTCAAGAATGGTTCCAAGGTCTCGAATGTTTATGTAAAATACATTTGATAAGAATGTATACTTAACGATAACGACGATATTTTACTTCGTGTTTTACTTACTAGGAAGAATGCATTTTTCTGGCTTTCAATTGATTTCTTTTCAATCCTGAATAAAATCTTGTTGCTGTCGTGATCTATAGGTTTTTAAAAGGAACCTTTGAAAGCTTTTTGATATAAAACTTTGTTGAAGCATTCAAATTCTTATGTTTAAGGATGCTTTATTTTGCTGTTAGCAACCATGTAAGTATTGATGAACTATTTATTACCTTAACAACTTCTTAAAATTGAGGCATCATACTTAGGCCAATGGTAAGAGAAGTTTAACTTTCATCACAGTATTGCAACGACATTGGTTTACACAGTTTAAAGTTATAAGCCTCCAAAGCTGCGGCTACCCAGGTAACTTGGTTATCTAGAAAATGAAGTTTTTCTGGTTGACCAGTACAGTGTATAGTAAAAGTTATATAGAGTGCTTAGGGAATCACTTAGGGTAAATAGATTCTGGACTCAATTTTGGACCCGTTTCGTTTTTCACTCCGGATTTACTTTTTGATCATGTTTCGTTCATGAATCCGGACTCAGTGTTGAATCCTTCCTAATTTTTTGATCCGGTTTCGTCTTACAGTTCAAGATGTAAGATCAAATTAATTACGGATACTGCTGAAAATTTAACGCGAATGTAACACGATGGCGTCCACATCTTTTTTTTTACTTTCATACAATTTCATTTCCATTTTCAAGCGGCTATTTGCCTATCGTGGATTTTTAACAATTGCTTCTCAATCGACTCTTATGAGACGAATGTTAGTGTTAATATTTCAGTGCACAATATCTTCAATTTTGGTCCACAGTTGTTCAAAATCAACTTATACAGGGGTTTGCGGCTCATTTAATATGGTGATCAATACATTCGCATAGAACTTTTCATGAACGAGCAGGTGAGCTCCTTATGAGTTCTGTGTGTTTTTATTGGTGTGTGTTCGCGCAGAACGCTTAGTAGGACTCTACTGTTGGAAGCGTTTACAAGGAAACGTGCTATAAAGGTATGGCATAAAAGAAAAGGTAGAACAGATAGGAAGAATGAAAAAGAAGAAAGCCAGAACAAAAAATACACAACGTAGGAAAGGTCGATTGTAAGAAAGCTCCAAATAAAAAATTGTAAAAGCATATATTTCAAAAATTACAAGCCTCGCAGAAAGTGGTTTTGCGGTTAGTGCGAAACATATGGTGCCGTGACCAGGATTGTAAAGACGAGGCAGTTTTTGGAATATTTTGTGGAAAGTTAAATTATCCGATTGGGAATCTCAACGAATCGCGATGGTGGACATTTTAATTTTGTCGTTGAAGAGGAACGCGCTACTGGCGTCATTAGGTCGGTACGAAAGTTTCGTAGCAAACTATTTGGAAGAACGTGATCTTCAACAAGTGCCGTTACGTTTGGAACGTTTTAAGTGTTTGTGGTCGGAACTGGACGAAACTCAATCGAGATTGGAAGAAAATACCCAAAGTGAAGTGGAAATTATTAGCAACAGTGAAAAGCGAGCGCATTACGAAGACATTTGTTTCCGCGTCCAAACGGTTTTGGAATCGAAGCTGACGATGTGGTCGGAACTGGACGAAACTCAATCGAGATTGGAAGAAAATACCCAAAGTGAAGTGGAAATTATTAGCAACAGTGAAAAGCGAGCGCATTACGAAGACATTTGTTTCCGCGTCCAAACGGTTTTGGAATCGAAGCTGACGAATTGCGTAAATGGACATCTAATCGGTTAGAAGTACTAGAAGGGCTATCTGAAGACGTAATAGGAACTCAATCAATTAGGGAATTTATGCCGCACGAAACGATAAAAACCCTAGGAATAGCCTGGGAGCCTGAGATTGATACGTTAGGTTTTGGCTCGTTTGAAATGTCGCACAATAACCAACCTACGAAACGCAGTATAGTGTCGGAAATTGCACGTTTGTTCGATCCATTAGGGATGATCGCACCGGTAGTCATTACGGGCAAAATATTCATCCAGCAGCTGTGGCAATCATCGTGTGGATGGGATGAACCAATATCAACGCAGATGCAACATAGTTGGAAACGATTTGCATCTCAAATCCCTTTGCTGGCCGGTTATACGATCGAACGATATGCGCTGTTGCCTAACTCTCGAACAGAGCTGCACGTGTTCTGTGATGCATCGGAAGCTGCGTATGGTGCGTGCATTTATGCGCGCTGTGAGGATGAAGCTGGAAATGTACGAGTATCATTATTGGCGTCTAAGTCACGTGTTGCCCCGCTCAAGAGAGTTACCTTACCTCGTTTGGAGTTGAATGCTGCTGTTTTGGGTGCACATTTATATGATCGAGTCCATAAAGCGTTGCATACTGCTATCTCTGACGCTTATTTTTGGTCTGACTCAAGCATCACTTTGCAATGGATAGATTCGCCTCCTAGCACCTGGAAGACATACGTTGCTAATCGCGTAGCTGAGATACAACATTTCACGCGTGGAGGCTTTTGGAGGCATATACCGGGTCTGGAAAACCCCGCGGATCTTGTATCGCGTGGCATGACTGTTTCCGAGTTCCGGGCGTGCAAAATATGGAGTAATGGTCCCACTTGGTTGGCGTTGTCGAAGCACAATTGGCCAACATTGCAGCCACCTAAGACTGGTGAGGTGGATTTTGAAAAGCGACTCATTACATCAGCCACAACAAGCACACACACAACACACCCATGGTTCGAGCGCTATTCTTCATTCACGAAATTGGTTCGTGTAATAGCAAACTGTTGGCATTTCATCACAAGGTTGAAGGAGAGAAGACAAGCTAACACGTCCGATATGGAAAGGACATCCGATGCTTTATTGACTGCAGACTCGCTGCAAAAGGCAGAAATCGCTCTTGCTAGATTGGCTCAGCAGGATGCATTCGGCTCAGAAATAGCCTTACTGAAGAAAGGAGCATACGTTGGAAGAGGTTCGCCGTTGAGACGACTGAGTCCATTGATTGATGAGAATGGATTGATAATTGTTGGTGGAAGATTGAAACTGTCGCAGCTTCCATATCAAGCGAAGCACCCGATCGTGCTGCCAAAGAAGCATCCTTTTGCCCTGCGAATAGGAGAATATTATCACTTGAAGTTGATTCATGGTGGAGGTAGATTGCTACTATCGCATATACGAGAAAAATACTGGCCGTTGGATGGAAGAAACCTGGTGAAGGGAATCGTACGACACTGTTTCCGATGCGCGAGATATCAACCAACACTGGCGCAGCAGCAAATCGGACAGCTTCCCACATCCCGAACAACCCCGAATCGACCGTTTTCCATAACTGGTGTGGATTACGCAGGGCCATTGTACCTTAAGCCCATTCATAAGAGAGCAGCATCCGTCAAGGCTTATTTGTGCGTATTTGTGTGCTTTTGTACCAAGGCTGTGCATTTAGAACTCGCAAGCGATTTGAGCACAGATGGATTTATGGCTGCATTGCATCGATTCACGTCGCGACGAGGACTGCCCGCCCACATTCATTCTGATAACGGGAAGAATTTCGAAGGTGCTAAGAACGAGCTTGCCGAACTGTTCGAAATGTTTGAGAGCGAACAGCAACAGAAGACCATAGCAGCTAGCTGTGCCGAGCAAGGCATAACATGGCATTTCACACCGCCTAAAGCACCACACTTTGGAGGTTTGTGGGAGGCAGCGGTAAAAACAGCGAAGCGGCATTTATATCGTCAACTAGGCAACGTCAAGCTAAGCTTCGAAGGATACTGCACTGTGTTACATCAGATCGAAGCAGCGATGAATTCACGACCACTGCTGCCTATGTCTGATGATCCCAATGAGCTCGCAGCACTAACACCAGCGCATTTTTTGGTTGGATCATCATTACTAGCCGTACCGGAGCCTGATTATACCGCGTTGAAGCCCTATGGATTGAATGAACTGCAAAAACGGCAATTGTTAGTACAGAAGTTCTGGAAGCACTGGTGTAGAGAGTATTTGCAAGAGCTACAAAAGGATACACGATTAGCATCGCGAAATGATGAAATACTTCCAGGCAGAATGGTCATCCTCATGGACGATCTTTTATCTCCCACACGTTGGCCTTTAGCGCGAATAGTTAAATTACACCCAGGTTTGGATAACATGACCAGAGTGGTAACACTACGCACAGCTCGAGGAGAAATAGTTAGGCCAATCACCAAAATTTGCGTATTGCCGATGGCACCCAAAGAGTAAGCGAATGTAAACAATACCGACAGAGCAAGCAAACGTAAACAAAACAACGGGATTAGTGTTTGACATTTAGTCAAGGCCGGGGAGTATGTTCGCGCAGAACGCTTAGTAGGACTCTACTGTTGGAAGCGTTTACAAGGAAACGTGCTATAAAGGTATGGCATAAAAGAAAAGGTAGAACAGATAGGAAGAATGAAAAAGAAGAAAGCCAGAACAAAAAATACACAACGTAGGAAAGGTCGATTGTAAGAAAGCTCCAAATAAAAAATTGTAAAAGCATATATTTCAAAAATTACAAGCCTCGCAGAAAGTGGTTTTGCGGTTAGTGCGAAACAGTGTGTGATATGTATTATGTAACTCGCTTAATGTCTACTTGCTGTTATTTGTTATTATTTTACTCCACACGATATAAAAGTATTGAGAAGGCGTAGATGAGCCACCAGGCAATATATTGTGGCAGTCGAAGTCGCACGGGATCATAAGGAGTTTCATGAGGAGTTGCAGCTGCGGTGACTGCGAGGGCAGCAGTAGCCATCAAGGTAGAGTTGTAATTTTCGTTGAAGAATGCATCGCTCGATCAAGACGCAGTTCAGCAGTTTGCATATTCTGATTAGAAAATTGTTGTCTTGCAAGAGCCGAACAATCTACAAAATGATTAGCTGAGGGCGCATTGCTTCGGTGATGGATTGGAGGGCCTTATACAGACTTGGGAATCGAAATCCGCGTTCCTAGAACTGACTATCCATTTACGCGGTTTCACAGGTGGCGAGCATGACCATGCACCATGAAGATCAAGGTTGTAGAGTAAGAATTTGGCATCGATATTTTAGGATCTTTTCGAGAAGGATGATTACGTCTTTCAATGTCAAAGTCCAAGCGTATTGTTGGGAGCCCTTTCAAGATGTAGTGATCTCCCAGATTCATGGACCTTAAATCCTGGACTTTTATCTAAAAGAAAACTAAGCATTAAGGGGCCCCGAACTGTCAAGGGATCCAGTAGATATCGCCATATCCTACATATGCAGTAGTAATTAAGAGCATAAGACCTCCTACTATTGTAAAAAAAATGTATAAATGAAGTTATGTTAATGATTTTAAACGAATATACAAGATTTCACTGTAATCCTAGTACGTCGCTGTATCTTATATGTGAGTTCTGTGGTCCGAGGGACCATGAGTGTTTATCCCCACAATAGCCGTCTATCTCTGGTCCTGTTAAAGGATTGGTCAATAGCTCCAAACTTCAATTCTCCTTAAAGCCTTTTGGCTAACAAGATCAAATGACCACTATGAACCATTTTAAGTAGTTAATTTCCAAGATTTGGGATGATATTCCGAAGGATCTGCTCTCTGTAAAAATTTTGCAAAAAGTCTCAACATTTCTACAATAAAAAAATGCTTTCAAAATGCGAAAATTTGTCATTGACGAGTCAAGAATTGATAGGTAAGAGACACAAATTAGCGACAACAATACTAATTTGGGTGCGCATAAACTCAGCAAAAATCATAAAATTATTGTTTACCTCTGTTATCCATCTAGGCCTATCAACCGTTGATTGTGACGGATAGGAAAATCGTACTCATGGGAGATTTTTTACAGATCGGTGTATTTGGAAGTCAAAAATTTAGTCTCAAGCTTTCGATTTTCAATGTTCGGTTCGCTACTGACTCAGTCTTTCCTCTCGGGGTTGGCTAAACCTTCCTTTTCCATTCCTTCTTCTTTTTTTCCTTCTAATTCTATTTTCATATTCGCTCTGACAGGGAGTTGGGAACCCTACAAAGCATCCAACAATAATATTATTTACTGTTTATCATGTATCGTTAAACTTGTTTTCATTAGCTTGAAGAATGCGTTCCGAGTAATCTTATGTAGCATGATTTTTTTTAAATTTTGTCTATTCAATATCTTTTTATTTATTAACTCTTCCATTTACTTATTTTGCTGGTAAAGCTCTTACATTTAAAAATACTTATAAAAATGCTTTTACTAAGTCTTTTTCAGGACCAACGTTGGACGAGAACTCTCAACTCTCAATCAAGCGTCCCATTAAAAACTGTTTACCAAAAATCTTTCGCCCGCAGTCGAACTTCATTAGTGTATGGTTGATTGAGATTGCCGGGCGGTTTTTTTTAATGCTTTCTGTTGTAGCTACGGAACCTATTCTACAACCGAACATCGGGGGAGTAGAAAAGTTTATCAGCCCATGATACGTACACCACCAGCCATCCGAAGGCCACCGGGAAGGTGTATCGAACGACTTTTGCCCGGTACCGGTAATCCATGGCCATCGACCGGTCGGGACTAACTCTCTAAATTAGTTCATCCAATTAGAGGTGCAGCCGGGAGGAAGAGGGGAGTGGTGGGGGAGGACAGATCCGATTGGCTACCATTTAAACTTTTCCAGCAAAGCCGTAAAAACGAAGCGAAATCCAAACCATTTGAAGTTCATGTTCAGTTCATCCAGTTCCATTAGCATTCAATAGTTGTACACTCGATCGAGAAGAGTAACAGGGGGGTTTTTTTTCTCTTTGTTATAAATTTAGCCAGTTAACAAGGACCTTTTTCAGCTCTGCTTCGGCTTGTGCTGCAACTTTTTTTTTAGAAAACCACACCAAGAAAACATTCTTTGACGGGGATTCACGTTAACCACGCGAGCGCAGTCTTTCTTGCTTCCGGTTCTTTTGATCCTTCCGCGTTAAAAACTTTCCCAAAACTCTCTCTCCCCCCCGCCCCTTCAATCATATTCTTCTTCTTCATCTCCCCTCCTCCCGGCGCGCACCTTCATACCTACTACAAGTGACTGCTTAAAAAATTATCATTTCCCTCAGCTCTACGCAACCGAAAATGCGCCACAATCTCTCGCGCAAGCACTCCAAGCACAAATTTGTTTGTTTCTTTACTTTTTCAACGACGCCAAAATCCCTTTTAAACACAAAAACTCCCCCCTTCCCGACCATGTTTCCCCTGCCAGCTCTCCTCCTGGCGCTTGATTCGTTCGCCCTGCCGGAAGGTAATTGACGGAAGATTGTTAAATCAAAGCGAGCTCCCCGTTGTACCAAAATTAGGCGTACCGTGATCCTTAAATTTCACCCACAATTCAATCTCGTGTATACGGCCACGGTTCCGTGATGGGTGCCCACTTAACCGGTAGCGCAACAGCGAACCTTTCTTCATCCAACCTTTAATCCGGAATGCCGCCAACGGCAAGCGATTTAAATTTTTAATTTTAACTTTCCACGCCCGGTGAAAGATGCGCGTGGCGCGTGCGAAAAAAAAACACCCGAGCCAGCGACAATAAACAACTCATTACGATACGAAATCAACTCCCCACTTACAGACAGCCGCTCGCCCCTCGGACCGTCCCGCCATCAGCAAAGGGAAAACGAAACGGGAAACTGATACGGTCCGTGGTCCGCTGCCGGGCGTGCTTGTGGTTTGGGCGCAAAACTGGCACACAAAAAAGAGAATAATTGATCAAGCGCAAAAAGACGAATGGATGAAGCTTTTTTCACCTTCCCTACCCCTCCCTAACCACCCTTCATCATCCAGTCCCAACCCCCTTTGAAGACGGTTGTAAAAATAAGACAAAATGGGCGACCCGAGTTGATGACAACTTGCACACACCGACAAAAATCCACCGTGTCCACAGTCCATCAGGGTGCGTTAGGCGCGTGCCACACGCAGCAGAAAAAAGGGAACCAAATTCTACCATCCCGTTTTCCACGGCGTACGTTCCGGCGAACCGAGCGGTTTTGCCGACAAAACGTGCGCTTTCGGTGGAAATTTATGTTAATCTGTTTGATTACCATTTCCGGTGAGCTTCGGCATCCGAGTGCTACCATCCACCTGCGTGCCATCAAACCATCCGTCCTCTCATAGCTAGGGAGCGGTGGTATATGGGGGTGAGGGGGCTTGTAAAGAGAAAAACCTTCCACCAAACGATAAGACACGGCCCGGCTTCCGACGAGCAGCCAGATAATTAAGAGGTTGCGTTCATAATTGATTAGTAAGTGAAAAGTTGTGGAGGTGGGGGGTGCCGTTTTTGCTGGCGGTTTTTAACTTACGCTTTTCCGAGTTTTTCATTTAAAATTCCCTTTTTACCATTTGCTTGGTTTTGCAAACTGCGTGATTGCGGGAATTGGATGATTTAGAAAGCCGCTGGTAAGTGAGCGGTTTTGTCCACGGTGGAATGGGGTCGTGAGGGTAGGAGAGGGAGGAAATGGGAATGGGGGAGGGTGGGGGTTGTACGCAAGCAGCAGACGGTGGTTGTTGATTTTTATCTAACGCTTTAAAATTTTCAGCCACCCGCCCTTTCTGCCTCGTTACGGGGTGGGAAAACTTTTCGGGCCGCGAAAGGTTTTTCCTGAAGATATGGTTAATACACTTTCCCTGGTGGTGTTTTTCGTAGGCGCTTGTAAATCTACCGTACCTCGTTTAAAGTAACAAAATGGTAGTAACAGTAAAACAAAAACAACACACACACACATACTCTCGCCAAGGAAAAGTCAACACACTCGTTCTGCTCGTAATGGAAAATCAAAGCAATACACAGCACCACACACACGTTTTGGGGCATGACCAAAAAAAAAGGGTGAACTCCCTTTTATGGGGTATGTCCTGGGAATAAAGGGAAGGGTATTGTAGGAGGTGTGTGTGTGTGTGTGTGTGGGTGTGATAATACATTATTTACGGTAAATTTTCTTTCAATAGTCCCATCGATAGATTTTTCCCTTTCGCAGTTTTTTCTCACCTCTCGCTGAGCTGTCGTTCCCAGCAAATCAGATACAGGGTTTTACAGACCAATCTCATTATAATGTCAATCCCCTTGTTTTTCTTTTCTATAAAGGAGTTTTCACCAACCCTATGGTTATGTCTGGGCTGGATATAAATTTTAATTCCGTCAAGTAAAATTTTTAAATGTCAAGTAATATCGTTAAGCGAACCTTTTGTAGTCGCAGTACTTGGTTACGCCTTTGAGACATGGACTTTGTCCAAATCTGACGAAACACTCCTAGCCGTGTTCGAGAGGAAGATGCTCAGGATTGTTGGTCCCTTATGTTTGCAAGGACAATGGAGGAGTCGTTACAACGATGAACTCTACAGATGCAAGGTGATCTCACCCGCATTGTGCAGCGAATAAGCGTCATGTCATGAGAATGGCACCGGACGGCCCAGCCCGTAAAGTCCTTTTAGGCCGTCTTTTAGGACCAAACGGATTTAATTGGAGTGATGGCGTTGATGCGTCCGCCAGAACGGCCGGGATAATGGGTTGGCAGACGACGGCGATAGATCGTGAGCGGTATCGAGGCATGATACAGTAGGCCAAGACAGCGAAGCGGTTGCAGTTCCTGATGAGTATATAAGTAATATCGTTAAGTCGATGGTGACATGGTCGAGCTGAGACTATCTCTGCTGGACTGCTTATTGAATACTTGACATAGTTAATTAATTCTGTAAAGATGATTTTCTTTATTCTCGTCGTTTGTTTTCTTTTAGTACAGACCTGCAACTAGGACCACTGGACGAAGTCCTATGCCGTACCACAGAAACCATAGAACCAGTCCGTCAACTTTAAACAATAGAAACAGAGATTGAACTGGACAAAATGCCGAACACCCTACAAAACAACCACACAGCATCAACAAAATTAATAATCCTGGACGACAACGCCCAACTGCTTATCCGTAACCAAGCATGCCCGGGATAAAAAAAATGACTAAGAGAAAATACCTTGTAACTTCAAAGAATTATTTAATCATCACATGCGGTGGAGATAATACAGCGTCTAGCCGTAATATTTGAAATAAAATAAATAAACAGTACCGTCAAGTAATGTGCATGGTTTCTCATGCCATATGAAAGCCGTAAATTCTAACAAGTGATTGGAAATTTGTTTAAAAAATTGAGAGTTGATGAGTCAAACTATTGGAAAATCTTACTTTCCTACTTATTAAGACCTACAACCTCGATTGGCCGTCGTGTACCAATCCAATATCCCGACCGTTCAAACGGACACATCAACGTCGTCACTCCATTTCAATTTGGGCCTACCAAGCCTGTTCTGGCTATGTCGACGGCCTAAAAGGACTTTACGAGCTGGATTGTTCGGTGTTACTGTCCGCCACATCCTCATCGATTGCCATGGTTACACTACACACCGAACCACCTGCCAACTTGCCATCTAGCCATCATACTATCACCCGTCAAACAACAGCGTCATCACCGCCTCATCCGATTGTTACGCATCAGCAACCTGTATCGAGAAATTTGAATTAAACGCACAATAGTTTTACCTATACAAGAATTACATATGATAGATCAGCCATACTCGCAATAGTTAGTATAATAATAGTAATAATAGCAATAATAGTACCACACATGTCACAATAGACAGTAAAGAGGCGAATGAGGTCTCTAAGACTCAAAGCCTCCATAAATAAACGAAAAAAAAGGTTGTTCGGTGCCATTCTCATGACATGACCAAACCACAGAATCCAATAGAGTCTATTTCGCTGCACGATGTTGCGATCAATCTAGAATTCTTCCATTGTCTTTCCACACTGAATCTTCCTCTCGAACGTGGCTAAGAAGATTTCGTCAGTTCGGGAAAAAAAACTTTAGACATCAAATTGGCCATTTAACTGATCGTTTTTAATTTGAAACAGCGGTCTAAGCTAGATGAAAATTTAATTGCTATCCGGCTTGTGAAACACTGGAGTAGCATGTGAAAAACTCGCTCGATTTGACAGGATATAAACAAATATTACTTAACAGAATAGAAATTTATATCCACGGAGTAGCCATGTTCACGAGGCGATGAAAAAGTCCTTTACAGCAAAGCAAGCCTTATGTTGACATTAAAAAGTGGTTTGTAAAACCCTGCAAATGGGCACCGCGATCCTATTTGAGTGTGTGTGGCGTTCGTCGATATTGGCTGCATAATTCGAGCATAAGAAGACTCGGCCCGCACAGACCGTACCAAAAGACAGAAAAAAAGGTGAGCAAAAAGGTCAAACCGTACGTCCGTTTTCGGTCGGTCGTATGTGGCTGGGTGGTTATTGCCGTGGGCCGGGTTGAAGAAGGTGGGCTAATTTTTGGATTTAAATTCGTGGTCACGTTTCAATTTGCAGTGAATTTGCTCGTCGATTTTCCGAAACCCGCACACCTATCTAGTGTGGGTTAAGTGGGCCGTAAGGTGGTAGTGCGTGCGTGTCCGAATTACGATTTAATACATTTTAATATTTGATCATGTTTGGAATGGTGGGAAATAAAGGTAGAGGGGGGGGGGGGGGGGGGGGGGGGGGTGTGTGGGAAAAGAGAAGATGTACAGTGGAGAGCGCACGACAGTGGATAAAAATCCATCGTAAATGGGCATTTAATGGACATGGTGTGAAAGACGTACCTATTTTGTCTCGATCTCGATGTAATGTTGTTTGCTGAACGAGACAAGAGATAAAATTTTATGTTTATAAGCCTTTACCTTTAAAGATAAAACACAAGATTTACAAGTATGAAGAACCAAATAGATTACAAAATATAATAACAGCAAACAAACCGAAAAGTACATTTTAGGCTTCTTCAAAAATATAATGAGGCTGTCCCAAATATTATTCAAGAATCTTGCGTCCCATGGCTACAGTTTTCGTTGGGACTTGGAACGTCACATTGGTATTGTTGGATTTATTAATGCAATTGTAAGGTCATGCGATTTACACCTATATTAAAGCAGCATGTATCTCATGCCATTCTGATCTCCAAACTTTACATGCCAGGACTGTCAGGATTGCCAGGATTGCCAGGATCCCTAGTAACATGCTTGGAGTCCTGATAGGTCGATAGTACTCAGTGAGGCTATGGTCACTTTTATCGAGATCTCTCCGAGTATCGTCCGATGTTCCTCAGGGCATCAATCTCGAGCCCTATATTGCTTACGCTCTACATCAACGACTTGGTCACTAAAATCTGAAAATCTTTCACCAAATCCATACGCTAGAAGGTCATCATTATCTACAAGCTTCACTGCATGAACTCGATTCATGGTGCAATCACCCTCAGCCAATCGCGAGCAACTGTCTTCTTCAGCTATGTGTTAAATGTAGAGATCCTTGAGAGAAGAGATTTTTTTTTTCATCGGCACAACATTGATGTTCGACCTACATCTGGACCATCTCGATATGAGGGACAACCAATTACTAGTACTGATTACTAACATGATGCGTGAGCTTCATGACTCTTTACGAACTCGGTTCATCCAACGTCGCGCTACACGTCGGGAGCACAGGATCAGACTGTCTGCTTTTTACACACGTTTTACTCTCGTCGGTGTATGTACAGTATGTTTAATATTGCCTACAAATCAGTTGCTATAATATCTCCGGCTAGAAGTTACTGGTTTATTGGAGGATAGTTTCTTCTTCTTCTTCCTTGGCACTACAACCTCGTGAGGTCTTGGCCTGCTAGCAATTGCTAGCTTTCTGTGATTTAGTTATACCCGTAGCTGGATAGTCAGTCCTGCGTACGGGGAGGCAGTCCTTCGGGTTTCGAACCCCGGTCCTGCCGTGAGAAGACCGGCGCCGCTAACGTACACACCACCTTGCCGCCCGAGGATAGTTTACCACCATCTAAATTTCGAAATCTAAAAGCCTGGTGGTCTTATGAAATTAGGAGCGTTAAATCTCCAAACATCTTTGTTCATCTACTTCAAGGAGACTTGCGATACAACACCACCAACAATAACATTAAACATCATGCATTAGTACAGATTCCCTTTCAAGTTGGTAATTGTCAATGTCTCAAATTCCCAAGCATGACGGATGACATTGTTTGTTTCAATATGTCTGCATCTTGGTGGCACCATAAAGAACTGGAAAGCTTCAGATCGCCCAACAAGGTGTGAAGTAGATTTCAAGCAATTGCCATTGCACTGTATTTGTCGTCGAAGTAATAACATTAATTGCACAGCGAATGTTTTTACTTTTAGATAGTTTTGGCAGATAAATAATTTTCAGCGACAGCCTCAGCGCAATAGATGCCATCTAGTCTCGGACGATTGGATTTTCAAACTACTATTACAATGAATCTGTTAATAAAAACTGTTGGTTAGAGACTTTACGATCACCTCAGTCCAGATTCTAACACTCTGCCAACTAATTGTTAAATGACCATGCAGATCGGGTGACTAAAAGAAAGTGTTCTCTCGAGGTAAATCCTCACTCGCTCAATATTTCTTCAGCTGTTTGTAATTATTCCTCGGTATCACTGCCTGTGTAAATAGCAGTGCTTACGCTTGGACGTCAATGTTCGTCAAGTTAATCCATGAAATGTTTGGGGTGGCACTCATAAAAAAAGTTAATAAGTAAGGCTAAACGTATTCTAGTAAACGTATATTTTCCTGTTGATAATCTTATCTTATAGCATCAGTGTTCATTGGAGTATAGTTTCGAATAACCTCGAATCACTCTTGGTCTGACGACTACAACGAAATGCCTTCTTGGTATCGGATATAATAACACCGAACACTTGATTAGACTATGTCAGGCACATTTTTACAATTATTGCTCTATGAAAAACTCTTAATATCGCAATTAGAGGCCTGTAAGCACACATAAATATAGAATACTTAAGAATAATGTTGCGGTCCTCCAGACAACCTAGACTGAGCAATCCTGGATAGGATTGGATTAAGTATCAATAAAACAAAAATCAAAATACTAGCTTGCAATTACCGTGATAGACCGCTGCATAGAAACAGAGCCGCAGTTGACGTCGATGACCTTAAGATTTGGTACAATCGTAACCTATGTTGATAACCTTGTGCCGAATTTTTCGGAGAAGTCATTAGATTCTTTTCGGTAATACGTACTAGCAGGGTGTGATATCCGGACGGTGAAAAAATCCGGAAGGATGCTATTTATTAAAGAAGGAACTAAAAAGCGACGAGACTTAGAGGAGTAAAATTTGTTGGAGATCTTTCGGGGTTTTCTGGAAACCCCTCATAATCATAATAGACCTCATAATCCATAGACCTACTCCTAAGAAATAAAAGGATCCTAAATTGCAGCTTATTGTAGAGCGAATTGCATAGCTTTAGGTGTTTTCTCGAGAAAGGTAAAAAACTCCAAAATTCCTTTGAAACAAGCAAAACCAAATGATCGCTGGTCAGCAAAACCAGTCGAAAGCAAACTAATATAAACATCCTAAATAAAACTCACACACACACACACACACACACACACACACACACAGACATCAAAGGCACAATCAGCATGCGCCCGTAGATTTATGCGTGTGATGAATACGCAAACGAGTACACAAAACAGCAAAACCACAACTCCAAACACGCGATAGATAAATCGTCCAAACGAAGTGGTTGATAAGCCAAAACGAAACATTAAGCCAAAAAGCAAAAACCAGTAGCCAAAAAGCAAAAAAACCGGCGTAAATTATTTTTATCAAATCAAATCTACATCCTTAATTCGTCCACTTTTGTCTCCATCCCGATGGAAATGCCCCCAGGGCTCATATGTTTATTGTGTGCACTACACACAAACACACACACACACACACACACACACACACGCATTTGCTGGAGCAAAAGTCAAGCCAATCAGATGAAATGGTGTGCGCCGAGTGCCCAGAAATGGGTGGAAAACAAGGGAATGTTGGATAGAGGATGGAAGGCAAAAAAAAGGAGGAAAAACGCAACATCGTAACATGAAACCAGAAATTGAATCTGAGATCCGCCTGGTAGTGGAGAACGGGTGCCGGGGAGGGAACCCGACCGTTGGCAAGTGAAAGCGACAGTGAAAGCGAGGGTTGAAAACTTTATTTGTCTTTTCCTATTATTTAATGACCCGTAACACACACACACACACACACACGCATTTGCTGGAGCAAAAGTCAAGCCAATCAGATGAAATGGTGTGCGCCGAGTGCCCAGAAATGGGTGGAAAACAAGGGAATGTTGGATAGAGGATGGAAGGCAAAAAAAAGGAGGAAAAACGCAACATCGTAACATGAAACCAGAAATTGAATCTGAGATCCGCCTGGTGGTGGAGAACGGGTGCTGGGGAGGGGGCCCGACCGTTGGCAAGTGAAAGCGACAGTGAAAGCGAGGGTTGAAAACTTTATTTGTCTTTTCCTATTATTTAATGACCCGTACAAATGAAGCATTTCGACGTCCATTTTCCGTTGCGGCTGTTGGACGGCACTGTCCTGTGCCGGCTTTTCCCAGCAGCCTCCCACATCTTCCCCCCTCCCACCCAGACTTAAGACGCCTGTCTCCACGTGTGTGTGTGTGTGTGCGCCCATGTCCTTTCAGTTGCCGGGTCGGATCGGGTCGGGTCGGCTCGCAAAGGGACTAACCCCCGGGTACGGTAACCATAAATGCTTGGCTTCATTTTTAATTAATTTGAACGTTAATCGTAGATGACAGGCGACACGAGTAGACGAGCAGACGAGCCGAATGGTGGTAGCCGTTGTTGGGTGAGTGCGGTCAAGGAACCGGTTTCGGACAGGGCGGTCGGCTTTTCCACCACGGCACCAAGGACCGTAAAAGGGATAATTTACGGGGAAAGGCAAAGGTTGGAGGTTGGAAGAAAATCGGTTGAACTTTGGGTAGCCCCCTGGTTCGCTTTCACTTCACAACCAATACCTTCACCACACACACACACACGCACACCGAGAAAAGCAGTTACACGGACCGATGATGAGAAGGTTGATTTTATTTTTTGAAACTGGATCAAGTGTAAATTAATGGGTCGAGTGCTGTGCTCCCCAACAAAACAGTCGCAAATGAGACCAAACCCGACCGGGGCGGGAAAAAAGGTTTTTCTTGGACTGGCTGGGATGAAGATGGGGCAAAGCGGGACGGGAGGGCTTAAGATTAAGAAAGGATTAACCTTCGGGATCGTAAGACGGTTCCCTGTTTCGGGAGGGCGACAATTGAGAACCAGAGAGAAGTAAAGAAAAAGAAGCGAAACACACGCACACACACATCAAGACGTTTTTGGAGGGCTGGAAACGTCTCGAGGGAAGGTTAATGTACTATTAAATTGGGTGGCTTAGTTGCGCCCAATATGCTGCAAAACCGGTATCGCTACCGCTCGTGAAGAAAATCTTGGCCTCATCTCGAGTGTTTTGGGGCCGGGTGACTCCGACGCTAGTGGCGTCACCAGACTCTGCCAGCGTCCCAAAAAGGGCGCACGTGATGTCGGTCCGGTTAGAGGTGAATTGAAATTAATTAGTTTCGAATTTGGTTTTGCTCGTCCCGATTGCGATCTAGCTCGGTGGAATTAATCCAGACTCTCGCCAGAATCGGAATTGAATGTCTTGGCAGAACCTAAGAAATAGTCCACCGTAAGGTAGTGATTGCCGGGAAGTGGGATGTGTAGTTGAGGGCAGTATGGTAGTGCTTAAAATTGTGCGTGCGTGCGTTTACTTCTAATCAGTGCGAACGTAGTCGAGAATGAATGTCGGAGGAGGAAACCCAAAGAAACTAAAATGAAACAGTTGTTGCAAAGTGCAGATCAAATTCCAATTGTCCAATTATGAGTTTTGGACTCCCTGCGTTACGCTGCGACATCCAGTCGCTCTCAAATAGGCGCAATAAAAATGAATATTACTCTTCATAAAAGTTAACGTTGGACCAGCGTGACAGTGTGGTTATGATACGTAATCCCTGAATACATTCTGCCCTGGGTGAGTTTGTGACGGATGTAAATGATAAGTACGATCAAAGGCAAACTATTTGAGCCCCTTGAAACGACTAACGATTGTGCTAAATTACAGCAAGCTGTCACGGTGCAACAATTGGTGTGCGTCTGGCATATGCGGTTCAAGAACTATACAAATGCGCGATCTAGGTGTTTTACTTGAACCAAAAATTGACAACCGAACTTTAGGATTAGTAATGATACTGACTCAAGATTTTGACGACTCTAGCTGTGAATTGTTCGCTACTCAGATTGCTCCTTGAGTGCTGCACATCTGTATGCTCGCACAAATGATTTGATAAACGGACTTGAGGTTATCCAAAGGAAGTTTACACGGTACGCGATCTGCAAGTTAGGATGGATCGGCAGATCCTCCCGGCCAACCTACATTGAGCGTTGTCAACTGTAAGACTACGGGGGTTTAGAGAATCGGTTTCATTTGCATCATACGCTCATTCTAGCAGGACACATCAATGTTATCCATGAGGACAATCTTTAAGAACTTTACGGGCCGGGTCATTCGGCGCCATTCTCATAATATATCCACCAGAACTTGGTGAGACTTATTCACACATACCGGGCCAAAGATCCTTGTGAGCATTTTTCTCTCGAACGCGACTAAAAGGGATTCGTCAGTTTTGGACAGAATCTTTATCTTAGAGGCATATTTGAGTACTGGGACTATGAGGGATTTCAACTGTTCCAGCTTCTCCAGGATGATTGATATTTCGACGTCCTTTACACTGGTGACAAAAAGATCTGAAACCTGCTACATGCTCTGGTCCTGACCGCTGTTATATAATCTTGATGTATTCATGTAATCTTACCATGTTTTAGTCTGCCTATACTCAAAAAATGATATAAAATCTGTCCCAATAACTATAGTAGTAGCACATCGATATTTGATCCTGCTAAGTTCCTTGAGCTATTTGTCTTTAGAACTTTCATGAGTTACTTCCGTCCATATATCAGTATGGTCATGTCTCGCCACGAACTGTAAGATCCAACCTTACTGGAGCTTAACTCTGATTTCCTTAAGCCGTTCAGCTATAGCTATTAACCATCCACTATCTACCATTATGTGTATCTCAATCTCTGTAAGGCTTGGTTAAGTACTTGTCGGATAAATAGACAGTTTTACGTCAAAATTCATATAAGCACACAAAATGCTAGCTTTCGTGAAACGTTACTCAGTTGAGACATCTGACTTACAGTGACGGATCTAACGGTCGTTCGCCTAGCGTCCCTTGTAAGGAGATTCGAACTTCTTCTTCTCTGGCTCTACAACCTCGGAAGGTCGGATCGGCTATTTCTAGTTTTCTTTGACTTGGTTTTACCCGTAGCTGGATAGTCAGTCCTACGTATGGGGAGGCGGTCCGACTGGATTCGGGAACCCCAGTTCTGCCGTGCCATCGTATACACCACTGGGCCACCTAGATTCGAACTAGGGACCTCAAAAAAGAGCCTTGAACTAGGGACATTATCTTAGGAACTTCGTGTTAGGGGTCCTCGTAGTAGAGGCCCTGTCAAAGGAACTAACCCTCCTCTTCTCACCCCTGAACCCCCCTGACTCGAGTCGTCCTCGATATAGCTTAACTATAGCACATCATTGAGCGTAATAGCTCATACGACGTGCTGAATGAAAACTAGTTTCTATTCTCATTTAATCGATCCGCCGTCAGGATTTACTAAATTTAACAGATATTATAGTAATAGTTTTTGCTTATATCCTTCTGAAGCCATTCTGAGTTTGCATCCCAATAGAAAATCTTACAAAACAGTTTTTAAATATTTTTTTTACAATGATTGTCTATCTTTAGGCGTTTGTCGACTAGAATGTTTGTCACCGTTCCAATTTAAAATAAATGGCAGAAAACTTTTAAACGTTTCCATCATAAAAAGGTTCACCTTCTTATAGCCTTGTTGGGTAACAATTTTAGTATCATTAAATAGGCCATACAACCAAGAAATAAAATTACACAAAAAAGCAATATTCGGCACCACCTCGGCTGAATCCCTTTTTGCAGGGAAGAATATTTTAAAACCTTTTTTTTTGTTGGCTACCGTGTAATGACTTTATTGCCCTATTTCAACCCACCCGTACCAACTCTTATCCCGTCCAGCTAGGTTTCCCGTTAGGTAGCGGACAAAAATAATTGCTCCCGCGAGAGCAAAGCGCAAGACACGGGCAAAGACCACCGAAACCGGGTCGTCAAATCACGCCAGCTGAAGATGATGATGAGTGGCATCGGGGCCAAAGCACCGTCCACAAAAAAAAACCAGAGAAGGAAAAACACAAAATAATAACAAAATTAAAACAATCTCACCCTTAAAACGATAATTGTTCGTCAGCGCGTGATGGGGGATCGTTTTGATTATCATTTTTCATACTTTTTCGTTTGCAGTTCCTGTGTCGCCCTGCTCCGGTGTTTTTTTTTTTTTGTAGGTTAAGGTGGATTTTTATGTTTATACTCAGTGGGTGGAAAGGGGTGGAACGGGAGGTGGGAAAAGAAATAAATTTTTCCAACGGTTAACTGTTAACAGTTTGGTGGCGATGATGAGATGAGCCGTACGGGGGCCGAGTTGCCGAAGACAGATTCGACGACAAACGGAAACGGTTGTGGATTTGATTGTTTGTTAATTTCTTCTTCCATTCCAAAATCCTCCATTTTTCCCAAGACAATTGTAAATGTGAGTGTGTGTGTGCATGCCACAAGGATGAATGCAGGACAGCCAAATTTTTGCTGAATTTTGATTATATCTGCCCCTCGCGGATTTTCTTTCTGCGGCACAAACAGGAAAATGGAATCTGCTTTATGGATGTCCCCTTGTCCTTGTTTTGTTTTATTTCTGTTGCAGTAAGCTGTAAAGGATTGTTAGTGATGCTATTTTGCTTCTTCTTGTTTTTCCGTCCTGAAGGATCGAGGATGTTAAAAGGATATTTAATGGCGAATGGTGGAATTAGCAGTTGAACGGGCTTCTTTCTAATCAGTGGCATGGAATCGAGAAATCGGGCGACACATCTCACAGGATATACTGTTTCAGCTCAGTTCGAACGCTTCCCTCTGTCAACCCCTTTTTATCCTTCATCCCGCCTCTCTCTCTCTCTCTCTCTGCCCCTTTTCTACCCCCTTCCTCGCTCAACGAGCATCGAGTTTTCCCGTCTAATCAAACGCAAGCCACGAGAATACGAGAAGACGTGAATTATTATTGATTTATGGCTTCTCGACAGCCATCGAGAGGTTCCGTAAATTAATTAATTAAACAAAATTAGATTCATCGGGAAGCGGCACAAGCTAGCTGTGTGTATGTGCGTATGTGTCCACTATCCATCCGTCAGTGTGTGACGAAACGCGAAACCAATCAATGGTTGAATTATATTTTTAGTCCGTTTTAGTCGCGTTTGGAAAAAGGGAAAAGCGAACTCGAAACTTCTCGGGCGCTCATAAACTACCACCGGGAGTCGTAAATCGTGACACGATTTCGCTAAAGCCAAGTATACCATACACTCACACACACACGCGCGCACTCTGATATGGTGTGATATCCCGGAAAATTAAGCAAGATTTTCTGTTTCGTTGTTAGACTTTTTTTTGTTTTCTTTTACGCATCTCTTAACCATTTTCCTAGGGATGTTAATTAATAGCAGAAGGATCGAACCTGCTGTACAGGACACTCGTGGACCAGCGCTTCTTCGGCCCGTACCCGCCCAGGCAAACGTTTCTGCCTGCCAAAAAGAAGCTAATGAAGAGCGGACGATAAAGTGGCTCGTTAAATAGAGCAGGAATATGCGTTTATGGCGGAGGTCATTCAGGCAACTTAATGTCACGGACGATCATTATTAGTGACACGGTTGGTCGCTAACGCACACGCCTAATAATCGGGTGGACCAGGTTTTATTAGGTGCGTTTCACACTCACGCCTAGATACGGTTGGGTATTATAACTTTTTTTTATGTATTTTTATTATTAATATACACATTTACACCTTTTTTTTTTGCTGTACATAAGTGCGTAAAACAATATCTATCTGACGGTGCATACCTTTGGGTCGGTGAGGTTTAATTCATTTTAATTCTTGTGGCAGATTGTATGCAAACATGATTTCTAATGGTAAAATGTTTAATTATTTCGCACGAAATCCTTTAAAAATTGCATTTTCAAGCATAAAAGAAAAGAAGCCCGGCGAGTTCCATTTGCATTTAAATCCAAACAACGAGCTTCAGGATACGTGAACAACAATTAGAATATTTTTCAGTGTTAGGCAGTCCTCGAGATACATATCAAGGACGTTCTATAGATAGTCCAGTCAATACGAAATATAGAGTAAACAAGTCAAGTCAAGTCTATCAACCACTACATGCAAAACTACGCTTAATAATTTAATTGTCTTTGCTCAAGAATTTTAAGGACTTTGTTACTGCTGCGACTGTTTTGCTAAGCTGAATCATGAATGCTGCCGTCAAGATGTCTCGAATGCTATTCTGCAGACTTGTGCCTTTTGCTACAGTTATCAAAGGGAAGTTGGCTTTGTTGGAGAGTCGGTCAAATCGTCTCCAGAATTGCTGCCAGCATCAGATCACACACTGCCTGTTTGGAGATTTCAGACCTGACTGAGCTATGGAACATCCTGTGGTATGGATTTCCTGGAATAGCTGGTAAGACTGTGAGTCCCGCAACACTATTGACGGTGTGCATTATAAGTTGCGAGTGTCGAATGTGTTGTCAGACTCGTTGTAACATATCAGGCAAAGAACGGACTTCGACATGCGTGTGCGATTTTCAATAGATCTCTAATCAAATTTCTTAGATTCGAAAATTACCTCGACATCAGTGGAGATCGATGCATGAGACGAAGACAAGTTATCTGCTGGCTAAAGTCTCTGTCCAGGATAGAGTTTGATCGAGATGCAGCGTATCAGTTCACGGTGATAATCTCGAGCCAATAGAGGAATTCAATACGAATCAATAATTCGAATAAGAATCTTAGTAGTGAAATCTGGAGGTTCACTGATCAAATGCGAAATGCGGGTCCCGATGTTCTGATTATAGTGCAGTTAGTTTGACACTAAGAAGATCCGGAAGGCTACGATTGGTGTAAGAACGTACTTCATCGCTCTATTTTGCTACTTCTGAATTTGGGGCGATAGCGGCGCCGGTCTTCACACGACAGGACCGGGGTTCGAATCCCGGCGGACCGCCTCCCCGTACGCAGGACTGACTATTCTGCTACGGGTAAAAACCAAGTCACAGAAAGCTAGAAATAGTAGGCCAAGACCTACAGAGGTTGTAGAGCTGGAGAAAAAGAAGAAGAAGAAGAATTCTATCTAGCTTTCAAGCCTTCCCCCCCATCGATAGGATCAATGAATAGAAATCAATAAATCAGGAGCCACTAATGATTTATAATGATTTGTCAGATTTTGCATATAAATTCACATTCTTCCTAACTCTACCAACAACTTCACATTATTTAATCATTCTTTTAATTAAAGAAATTTTAATTTTAATGTCCTCTGAAATCAGAGATCCCCTCTACTTAAAGGCATTGTATTGCTGCTGGGTTCGTTCCGTCTTGGACTATGCCAGAGTTGTCTGGACCTCATCTGGAGTGACCGCTATGCAGAGAATAGAGAGGGTACAGAGGAGGTTCACGCGCGTTACGGTGCGTAGAATCTTCACGGATACTCTGCTCCTGTACCCTCTTATTCCCTCCGCATAGGGACCTGGACTGATTGTTCCTTCACGTCGTCTTCGTGATAGACCTCCTATCTTTATTCCTTCTCGGCATACGGTCTTTGGCCAGAATGATCCCTGGTTGCGAGCATGCAATGCATTTAACCGCGTACACCATCTGTTTGACTTCAATTTCCCTGTTTCCCACTTCCGATCTCTGTTGTACAACTTCTTCTAACTACCTAATCTCTGTCCTATCCCATGAATGTTCCTCCTTCCTTAGTAAATAAGAAATAAAATTGTTAAACCCATAGTGGCAGACATTTAGAATAAACAAATACAAATATGTTATTATATCCATTGTCTCTTTCCATTTCATTAAATCTAAGATGAACGTTGACTTACAAAAACGACCTTTTTTGTATCCAGTCTGTTCAGGAATCAGTATGTTGAGTTTAGCCAGATATCCAACTAATTGCTTTTTAACAATATTTTCCATTTTAACTCCCTCCTTATATCCTTTCTTTTTTTATGGAAATTTCTTCAAATTTCTTCCAACATGCAGTAAATGCTCCCTTAGATAACTACTCGTTAATGATTTGCAGTAAATCACTACTCAATACATCAAACCAGCCCTGCATCACCCTCAAGTGTATATTTGATATCCCGGAAGCCTTTTGCAAATTAAAGCACACTCTAATTAATGTATATCAAATGGGTTGGAAACAAAAAATACTCCGAAGGACAGCCATCAGCTCATTATCAAGTTGATAACTTTAGCGTACATCATCTGGTGGCCTCCTTCAAGGAGGGCCTTAACGCAACTCGAGTCCATCCAAAGTCGAGCTACAATTCTTGACAGGTTTTTGACAATCGTGTATAAAATGTCAAACTTGCCTTCATTGCTTGTCTTCTTAATGGCACAATCGACGGCCCAACGCTACTTTAATCGGTCTATATGTACCTCCCAGGACGGCCCATTCCGGCAGAGCCCCGGACCACCTTTGGTTATCGTACTTCATGTGTCTGCATATGCCGCATCTTTGATTGTTATTGAAAAAAAAAAACTTATACTATCGAGAGGTCCGTTCGATCCGTTGATGAAGTCACAATAAACATAAACACAAAATGTGTGTTAAATCCCTCAGCAATCCTCACAATATTTTACATCTTTTTAGAGTTGAATGTAATACAGATATCTAAACAAATATTAAGCAGTTCCAAATTATATGTTACTTCCTTAATTCTTCAATAGAGCTTTGCTGTCTTTTCCTCCTTTATTGTATTTGCTTATTTATTGTACAAAATTAAGTAACCAATTAATAAGGAGGAAGTAAAGAGAACATATTGATCATAATGATCATATTGAATAAAATTTAAACTTGTGTGGTATCAAACAAGATGAAGATAAGGATGCTCTTTAATCATACTTTCTTTCTTTGGTCGTTTGGTTGGCTGGTTTTCGTATTTAACTTTGTTCATTGCATCTTCTAATTCCCCCCACAGGAAAAAAGGTAAACCGGAGACAGTAAGTCTTAACATTGGAAAGTGCTTCCTGTACACATCGAGAACGAAAAAGGGAACCAATACGTGTAGCTTCTCTAGTAGACAAATAAGTATTCTTGCTCGAGTGGTGCTGGTGCACTCGCTTTAATTTTGTATGTTCCTGTTCTCGCTTGAGTGACACACAAACACAGTTTCTGCATATGATAAATTGCAGCGAAACCAGGGAAGGATACAACCCCGACGTGTAAACTTTAACTTAAAGTGTACCGAAAAAAAACACATATTGTGATGCAAATTACATACTTTAAGGCGTACGTTGATTCTCAGGCAGATTAAAACGTTATACCACACACCTACGGTGCTGCATTTTGTGTGGAAAGGTCCTTATTTTCATACTCCTCTTAACTCGTTTCAGCGTGTTTTTCATGCTGTTAGCAAGCCTGTCCGCCAGCAGACTCCTGTTGGCGACGCAACGGCGGCTGTAAATATTAAGATGTGTTTTATGTGTGAAGCAGCAAAGAAAAAGTAATCTGAAATGTTGTGCAAAAGGGAAGAAACAGCCAGAAACGCTTTGCTTAATCAGCAGCCCGGGTGAAAAGCAGATCTTCCGATGGTTGCATGGGTGGATGAAAATGGACGCTCGAAACTACGAGACGGGATGAAAAGCTAAAACAGAAAGTGGAAAGAACACACACACACGCACGCAAACAAAAAATATAACAGCAAGCTTGCACACACAAAAAAACAGAGGAAACAGTCGGCTTGGTTGGTTGATTGATTGCCGGGAATTAAAACCTTTAAGTCCTCGGTCCTCGGGCTTTACTAGCGATAGGTTTGATGGAAGGTGAAGGCGAGAGCGATGGTGCGAGACAAGAAGTACCCCTTTTTTGCAAGAAAAGCGGGCCAGTGGGACAGCATGGTAAAGCACCCGATGGTACACCTCCAGCACGGGATGCTTTTAAAGAAAAGGAAGGCAGCAACAACAAAAAATGGCGACGTGGAAGTTTGAAAGGAATGGGTTCGGGTGGTTGGTTGACGCCAGCCAAGTGAAACCCGGAGGTAAGCAGATTTCGAATCAATCTAGCTCTATTAGCATTGGAGATCGGTTTGAGGGAAGCGTTTTAGAGTGGCCGTTGCGTTGCCTACAGCAAAGTACCCGGCCCGAACGACGAATGATTAATGATCGGTGGTTTTTCGCTTTCCACACGGCACGCGTCCTTTCGAGACCATTTCACTGGTGAAGGGGCGAGTGATGGGGGTGGTGGAAATGAGCGAGGAGTTTGGGCTTAGTTACCTCTTTGGTTACGGACACATCGATCTCGCGCAGGCAGCCAGGTTCCAGGGCAGGTCCTGGAAAAACACATCAAGATATTCGAAACGACCCGACCTCGGGTTATGATAACTCCAGCAGACGAACCATCCTTATCCGTGTTTGCGTGTATTTGTGTGTGTGTGTGTGCTAGCGAAAGCGGAAGTAGAATTTGTAGACAAAGATGTTGCTGATCGTTGTAGCTTCGGTTAAAAAGTCTAGACCAAGGGGTGCCGATTTTTGAGTGGAGCGTCTTCTCGTACATGATGCAACAGGACGCACCTCAGGAACAGGATGTACCTTCGCATTCGATACGCTTTCAATTCCGTTGGAAAACTGAGCGGACTGCAGGGGGGGTGCCGTTGGTGAAATCGCGGAATTGCGGAATGATTAATTGATTTGCAATCCCACCCTATTCTAACGCGCCATGGCGAGCGATATCGGGGATGACACGTTGACTGAGGCGAGTTGTTTCTGGCCCGCCCGGCAGACAGATTCAGCCAGGACAATCCGTATCCTCAACAAAACGCGCAAGTACTCGTCCCAACTTACGTACATTTCAATGTCTGGCTTGTGTGTGTTTTGGTGTGTCTGTGTTACCGGTAAGTTAAGAAAATCCGAACTGTTCCAGTTGAATGAAGTACTGAACAACTTCCCACCCTTCAACAATTCTCAAAAAAAAAAGATGTCTTCTCCGGAGTCATTTCAACATCAGCTTTCGAATCGTTAATTTTCATTAGCATGAACCGCCGGGACGTGCTTACTTACGGTGCTAGCCGTATCAACGATGGTACGGTTTGAAAACCTGGCTGCATAGTTAAACCACTACACATTGGGCTTTTAAGGACAAACGTAAGGACAAAATGACGTCGCCTACTCTGCAATAGGTGAAAGAGCAAGAGGTGGATGAAATAGGTCTTATAAGTTCTTCATCCATGTTTTTTGAAATTTTGACAGCTACGATATCATGACGAGAGTGTCCTTAAATTAATAAAGTAAGAAGCCTAAACCACCATCGCTGTCGTACCGGATTGTCTGAAAGCATTATCATGAGTGATGATTTGTGCTTTGTAAAAACCTTGAAACAGGTTTCTTCAAGAATGAAGCAATGTGGTTGTTGTAGAGCGACCCTAAAAATTGGACTTATTTGGAGTAGTTTGTTTTGTTGCCAGAATATGTTTCCAACATTTCACGACGACTTGAAGGTCATTAGGAATCCTCGCGCTAGAATCGGAATGTTTCAGATTGTGACTAGAAATAGACCAGGAGTATGATTCCATAACTCTCTGCAACGTATTATTCTTTTTCTTCTTCTTTGGCCCTACATCCTCGAGCGGTCTACCATTTCTGGCTATCTGTGACTAAGTTTCACCCGTAGCTGGAAATTTAATCTTGCTGGATGGGGAGATGGTCTGTAATAACACTCTGTGTAACACCGATTTCAAAAACTTGGCCCTAGATCATCTACTTGGTGATTGACAACCTTATGACGACCCTAAAGCTTATAAATCAGACGAGTATATATATAGTTATTCACGTGTAAAGTCGTCCTAGTCTGTGTTCTAAAGATGTTGGTGACCAAGTCATCAAGGAATCATTGTAAAGGCCAAACAACGGATATGATTATAAAAGTCTCCAGAGGTTTAGTCTCCAGATCAAGACTTTGAGAAATTTAAAACATCTTCTTTTAACCATTTTTGAACTCCAATTAACTCATCTTTCTAGACTAGCGCTAATGGGTTAGCATTGAGCCTTAGCACCTGTTTTGATTACAGCGTCACTACTTGCTAAAGCTATACTCGCGTTTCTTTGACCCAAACACCTTACGTTCACTGTGCCAAGACGGTTTCTGACCTCACAAAAATCGATTTCACCCAAAAAGGAGTGTCGAAGATCTCGAGACTCGGGCCGGGCAACTCTCGCCCACAGGGGGATGTCCTTTTCGTGCTAGCGCTCCAGTTTCGCCCGAAAGGATACATTCCGCAAACTAGCTGCCGCTGTGTCAAGATCTTAAGAGGAGACATCCGCAATGAATGTGAAAACTGTTGAAGAAAGTTTCTGAGGTATTCTCACACACAGAGACCCACACCATAGTACAGTTTCGTATTGGTCCAGCCGGGAAGTTCATGTTGAGGTTTTCTTGGGGGTTGATTGTCCCTGTTCGGGGTTTTTTGGAGTGGTGGGGGGACTCCATTTGGCGTCGTTACGTGCGTACGCGTGTGGCGACCTTTTCACTTCACCGCTTCTCACTCGCACGCTCCCTCCATCGTGCTGCACCGTAGTTTGTGTTCTCTTTTTTTCATTCATTTCCTATCACCTCGGTCGGCCAAGAAACCTAAAACCCGAGCGCAGAAGACACACTCGGCGGTGTAGAGTTTTGACTCGGAACGCAACTCAATCTATTCCATTTGCGGGACCAAAGTACGGTATTTCGGCCAAAACCTCTTCCAGGCCCGAAAGCCTGGTGAAGGGATCGAAATCGGTGAAACTCTTGGTGAAATGTTGTAAATTTTAATTCCTCCTGCAAAGTTTCCGGCACGGAAAGTCGAAGATTGCAAAACCGAGCGTGAAACAACGGCCCGGCGTTACGGGAATGGGAGGCGATACAGATACAGCTGGGGGATGTGAGAACGTTTCCTGTTGAAAGCGCATTGATTACGGGCCCAGCAAGGATTTCGATTGATCGGGCACAAACAGATCTTGCCAGCCAGTAATGGCCACCTCATCGCATCCGTCAAAGAAGACGCCGAACCTGCACGCCGAATGGTGGTCCGAAACCGGGCCACCGGGCAAGAAACCGTTTCGCTTCGCATTAGATCCGCTTTGTTCAACTGCTTAACCGATGCACATCTTGCTCCCTGCAGGGCTGTAACGGTGGTTTTTGCATCCGAAATGTGAACCTTCATCCCTAACCTCAACGTGGAGCGGGAAGTATCAAGTTCCACTGTGACGCTGCTCGTACAACCACTGCGGACAGTCCCCGAGGTTCCCGTTGACGAATGTAAACGCTCTCCGGACCATCTCGGGCAGTACACAAACAGAAGATACACGTTGGAAAAACCTGCCTCTCCGCTTCCTTCTCGCCTGCCTTACCCGCCTTTTGCGGTACACGCTTTGTAATGATAATTTTGCAAGTAAATGGAAAAGTTAGTCCTTGAGACTGGCACGACTTTCCAACGAAACTCGAATCTTTTACAAAACGGAAGAAACCCGTACGTATGAGTGTGTGTGAGTGTGGAAAGAATATTTGCGGATTTGCAAACCGAGTAACCGAACACCAACTGGACAGCTTTTGAAGATACTCCACAGCGTCCCACCCCAATCCCGCAACTCCCGCAACCTCAAGCAGCAACCGAAAAAGAGCATTCCTTACAAGCGTACGAGATTTGGGGGGTGGTTTTTGGGATCCATTTCAAAAAGTTCCAGCACCAAAGTGTCATCGGCAACAGTGAAACGATGCTTGCAGTTGCGAAATGTTTCCCACCCCTCCCTCCCTTCTCTTCCCTTTCCACCCCCAAGTACAGTTCCAATTTCCCTGTGTATGGAAGCTGCGGCAGTGCATATTTTCACTTAATCGAAACGAAAACTCGCCCCGTATATCCGGAATGCTCCGGAAACAGAAATGTCAGCGTATATGTAAGTGTTGGGTGGACCGTTTCACTAGCCGCTCTGCACTCGCACAACTTCGATTTTCATTTATCATTTAGATTCTAACCGACGCAAACGCATCCTCCGTACGTATTCGTTTTACGATTCCAAAAAGTTCGATCTGCCACACCGTTTGCTGGTTTTTTGTTACAATGTTTGAAGCATTACCGACAACAAAGCGCACCAGAAGATTATCGCTGTGTAATGAACTTTTCCAATAACCTGAAGAAGGGAAAATTGGAGGATAGGAAAGAAATCTTCTTCAAACCATTGTCCTTCATTACCCACACAAGTGGCACTTGGCAAAAGTTTCGAAACCGTTTCGCTGGTGGATGACTTTTTGGTGCCGTGACCAGGATACACGTTCTATTTCCGTGCCGGGGTGAGTTAGCGGGTCGGTTTTTTTTTTGCCTGCTCGTTCAAGAATTTTTATTGCTCTATTGAACGCACCACAAAAGCAAGGTGTAACGGTTGCAATCAGGGGGAGGTGAAAAAAGGCGGCAAGAAACTGTGTACCAATTGTCATGGGAAGGACATTATTAGTGGCATCCACCGAAAACACACATTCCAATTTCCTGTAGCGAGCCGAGAACGGTGGACCAATAAAATAGAACACGAAAGGATGCTTTTTGACACCTTCCTGCTTCTCTTTTTCTCGCCTGCTTCGTGCCCCTTCCCCGTCTCCCACCACCGCCGAAAACCGTCATACCACTTCACCTCTTTATTATTTATGTATGAGCTGGTTGGTTCGCTTTGCTAACCGCGCACAGTTGGCAGTTGGGAAAAGTGTGTAACGTTGTGGTTACGGGTGCTCGGCTTTTCCGGGGAAGGTTTTCTTACACAGTTGGCTGATCCATGTACCCAACACACACACACGGTCGCTTTACAAACGCACGGCGAAAATCGCAATACTTACTGTCATATAAATGATGAGTTATGGGCGTTCGGGTTCACGGGCATTCCCATTCGAGGGGAGTTTGAAGGGTGTGGAAAGGGAGGGGGGGTTAAATGGATAGCATAAATCCGATCGGAAAAGGACAAGAAGTGGTGTGTGCGTGTGTGTTCGAGCACGTGCATCTCAAGACACACACGGGACACTTCTTTAAAAGTGTCTTAACCACCGTGCGAGGCGAATAATTCATGGCTCCCAGCTCGGTTCGGGCTGTTCCGTGTTTAACCAGTTATGGATTATGCTACCTTTTAAAGATGAGCATGAATAACGATGTTGGAAACAGGGAAAAAAAAGAAAAGTGTACCAAAAAAAAAAACAGACACACAAATGAACCAACATGTTGACCTTTTAGGCGCCGGGATTTTGTAGTCTAACGCTGTCTAATACTCCCTTAATGGCATATTTTCCATTCCGTTGGGGCTCATTTGTGTGACCGACGGTGTTCGCTAGCTACTCTTTAGTTATCACCTCCCCCCCGCCTTCCCTTCCCCATCATAAATCGTCACCAACCGGGCCGGGTGTTTATGTTTATGTTTATTAAAATCCAAAGTGATTGGCCGAGTGTATTGGCCCTATCACAGAACTTAGACCTACCCTAAAAGCTATACAAATTTGTGACGATGCCTGATAGAAACTAAACGAAGACTACTGAACATGGAAAGCACGATGTCAGTCGAAAAATAAATAATTTTCATTTAGTGTTCGAGCCATAACAGTCAAGGGATCATTATCGCTACACGCACGTCTAGTTAAGTCTGTTCTAAGTAAATTATAATTTCTAAAGGTCGTAGGAGGTACATTGATATTCACACGTACCAACAGTTCAGGTGCGTCTATCTCTCCGGTCAGAAGTTTGGCTAAAAATTTGCATTGAGCAATATCGCGTCTCCTGGCAAGGGTTTCTAATCCTAACAGTAAACAACGGATATTGTATGATGGACGTGGTGTAATGTTACGGAACGGTGTAAAACTCAAGACGAAACGAGTAAATTTTTTTTGTAAACGAGTAAAGGACGAACCGAATGATGGAAGGACATACAAACACACTTATCAACAGAAATAAGTAGGTCGTCTTTAACGCACCAGTCGGAGATCTTTGTAGGTTAAGACTATCACAGTTATTCCGGACAGGTAAAAACAGTCTCAGGTCATCGGCGTAGAGTAGACACTCAGCATCACGTATGGCCAGAGTGACGTCGTTCAAGAAGAGGGAGAAAAGGAGAGGTCCCAAATTGCTACCCTGAGGGACGCCTGAAGAGCTTTCGTATTCGCCGGATGTAAAGTTGTCAATTTTTACTCGGTAGCAACGTTTTGTGAGGTAGGATCTAAACCACTTTACGAGGGAGTCAGAGAATCCGAGGCGAGTAAGCTTGGCCAGTAGAAGACGGTGATTCACGCGATCGAATGCAGCCTTGAGGTCCGTGTAAATCACATCCATTTGTGTCCCGGATGCAAAAGCAGCATGACATTTTGTTACAAAATCGACGAGGTTAGTTGTAACACTCCGCCGAGGGTAGAAGCCGTGTTGACGCGTAGAGATGATCGTTCGGCAGTGGAACATAAGTACGTTTTGCACGACGATCTCGAGGACCTTGGCTCCAGCTGCCAGTGTAGTAATTCCGCGATATTTCATGAATATTTCTTTTCAGATTTCATAGAAATTTCTGTATCAAAAACTTTAT
>KZ061770.1:89670-101013 GCA_002091835.1 Anopheles maculatus
CTTCCCCCATTTTTCCTTGGGTTGGGAAAAGAGTTGGCTTTTTTCTGAAGGGGGAAGGGGAAAAAAAGGGGGGGGGGATAAGTAGGGAAGCCTACCGACAAGCCTCACATACATGTGTGAAGTGTATTTTTTTGTTGTTTATTAAATTCAAACAAAACAAACAAAAAACTAAACTAAAAATGGTTAAAAAGTAAAAGAAATTAAAAACTGTTTGTGTGTACGTGTGTGTATGTGTGCGCGTGTGGTTGTAAGAAAGTAAAACGACACAAAAAAAAGATAACAAATTAACTAATCGAATGTTGTGTTGTTGCTTGCCTTTGGCTGCTCAGCTAAAACCACAAAGAAACACAAAGAAACTCATTGAAGCTAACCGCGAGTGTGTTTCGCTGGCTTTGTGTGTGCGTGTGTTTTGTTCTATACAGAAGACCACTTGAAACACCCCTTTCCCTTGTTTTCCTTGTAACATGCACGTGTGTGTGTGTAGAAGTAGGCCGCTGTGAAGCGAAACAAGACGTAAAAAGGAAAAACCACCTTAAACTGTGATTTTTGGTGCTTCTTTTCCAACCAATAAACCAAATTTCCCTCTTCGGTACACTTTGTCTAGGAGGGTGGGGGGGGAGAGGTGGGAGGCTTTTTAGTGTGTGACAACAACATACAGTGACAGCTACTAATGCTTACGCAGACACACACACTCGCAGTAGCTACATTTTAATCATTTCAGCTCACAGTTCATGGTAAAAATCGGCAACAAAGTGGTTACAATTTTAAGTGGTTTTTCCTTCTCTTTGTTGCTCTCTCTCTCTCTCGGGTCCAATTTTCTGAAATCAATAACGAGCCACAAAGCAGGTGGGGGGATGTGTGCGAGAGGTGCGGATAAAGAAAGGAAGAAGCGGAGATGCTGCGTCATGGTTTTCTGTTGGGGATGACGAGTGCTCGATTGCGAAGGTCCCACGGTAACTTGCCCACAGTGACTCGCGCTCGCTAAAACCCTGCCCAACCTGCTCAACAATTAAAACCGCGTTATTAGAGCTGGCTGCACTAGCCAACAATGTCCACCGCACGATCGCCTGCACTTCTTTAACAAATTTAAATTATTATTAATGTTTCATTAGCGTCGAAAACAGTACTGTGGTACGTTGGTAGCTCTGGACGCGCTTTATAGCAACCAAAATAAAACAGCAACGCTCCAAGCAAACCGTTGCGTTAAAGTGTGGTTAAGTATTAGGCAGCCAACGAATGGTACGCGAAAAGGGAAATCCAACTTCCAGTTGCTCGCGTTTGTACGGCTCGACTCGCGTAACTCGATCTAACGCCGCGTGACACTTTGAGCGATTTATGTACTCGCAGCGAATAATCGATCAACAGACAATAAAGCAAACAGTGTCACCGGACCCGATTACGATTAATGATCTATTTTTAGGATGGGATCGGTAAAGAAAAATCACTTTAGAAATGTGGCTGCATTGGGTTTCATTTTGTTCTATCACACCTTGAGCTCGTTTAAAGTATTGGTTTTTTATGCATACGTGTGTGAGTGTTTTGTGATTTAATTTGGATATGTGTTAAACAAACTGATTTTTTTTTCTATTTATTTTCACTAAAACTGAATGTGTGTAACCTAAAATGAGCAATAAATATAAAAATGTATTACTCCAGGTTGAAAAAATCTATTCCATTCTATTAATAAAATAAAAATAATGTGAAAGTCGTGGATTTTAAATGAAAATTTCATTATTAAACAAGAAAATGAAGGATGAAAAAATAAAAAAGCTAACATATTGAAATAAAAACCACAAAAAATGAGTGAAAATGATAATGTTTCTGTGTTTGTTATACTTTTAACGAAACATTTGCTGTAGTGACAGTTTCGCACGGTATTAAAATCATACTTTAAAAATGAATACAATGCTGCAGAAACTTGCAAAACACTAAAACGAAAACCGAACAGCCATCGCCATCGGTGTGAGCCACCGTAATGGCCGCCACACAGCCAAGCCATTGCTGGCGAGAACCTCCATATCGCGCTTGAATCATCTTTGTCTACGTCTTATGCTTTAGCGCTCGGTTCGTTTCCCATCCACCTTCGTTTTTTTTTGCTTCAATTAATAACACACACACACTCGCACACACAAAGTCTCGGCGAAGTGAAGAAAACGAACGCGCCAAGACGCTCACGATCGTTCATCATTCGATGTGGCAATAACAATAATAATAACAATCATTGTAATCTTCAAACCCACCCACCTCTCCCCCCCTCACCAATCCCCTCCCCTCCTTGCTCTATCGTCCGACCTCTTCACACAGCCACACCGCTAAATATCAATTCCATCTGGAGTTGAACCAACGATCGTAGGAGTCAAATGTACAAACACGCGGTCTCGCACTGCCTTGTGTTGCTTTCCCACACACACACACACACACGCGCACTGCCACACCATCGTTGATCGATCGTGCATCTTTGCACCTTCTTCGCTTGCCAACACTTTTAACGACTCGCAGCAGCTACATTTTAATCATTTCAGCTCACAGTTCATGGTAAAAATCGGCAACAAAGTGGTTACAATTTTAAGTGGTTTTTCCTTCTCTTTGTTTCTCTCTCTCTCTCTCTCTCTCGGGTCCAATTTTCTGAAATCAATAACGAGCCACAAAGCAGGTGGCGGGGATGTGTGCGAGAGGTGCGGATAAAGAAAGGAAGAAGCGGAGATGCTGCGTCATGGTTTTCTGTTGGGGATGACGAGAGCTCGATTGCGAAGGTCCCACGGTAACTTGCCCACAGTGACTCGCGCTCGCTAAAGCCCTGCCCAACCTGCTCAACAATTAAAACCCCGTTGTTAGAGCTGGCTGCGGTAGCCAACAATGTCCACCGCACGATCGCCTGCACTTCTTTAACAAATTTAAATTATTATTAATGTTTCATTAGCGTCCAAAACGGTACCGTAGTACGTTGGTAGCTCTGGGCACGCTTTATAGCAACAAAAAAAAAAAACAGCAACGCTCCAAGCAAACCGTTGCGTTAAAGTGTGGTTAAGTATTAGGCAGCCAACGAATGGTACGCGAAAAGGGAAATCCAACTTCCAGTTGCTCGCGTTTGTACGGCTCGACTCGCGTAACTCGATCTAACGCCGCGTGACACTTTGAGCGATTTATGTACTCGCAGCGAATAATCGATCAACAGACAATAAAGCAAACAGTGTCACCGGACCCGATTACGATTAATGATCTATTTTTAGGATGGGATCGGTAAAGAAAAATCACTTTAGAAATGTGGCTGCATTGGGTTTCATTTTGTTCTATCACACCTTGAGCTCGTTTAAAGTATTGGTTTTTTTTATGCTTACGTGTGTGAGTGTTTTGTGATTAAATTTAGATATGTGTTAAACAAACTGATTTATTTTTCTATTTATTTTTACTAAAACTGAATGTGTGTAACCTAAAATGAGCAATAAATATAAAAATGTATTACTCCAGGTTGAAAAAATCTATTCCATTCTATTAATAAAATAAAAATAATGTGAAAGTCGTGGATTTTAAATGAAAATTTCATTATTAAACAAGAAAATGAAGGATGAAAAAATAAAAAAGCTAACATATTGAAATAAAAACCACAAAAAATGAGTGAAAATGATAATGTTTCTGTGTTTGTTATACTTTTAACGAAACATTTGCTGTAGTGACAGTTTCGCACGGTATTAAAATCATACTTTAAAAATGAATACAATGCTGCAGAAACTTGCAAAACACTAAAACGAAAACCGAACAGCCATCGCCATCGGTGTGAGCCACCGTAATGGCCGCCACACAGCCAAGCCATTGCTGGCGAGAACCTCCATATCGCGCTTGAATCATCTTTGTCTACGTCTTATGCTTTAGCGCTCGGTTCGTTTCCCATCCACCTTCGTTTTTTTTTTTGCTTCAATTAATAACACACACACACTCGCACACACAAAGTCTCGGCGAAGTGAAGAAAACGAACGCGCCAAGACGCTCACGATCGTTCATCATTCGATGTGGCAATAACAATAATAATAACAATCATTGTAATCTTCAAACCCTCCACCTCTCCCTCAACCCCTCCCCACCCCTCCTCGCTCTCTCGTCCGACCTCTTCACACAGCCACACCGCTAAATATCAATTCCATCTGGAGTTGAACCAACGATCGTAGGAGTCAAATGTACAAACACGCGGTCTCGCACTGCCTTGTGTTGCTTTCCCACACACACACACACACACGCGCACTGCCACACCATCGTTGATCGATCGTGCATCTTTGCACCTTCTTCGCTTGCCAACACTTTTAACGTGGCGCTCCCCTCATTTCCTTCTTTGCTTTCCCTTTTTTTCCACACACACACGCACACACACACACACACGCGCGCGCACTGCCACACCATCGTTGATCGATCGTGCATCTTTGCACCTTCTTCGCTTGCCAACACTTTTAACGTGGCGCTCCCCTCATTTCCTTCTTTGCTTTCCCTTTTTTTCTCTTTTCATATATGCACGTGTGTGTGTGTGTGTGTGTTTGGTTGGAATTTATGCATTTTTCCTCTTTCGTTCTCATGTTCTTCTCTTCTTTGTGGGTGCTTCAATTAATAACACACACACACACGCACACACACACACACACACACACACACACACACACACACACTGATGCACACATTTCTGGTCCAGGTTTTGTACACACTTGGCATTGAACGTTTCGTTTTTGTTTGTCTACTTCTTTCTCTTTTTTAATTTTAGAAAAGGCGCTTAACCAGTGGTTGTTTTTTTTTTTGTATTTTGATTCTTTTATACTCTTTTTTTTAATTTGAACTTTTGAGACATTTTTGGTTTACTTTTTCATTAACTTATCTTCAAATTTAATACAAATCAAATGTTAAAGTTAAATTGAATTCTTATTTATTTTTTTTTTATTTATTTATCCATTATTACGGCATGGTGCCGTATTGTCATTGAATTCTTAATTTGAATTTAAATACTCACATAAAATATTTCATTAATTCAAATTACTTTATTTATTTATTTATTTATTTATTTATTTATTTATTGTGCTCATCTTATGCTTCCGAAGTAAGCAAATGGTACAAAGGTGCTTGTAAATTACACAAACAGCCTTGACAGTTTTAAAGAGCTCTAAACATAGCATATTGCATAGTATTAGGCGTGCTCAACCTTATTCAGCTGTTACGCAGTAGAATGATACTTAGCTGTAACTTTACCTTCACAAAAAATACCTTTGATTAATTTTCTTCTTCTTCTTAAGCACTATTCGACACCATTGCCTGTAAGCTTTCAGTGCTTAGTTTTATCCATAGCTGAATCGTTAGTCCTGCGTTTATTAATTTAAGCAATCAAAATTCACCAAAAAAGAAAAATAGAATTGCGAACGCTCCGGCTTAATGAAACAATCATCGTTATGTCATTTAATACGTTCAAGCGCGATTTTTTTACTCTTTATGCCTTCTAATATGCAATCGATTATGTTAAGGTATGTTAAAATGACCTAATTTGCCTACTTAGATTCTACAGACCTTCTAGTGATGAATAAAAATTAAAATATTGCATAACTTTAGGAGTATTTATGTTATGCCATGTTATTAAAAAAAACTGTCTACAAATTATATAAGACAGTTACTTAACCGTTTTTGAATATTTACTTTATTATCTTTAATTTTTCAGAAATTATACAACTCTGCCTTTTTTATCCCACTTGCTTACAAATATGCATGAGATTGTTTAAAGGTGTTTCAGCAAGTAAGTACTGCCTCTCATATTTCTACTGAACTTCTAAAGACAGGTAGCATTGTCTTAAGTAAAGAATTGCATAATTTTAGGGACATTTGGCTTTCGTTTAAAAAAAAGCGTATTACAATGAAATGAGGGTGTTTGCTATAGCTTCTTTGTTGATAAATTTATAAAATCTTACTTCATTGAGTTTCATTATAATTTTTTATCAATCTTACCTTTTCCTACACGCCAATAAGTATGCAAAGTTATTTTCAAAGGTGCTTCAAAATAAAAAGACCTCCCTCGTTAACTTCTGCTGAACTTCTAAATAAAAATATAAAAGAAGCTATTGCATAGTTTTAGGGGCATGTAACTTTGTTTTTAAATTTCGTATTAGAACGATATTTAAATTATTTTTTTTTCGCTCCATATTAACTATCTAAAATATGTTTTATTTTACACTTTTTTTTCTACGCGCCTACAAGTATGCAAACGTTTGTGTAGAGGTAGATTAAAATACACTTAGACCACCTTCTTTAACTGGGAGCCTGTTCATGACGAATAAACATCAACACAAATGTCAAGATTGAGGTGCATGCGACAGATTTTGAAAACTCGGTTTAGAATTCTTTTCTAGAATAAAAGCACGTTCTTACTTTTACTCACAAACATATGTTTTACTACTTCAAATTAGTCCTAACTAATCAAAAACTGCAGTTAAAGCTGCTCAAAGTGCAACTTTTTTTTGTTATTTCGTGCTTATATATATTCCTATATCCTATATAGAGTATTCCTTCTCCCGTCGTTGAAGTGCACCTTATCCCGGGTAGGCTCGTTAGCGTGGGCTGCAGGATGGGGACATTCCTCCTGGTGGGTTGGCGCTGGCTGGCTTGTAGTATTGTACGAACTTGACGCAGCTTTCCAGCGTTAAATTATCGGCATCCCCATCGTTTAGTACGGTCGGCGATCTGAGGTCTACAATGTGATGTTGTAAACAGCGACCCAGTCACCGGCGAAACACCTGAATCCGAGAGCTACGATTACTTTGTTAGGCTACCACAGCATCGAACGCAAGCATCCCGCCGACGAAAAGGCCGCCAACTGCAACTTCCCAGAGAAAGAATATTTCTTTTCATTGAAAGTGGTCATTTTACTAACAGCTTATTATTCTCTAAGCTAAAAAGTCTCCCAAAGATAGAAATAATAAAAAAATATATATATTCGTCATAAATTCATTGTGATTGTGTTATATGTACAAATTAAAGTTTCCGGTCATGTATTGATTTTCCTTGTTCTGTATTTTCTAAGTTGAATGTTTCAAGAACTAAAAGGACTCGAAATCGACTTGAAACTCGAAATGTCTCCATATTTTTTTTTCCAAAATCCAATAAAATATATTGGAGAGTTGTTTGGCGTTTAAGGTTTCTTCTCACCTTATTTAAACAAAAATGTTTTTTTCTTTAATTTAAATTTTTCTAAACTAATTACAGGCTGCTCAATCTTATCTTTTGTGCCTAGAAGTATGCAAAATTTTATGCAAATGTGGTTGAAAATTATATCAACAGCCTTTCACACTTTCACATACATCGGCTAAGGATTTAAAATAAAAATTGCATAGTTTTAAGCGCCCACAAAAATCACATAAGAATAATGCTCGGTGTACCTTACCGTTTTGCTTACTTTGCTTTATAAAACACTCAAACTACGATAAATATTTAAAAAAAAGAGAGAGAGAAAATGTAAAGCACTCTTCACGGTAATGAATCACCCAACAACTTTCCTCTTTACTTTCAAATAATATTCCTTACGCATCGATGCTTTCATTTTCAACCTTCACTGAAGCGTTTTCCTACCCACCACTGCTCCCGTCCTGCAGTCTTTCCCACACGGCGTAAAGGTACCGAAGTCGGAGTAAAACCACTTTCCGAGCGTTGGCGTTTTAAACCCGAATCGTGCACCGGTCTGACGAAGATACGGCCAGAAATCCGTCCCTACCATCGGCGAGACGTCCGAGACTTGGATTACCGTGTGGTGGGGTGAGAATGCAGTTGCTACTTTCGCAATAAATCAATCGTGCTATCGAGCAAATGGACGTAAATACGCATCAGCCGGTACGGATGCCGGAGCGATGACATCCCAAAAAGCGGGCATGTTGCATCTTCCAGCCGACGCCACCCGCAACACTGGCAGCTACGGCGAACAAAGGCAGTCGTCGGCAGGCGTGTGCAGATCCTTGCGGTCACCTTCAGGTAGTTACAGCGTGTCGAGCGAGCGAGCGAGAGAGAGAGAGAGAGCGTTAGGGAGTTTCGGACGTTTCGGGATTGTTTTCTGCTTTGCTTGCATTAATTGCATTGCCAGTTGCAGCTTACCGTTACGGGCAAGTGCAAGTGGAGCAGAAACAAAACAAAATCCGAACGAAGAAAAAAGCACCGGCAAGGGACGATACACTGTCACTCGCACACAGATGCAAAGATGCCCGGAAACACCGGAAACGGAGTGTGTCCTTGATGCGGGTGGGTGCCAGTGCTGCACAGAAAACACAAACCTGTTCTGCAAAAGTGCTTTCGTCGCTGGCTTCCTGATGTGTCCCGTCTCCCCGCAATACTCTCCACCGATCTGGCATGAATGATCCGGACATGCTGTCGGGTGCAGAGCGAGAGAGCCCAGTGCTGCAGTCAATTCTGCCTGGTTGCCGGGAAAACGCATTCCGACTTCCAACGGAAAACACGGAAACACGGACAATAATTGGCCCTGTTCCCGGTGCGTACCCCTAGTGAACCTCGAGTGGTACCGCGTTACGGATGCGTCTTTAATCCTTTCCCTTTTGCCTACTGTATCTCCTCATCCTTCTCCTCAACGTCCCCCTGGGGACAACGGGAGTTGGGAAGGATCACGCGCGACCAAAGAGTATTAATCCACCCTCGGGAATGTCCTGTCAAAGTCGTCGCGAATTCTCGTCCATGCTGTTGGGGATGCGTTCTTGGAGGCGAGAGGGAAAAAAGGGCGGATGGTGGAGGGACCGGGTACGAGACAAGCGTGAAACATATTGTGGGAAGGCAGCTCCTCCTCCTCCACCGCCCCTCCACCTTCACCAAGCGTCTCTCCAACATGTCTATTTCCCACCCAACAAACCCACAATTCTGGATGCTGGAAGTCAAAATGGGATAACAACACCGAGCGGACACGGTGTGGGACTTTGCGTGTGCGTGTGTGTGTGCGCCCATGATCCTTGATCCCGTCCGAGCTCCAAAACGCAAAAAAGGGGGAAGATGAGCACAATGGAGCAGCGCGGGAATGGTATGGAGGTAATCCTGCAATTTGATTTATGTCAGCACAACTGTTTCTGTCAGTTTGATTAGATAGGATGTACACGATAGATCAAATTTGTATCTACCTTCCACCGGAGGGTTTTTCCTCGGCTGTCTCGTGGTGGCTGGCGGTGGTGTTACCATCCACGTTGGGGGCATGTTGCAACTACAACTCATCCGAATCGGTTCCCTCCCGTTGCCTACCCGCCCGTTTTCAACACCCTCCAAGCTAGAACATTGAGCCTCACGTTGGTGCGAAACGACAACAATTTCAACCACTAACACCTAACAACGGTCGGTGTGTAGTCCCTTCCCTGTTCGGTGTGCTCCTTCCCGGGCATGTCCCCGAACCAACCAACAAAATGGTAAATCTGCAAGCCAAACAAAAACCATCCCCCAAAACAGAACCCAAGCCCACAACAGCTACACCTGGTTTCGGAAAAGTGAGTGAAGAGATAGAGCGAGAGAGAGAGACAGACAGACAGAGAACGGAGTTTTGCAGTGCATTAACAAGCAAGGGGTAAGAAGGAAAGGGACGTTGGAAGGGTGTAGTGGGTGGGGGGGTGGAGAGTGTGGCACCTTATTGTCAGCAATTATGAAGCAAGGACGAACGGATCTGTCTCACTGTGTGATCCCTGCCCGAAGGTGTCCATCTATCGAGTATTGAGCCTCACCATAGTGTGGATGGGGAGAAGAAGGTGCATAGGGAAGATGTGGAAAGAGGGAGGGGGATGGAGGGGAGCATATAACATGGACGGCTGCAAACCTTGTTCGATTTGCCACCCAAGCTCCCCCCCCCATCCATGCGTCCGCTTCTCAGTGGGAAGATAAATATTTTGCCAAACGTCAGCAAAAAAGCGATCAAACTGTTTTCTTATTGAGGGACACGCTTGCTGGCTTTTCTGGTGCTTGAATCAGGCGTTTATTACACCTTTCCATCTGATGCTTGTGCTAGAGGTTTTATGATATAGTGTTTTTTTTTTGTTGTTGCAGTGAAAGCAATTAGAAATGTTTAAAGTAAGGGGAAAAGGTAAAGGATAGATTAGAAGTGGTACGTTTGTAGTGCGGTGTTGCATAACTTTAGGCGAGATATGTTGTTGTTGTTGTTGTTGGTATATTTTTAATGAAATTTGATATTATAACACTTCCAAGAAGATTAAGGAAAACATCTTTTAGGGCAAAATTCGATATTATTATTCAAAATAGTTGCCTTCGTGGGTGATAGCTTTTCCCAGCTAATCTAAACTATTGATTGTGTTAGCTATCATGACTTTTTAGATAATTTTAGCAAGTTCTAAAGCCGCATTTGTCAAATTGGTGGAAAGAAACATATCAAGCTCGCCGGACGCATCAAAACAGTTTCAAAATGACATCCAAACATCCATGAAGGAATGTCAATGCGTGATATAGCACGAAAACTAACTAAAAGATTCGGCGAATTACGCAAACATCGAATGGAAATCGAAAAAAAAATTAAAGTATCACCAATAGACAGAAAGCAATATTCCGAGATCGGCTTCTAATTTAACTCTAACTTTTCTAAAAAATCTGGGAGATTCTTTATTTTGAAGTATGCAATGCTATTTTGAAAACCTTCGCAATGTGTAGCATTCAAGACTTCATGATAAAGCCTAGCTGGGTAGTCAGTCCTGCGTACGGGCAGACGGTTCAGATGGGATTCGTGCTTCGGTTCAGCCGTGTGAGGCCCGGCGCCGCTATGTTTCCTACTTCCCAAAGATCCAAAGGCCCGAAACCGATTGTAAATAAGGTCTAAAATGGAAAAGACAACAAATCTGACCACCAGTACCAGTAGTACATGGTAAATTTCCAAGTTTAGATATAAAACAATGTGGTATAGCAAGAGAAAATATGAATTGCTAAATTCGGCAACCCGAATTCTGAGCCTTCTTCTTTATCACTTCTACTTGGATTTACGACCACCAGGGTCATGCCAACGATCTAATGGCGTGCTAGACTTATTGATATTACGTAGTCAATCCTAACTAGCGCCTGTGTCACCTCGCTAGGCGGTACCACATCGGGAATCCTGTTAAAAATACTTGGGAAATTATTGTGCGAAGAATTCTCACAACGGTTTTGACGTTCTCCAACAATTCTCGACACCGCTCACGGTCTAGCACCGTCGTCTGAAGATCGTCCGGTGCCAATCTCATGACATAACCACCCCACCGGAACTTGGCGAGTCCAAAGTGTTGCACAATGAGGATCATACAGCTCGTAGACGCTTCGCCACATCAAACATCCTTCTGAACTTTATCTAATAGGGGTGATATTTGGAACGAG
>KZ061770.1:103150-143713 GCA_002091835.1 Anopheles maculatus
CCGCCCCTCCACCTTCACCAAGCGTCTCTCCAACATGTCTATTTCCCACCCAACAAACCCACAATTCTGGATGCTGGAAGTCAAAATGGGATAACAACACCGAGCGGACACGGTGTGGGACTTTGCGTGTGCGTGTGTGTGTGCGCCCATGATCCTTGATCCCGTCCGAGCTCCAAAACGCAAAAAAGGGGGAAGATGAGCACAATGGAGCAGCGCGGGAATGGTATGGAGGTAATCCTGCAATTTGATTTATGTCAGCACAACTGTTTCTGTCAGTTTGATTAGATAGGATGTACACGATAGATCAAATTTGTATCTACCTTCCACCGGAGGGTTTTTCCTCGGCTGTCTCGTGGCGGCTGGCGGTGGTGTTTCCATCCACGTTGGGGGCATGTTGCAACTACAACTCATCCGAATCGGTTCCCTCCCGTTGCCTACCCGCCCGTTTTCAACACCCGCACCCACCAAGCTAGAACATTGAGCCTCACGTTGGTGCGAAACGACAACAATTTCAACCACTAACACCTAACAACGGTCGGTGTGTAGTCCCTTCCCTGTTCGGTGTGCTCCTTCCCGGGCATGTCCCCGAACCAACCAACAAAATGGTAAATCTGCAAGCCAAACAAAAACCATCCCCCAAAACCGAACCCAAGCCCACAACAGCTACACCTGGTTTCGGAAAAGTGAGTGAAGAGATAGAGCGAGAGAGAGAGAGAAAGACAGAGAACGGAGTTTTGCAGTGCATTAACAAGCAAGGGGTAAGAAGGAAAGGGACGTTGGAAGGGTGTAGTGGGGGGTGGAAAGTGTGGCACCTTATTGTCAGCAATTATGAAGCAAGGACGAACGGATCTGTCTCACTGTGTGATCCCTGCCCGAAGGTGTCCATTTATCGAGTATTGAGCCTCACCATGCAGTGCATAGGGAAGATGTGGAAAGAGGGAGGGGGGTGGGGGGAGCATATAACATGGACGGCTGCAAACCTTGTTCGATTTGCCACCCAAGCTCCCCCCCCCATCCATGCGCCCGCTTCTCAGTGGGAAGATAAATATTTTGCCAAACGTCAGCAAAAAAGCGATCAAACTGTTTTCTTATTGTGGGACACGCTTGCTGGCTTTTCTGGTGCTTGAGTCAGGCGTTTATTACACCTTTCCATCTGATGCTTGTGCTAGAGGTTTCATGATATAGTGGTTTTTTTTTGTTGTTGCAGTGAATGCAATTAGAAATGTTTAAAGTAAGGGGAAAAGGTAAAGGATAGATTAGAAGTGGTACGTTTGTAGTGCGGTGTTGCATAACTTTAGGCGAGATATGTTGTTGTTGTTGTTGTTGGTATATTTTTAATGAAATTTGATATTATAACACTTCCAAGAAGATTAAGGAAAACATCTTTTAGGGCAAAATTCGATATTATTATTCAAAATAGTTGCCTTCGTGGGTGATAGCTTTTCCCAGCTAATCTAAACTATTGATTGTGTTAGCTATCATGACTTTTTAGATAATTTTAGCAAGTTCTAAAGCCGCATTTGTCAAATTGGTGGAAAGAAACATATCAAGCTCGCCGGACGCATCAAAACAGTTTCAAAATGACATCCAAACATCCATGAAGGAATGTCAATGCGTGATATAGCACGAAAACTAACTAAAAGATTCGGCGAATTACGCAAACATCGAATGGAAATCGAAAAAAAAATTAAAGTATCACCAATAGACAGAAAGCAATATTCCGAGATCGGCTTCTAATTTAACTCTAACTTTTCTAAAAAATCTGGGAGATTCTTTATTTTGAAGTATGCAATGCTATTTTGAAAACCTTCGCAATGTGTAGCATTCAAGACTTCATGATAAAGCCTAGCTGGGTAGTCAGTCCTGCGTACGGGCAGACGGTTCAGATGGGATTCGTGCTTCGGTTCAGCCGTGTGAGGCCCGGCGCCGCTATGTTTCCTACTTCCCAAAGATCCAAAGGCCCGAAACCGATTGTAAATAAGGTCTAAAATGGAAAAGACAACAAATCTGACCACCAGTACCAGTAGTACATGGTAAATTTCCAAGTTTAGATATAAAACAATGTGGTATAGCAAGAGAAAATATGAATTGCTAAATTCGGCAACCCGAATTCTGAGCCTTCTTCTTTATCACTTCTACTTGGATTTACGACCACCAGGGTCATGCCAACGATCTAATGGCGTGCTAGACTTATTGATATTACGTAGTCAATCCTAACTAGCGCCTGTGTCACCTCGCTAGGCGGTACCACATCGGGAATCCTGTTAAAAATACTTGGGAAATTATTGTGCGAAGAATTCTCACAACGGTTTTGACGTTCTCCAACAATTCTCGACACCGCTCACGGTCTAGCACCGTCGTCTGAAGATCGTCCGGTGCCAATCTCATGACATAACCACCCCACCGGAACTTGGCGAGTCCAAAGTGTTGCACAATGAGGATCATACAGCTCGTAGACGCTTCGCCACATCAAACATCCTTCTGAACTTTATCTAATAGGGGTGATATTTGGAACGAGGCCATATTTTAGAAGCGTGCGCAAGTACTGGGATCAACCGTATTTTTCGCGCTCGACGCTGCCCTGCCTCACGGTTGTACTTCAATGGTGTGCATTCACTCTACCGCCGATACAACAGATCCTGCCATCTACGCTATCTACGACAAACGGAAGCCAATCTACGAATGAATCCTCGCCGTTTCTGGCACTACGTCAATACGAAACGCAAATCATCTGGCTATCCTGGGACTATTCGATATAATGGTAACTGCGCCTCCACGCTTCCTGATATGTGCGAGTTATTCGCTACGCGTTTTAAAGATGGGTTTGTTCACGACAGTCCTGGTCCGGATTCAGTTTCTGCTGCACTTATCAACACTCCCGTCGATGCACTTTGTTCGTTACTACCGTCCATTAGCTCTGTGACTATCGCCCATGCCATTGGCCGCCTCAAGACTTCCTACTCGTCGGGCCCCGATGGTATCCCAGCGTTCATATTGAAAAAATGCGCAGCATCGGTTGCTCCAGTATTGGCAAAGATTTTCACGGAATCGCTTCGCACAGGAATCTTTCCGGCCTCCTGGAAGGTTTCATGGCTAACACCCATTCACAAAAAAGGATGCAAGAATGAGGCGTCAAATTACCGCGGAATAACTTCTCTGTGCGCGCCAGCGAAGGTCTTCAAACTGCTAGTGTACGAGCCTCTCCTAGCCTCTGCTAAAAATTACATCTGCTTCAACCAGCACGGCTTTGTACCAAAAAAGTCCACCACGACAAATCTAGTGCAGTTTGTGAGCAACTGTTTCAAATCTGTTGATGCTGGTCTGCAGGTTGATGCCATCTACACCGACATAAAAGCGGCCTTCGATAGTGTGTCGCACACAATCTTACTCGCCAAGTTGGATAGGCTAGGAGTTCCTGGGCCCTTGGTGAATTGGTTGCGCTCATACCTGATCGATCGTACGTATTCGGTGAGACTGGGCACGCACCTTTCCAGATCTCTCCGAGCTACGTCCGGCGTTCCTCAGGGCAGTAACCTCGGGCCCCTTCTATTCACACTGTACATAAACGATCTAGCCACGGTGCTTCCGGAAGAGAACCTACTAATGTATGCAGATGATGCGAAAATCTTCCATACAATTCGAGAGCCAGCCGATCATGCACATCTACAGGACTCACTGCAAGAACTCGATTCTTGGTGCAAGCGAAATGGTTTAACCCTCTGCGTCGATAAATGTGTAGCCATCACCTTTAGTCGCTCACGAGCTCCTTATTATTATAGCTATGTGCTCAACGGTCACACGCTTGAGAGAAAGAACTGTGTAAAGGACTTAGGACTGCTCATCGATTCACGATTGACATTCGATTGTCAACTAGACCATATCGTCGGGAGGTGCAGTCTACTAGGACTAGTCATAAGCATAACGCGCGAGCTTCGAGACCCTTTGTGTACTAAGACACTGTACTGGTCATTGATCTGATCGCTGTTGGAGTATGCCTGTATAGTGTGGTGGCCAACATCATCGAGTGCTTTGGAGCGACTCGAATCGATCCAACGTAGGGCCACTCGATTCGCACTTCGCGCATGGGTTCATCCTATTGCGTATGGAACTAGATGCTTACTTCTCGGACTACCCTCACTCGGCGACCGTTTAAAAAATGCCAGATTAACCTTCATCACTGGACTCCTTAATGGCTTAATCGATTGCCCAACGCTCCTGTCGTCGGTACCACTGTATGTCCCTGCCAGGGCGCTCCGATCCCGCGCATTACTGGCAATCACGGAACCCCGAACTACCTTTGGTTCTCGTAATCCCCTGGTTCAGATGTTCCGATCGCTCAATGCAGCCAGCGAGAAGTTTGAGCCCGGTTTGTCAGCGGCGGATATCCTCCATGAGCGAGCTATGAGAACGAGGTGGTGGGAGTAAATAATTGTAATCTTGTAATAATTGTAACGATATTAAGTGGGCTACCTGAAAGTCCGTTAATAAATAATATATTAAACAATTAAACAATTAAAATTGTTGTACAAAGTGCTATCCTCGTTCGTCGCGACAAGTATTTTGTGCGTCAGCGAGAATCCTTAACGCGCAACTTAACATCTATGTTATTGGAGCTGAGTTTTGATCCCAAATAGGTTAAGCTTTGGACGACTTTGAAGGAACGAGCTCCTATCTGCACATCACCCTTACGTAAATCGGTTAGCAGAATATTTGGTGGTTTTGGTTTTCACCGTGTTAATAGCTTCTGCGTTATATGAAAGCACCAAACCAATGATGCTTATGCCATCAGCATATACCAAGATCAGGATTGACTTATAAAAACTAGTTGTCGAAGTTTCCACCGCCGAGTCCTCCGAGTCTCGGATGGCCCACAATAGCACCAGGTCGAAGAGGAGGCAGGTAAGTTCATCTTCATCGTGCACGCCGAATCACCTTTTTTCGGTGTTTGATGTTGGTCATTGTCATTCTTACAAGACTAGTAAATTTTTCCGGGAAACGAGTTCATTGCTTTAAAATCAATGAAGAGATGGTTGAAGATCTAGTCAGTGGTTGATTTTCCGTCTTGGAATCCTCGCTCATCTTTCACAACTATCTCTTCGATGAGTATCTCAGTTCAATATTGTAGTATTAAAGAGAATATGTACAACCGGTTGTAGTATACATAGTACAAAAATCCAACATATAATATAGGTTGAAAAACAAACTAAACTACCTACATGTCTTTGCAGACAATTTTTCGAACTGAAACAGCGACATATTGTTATAGAGTTGAAGGACGTTGAAAATAAAAATCCAACTTCTTACTGTTGATGTATAAAAGTTCCGGAACCTTAAGTCGTTAGGTCTAAGGGTTAAATGTTCGTAAACGTTCGTACCTTAACAACTCTCATACCAAAAGAGCGTGGCGGAAGCTTGCCACTGAGGAGCTTCAATTTATTGTTTTGAAATTCTAATTAATGTTTGATACATTGTAAAAGATTAGTAAGGTTTTTAATAGTACGTTTAACAGTAGAAACCAGATACAAATATCGATCGTTTCAATCATAGTGTGCCTAAAATTATACAGCTCACATTACACAACCGCCTACATGTATGCTATTGCATGGCCTGAAAGCCTTTTTACGTTTTAATTGAGATAGTTTGCTACTCTTGTCGTTTATGGATCATTTTATCTATTTACAATTTATTGTAAAATATATCGAATGTGTTACTGTGTTATTATTATGAAGCAAGCTACTAGAATGTCAGCAAAAAGTGAGTAGCTTCCAGGCACAACTAATGAGGAAAAATCTGGTAAATGCCCATCCGAGCACTAACATACACTTCAGTAGGCACCGCAAGCTGGAGCAAGCAAGAAGTGCGAGTGGCAAGAAAAGTAAACCGGTGACATACGGTTGGAAAACGAACCAAAAACAACAAAAAAAGCAACACAAGCTAGGAAAAGATACCCGGTACCCCCCCCCCGGAAGGCAATTTGTTAGAATTTGTCTAATTAAGTGGAAAGAATATTGTAAGCCAAACGGTTTCCACAAAGAGTGTGAGAGTTTTCTTCCTCCTCCTTTCTTTCCTCCCGTTTTCCACACCCAAAACGCGTCATTTGTCTTCGGTGGCGAACACGGTTGTGCCCGGGTATTATCCTTGGGCGATGGGGCGCGAAAAAACCGCGGGCCCTTTTACGCTTAAAAACATTGACTTGTGACTTATGATTGCGCCATCCTTCTCGTTGCGCGGCTTTCAATTATTTCTCAGCTTGCGCGGTCCACCATTACGCTAACGCTTTACGCTGCCCATTAGTTTCGGTATTTTCAATGTCTGTTTCGGGATTTTTTTCTTCCTTTCTCTTTGCCCAAGGCGACGAAACAAAACAAAAACGAGAAGCGTTAAAATGAAGAGAGAAAAAAACGAACGAACGGAAGCTGGCTGATGTGCTGAGTGGGTGATATGGTTGGAGGAAAATGGGAAAATGAGTGTTTGAAAAAAGCAAGAAAAGGAAAAAAACTCGGCCCCGAAGCATTTCTTCCCGTTTTGCGTCTTTTGCTTGGCAGCCGTCAGCAGCAAGAAAAGCGTCACAAGCAAAAGGAGTGGACAAGAATGATCGCCTTTCGCTCCCTCGGTTCGGGGTTTTTTTTTGCTTCTGCTGCTGTTGGTCTTAAGGAAAGGGTTTAAAAAATTGTAGCTCATTTGTTCGCACCACCACCACCACCACCAACACCACCCGGGCACCGATGGGGGTGGGTACCGTCCGCTGGTTGAGGTAATGTTAAAGAAACGCCATAAAACGAGACGTCGAACATCGCGTAAGCACAAATCCTCGCAAAGCGCCCGAGGAAAACAAAACACCGAACGTCCATCATCCCTGTCATGTCCTGTCGAATCACACCCCACGCTTCACGTTGCTCCTCATCATAAACCTCCCGCTCTCTCCCCCTCTCTCTTTCTCCGCCATCAACTGTCACCGTCCATTCCGGAAACATTGTTAACCGTTTCACCGAACCGCAACCATCGGCAACGGGCGAACATTACTTCCAAATATTTCCATTCGCGTGTTTTGGCGCGGTGTCATTTCGATGGTGTTTGTTTTTTCGTCTTGGGTTTCCGTCGCTCCTTGATCTCGCCTGCAACTGCAACATGCAAATTGCTACAGCAGTGTACACCGGCAAACGGGCGAGTCCGCTTGCAAGGGATGGTTCTAAATAGATGCAATTAAACGGTTAGAGCATGCGAAAGATCAGTCGGAATCGCTGAGCGAAACAATTTACACCTCTACGTGACCCCGATGACATGCGGGGAGGGGTAGAGAGTGGGCGGGGTGGGCGTATGGGGGCGATCGAACAGTGTGTGTTATGTGAGTGTGTTAGAAGTGGAGAAATTAGTTTAAAAATATGGACAATAGAGTTAAAACTAAAAAAAAAAACTCCTGCAAGTAGGCAATCTGCTTTACAATAGCTTGGTATGGCAATGTTTCTAGTAGCATATGAAGTTTTATACTGCTTTCCTGCAGAATGTTGCATTAATTTATTATTTTAAGGTCTATAGCGAGCATCATCGACTTTTTTGTATGAGTTTTGATGTTTTAGAAGAAGATGCTTGCTTTTCTATACAGAAACCCTCAACATTGGAGTTGAAAGCCGAATGAAAGTTGTTCGAAGGTAAGATTTAAGCAAATGCCTAAAACAAAGTTTGTTTCTAGATTGCTTGACACGGTTAACCCATGTTGTGGACGCCTAAGAAATGTAAAGAAACATTTTTTTTTTCAGGATCATAATGCAGGATCATCGATCTGTAGCTGGATTTTGCTTCATGATTGCGCGAATGTTTGACAGATCTCGGCTAAAACTGTCTAACACAGACCGTCATCAATAGAATTATTTCTTTGCGTCAGTGGGTGGGTGAGTTTGAAGCCAAAAGGGGTGAGTCACTAGTCGGCGCAGAGATTAAGAATAACTCCTTTGCAAGATTAAACTCACTCACTTATTCTTACTTAGTGTGCACATCTCTAATTTTTTGGTTAGGAGCGAGATTTAATAAAATAAAAATATTTTAAAACGAGGAAATTTAGAAGTAATTGATGGAGATACTAGCAAAAACATTTCATTATGCCCGTACGTTATGGACCCATCCATACATGAAGCGTAGTTTACTGGCCTATTTTACAGATGTTATGCCAAAATTGACAACAAAACATTGGTATTCTTTTCGTTTATTATCGGCCTATGATCATGGAAGGATATACAATTTGACTATAATCTGCTTGTGTTAGAATCTGTGTTGTTCTAGAAAATTGTCCGAACGTTTTATGTTGCTTATGTTGCATACTATTAGGAAGAATACTTAAATATTTAGCAGGTACTAGAACTGCTATGCTTTCTTGGCTTGTTGTATTAGTTCTCGGTAAAGCTTACGGTGTAGCACCATTTTCTGTCAATGCATTAATTCAACCATTCTAATGAGAATACTGAGATTGTCGTACACCTCATCGAACTCATCATTATAAGGCAGTTACTTCATTCTCCTTTACACATGCAGAACCAAACGTCAATCGGAGAATCTTCCTGTATCTTAGTTTCGAGCACATTAAAACCAATCTTCATATTCAGTTGAATGTCTTTTAAACTGATAACTACATTCACATCTAACTTACTTGCTTATTTACTAATCAGACGATATCTTGATAAGAGTTTCATAAAGAGCATTGCATTAATGTCCAATATTGTAATTCCTTAATATTTTAATACGTTTATTTTGAATTTTATGACGCGCTGCCAAAATGGTATGCCTGTTGTCAAACGCTTTGGGATGAATTTACCTGTTTAGGTCGAACTGATGTGACTGCTCGACTGTTTGACAGAAAGTGGCCTAATATTATCAGATTTTACAGCTTAAGCCATCATGTACCCCTATTATGAAGCTTTTTGAAAACATATGCAGCCGTGAATAAAGGAAGGCATCCTAATTTACCTATTTTATTGAAAAAGGATTGGAACCTAACCTCACAAACTTAAAATTGCAATTTAAATAACCTGATCCAGAGGTGTTCTCGATCCCCAATAACTACTCCTTTAGTGAAAACACGTTATACGTTGAGATTCACATAGATTTCTGCTTTCTGGTCTGCTCAGGACTGATTACATCGTATCGATATCCGATCGATCCAGAATCCGTGATCATATTCGATCTTTGACGAGTTCGTTCAAACTTGTTCCACCCAAACAGCTTGCTTAGCTCCTTTATTGATCCAGTCCTGTATCCTCATCGAAAGCTTTAACCATAGCCAGGATATTCGTACAACCAAATAGCTCAGCTCACTCTTAGTTCGTTCTCGCTCTTCACAAGTCCTGCTATACGCTAAAATACTCCAAAATTCGGCGTTATATAACCGTCATCAAACGTTGAGCATGAGTAATCTATAATACTATAGTACTGCAAGGCACAAGTCCGCTGAGGACTTCCGGACGTATTATTGAGTGGCATATCAAGCTTTTCGGATGTTACTGTTCCTGGCATCCTCAAGATTCATATCTTCAAGATTGCAGGAGTTTGTGGAACACATAAAAGTACACCATAACTATTTGTAGACAGTCGGCGAACGGACCAACGATGGGTTTCTTTAGAAGTTTATGAATTTGTCAAATTAGTGCTCACTGTGGACCGGTCCGGTGGTCAAAGTGTTGCCTAACTGCGTGGCGTCAACAAGTCCAGTAAGCCATTAGATGATCGACTTAACCGAAAAGGTATTTTAGCCATAAAGAAGAAAAGGAACTATTTTGAAACTAATATAGTGTTTTTTGCTCTAAACCCTCACGAGAATTTGATTTGTCACTACGGACGTCCTTGGCGTAGTTTACTCGTAGCTGTGTACTTAAAAACTTGAACTTATATATTTAAATATTAAATGCCAATGAATTGCTCAGTAAAAAAAAAGTTAGAGATGTACACAACGCCTCTTAAGTACGGGTCCAAGAAGTATGTTATAATAGTTTCGACTGATTTTTTCCGAAGTATTTAGGTTATATAGGCATAATTAGGTGATCTTCTTACAAATTGAATATATCTGTCAGATTATTTTGGGAAAACAGTTTCAAGTAACGATCGCATACGTTCGGGCGTAATAGACAAATGTTTCATTCACCTTTTGTAATTGTAAATAAATTTAAACAAACCTTCAAGAAAGCCATACACCATCCACACACCCATATTTATGACCCATCACTGTGGCGCACCGCACACGAACGCACCGCACCAGAGCTGTGTGAAATGAGACCGAATGTGAGGTTAGGGCAGCCGCCAACGAATGCTGCTAGGTGGTAAGGTGAGGTTGCCAATTGGTGGTAACGCATCAACGCATCCACGTCGCCCTCCCTTGTCTCCCCCATCCCCACGTCTCGCCCCAAAACCGATGGGTAATAGCTTCGGCAATAATAACGCAACGCCGCACATTACTTACGAACGCGGATCGTGTTCAACCGTGTCAGGCCGGCGATCCGGTGCCAGGTACACCTTGTGCGGTTAGTCGCCCGATCGTAACGCGATCCCTGTTCGCTGTTGCGCTGCTGAATAATTGGTGGTGGAAAATCACCCGGCCCGGTTAGGCCACCCGGTTGACACTCGCGCCGGTCCCACTGCACGGCTTCCCTGGCTAGCCCCCGCCCCCCCAAAAGTCTTCCCTTCTTCTTCCCAAAGTCATGTCACCGATCGTATGTCCAGGTACGTCCGTGCACCTGCCAAGCATAATTCAATCGATCCATCCATCCTGCTCTACTGATTGGCCTCTCGCTTTCACTGATTCTCGCTCGTTCTCGCTGTGTTGCTCACGCACTTTTCCTAGCGTCACTACCTTCGCGATCGGCAAAAGTGTCAGGTTTGTTTAATTTTAGTCGACCGGGAACCCCCGCCCCCCTCCCGCTCCTCTCCGTCATCAGCTCACGCACTTTTCCACCGCACACTACCTTCGCGATCGGCAAAAGTGTCAGGTTTGTTTAATTTTAGTCGACCGGGAACCCCCTCCCCCCTCCCGCTCCTCTCCGTCATCATTCCCCTTCACCGTACGCTAGGAAAACCACCCGTAGCTATTTCAGTTTTTTCCCCATCTTACACTTTGTTTTTCATTTTGTTTTCTTTCCTTTTTCTGCGCGTGTGTGTGTGTTCGTGTGTGCTGTGTCGGTGTCTCTAACATCCATCTTCCCAGCCTCAAACCCCACTGCTGGTGCAGGTGTGACAGGTGCGTTCACGGTGCGTGGGTTTTTCCTTCTTCTGGGATTGCCCACCGCCCCAGGCGTGAGTGTGAAGATTTTCCCCGGTCGATCGCATTTCCACCGGCATGAGTTTTTGGTCCGCAAACGTGCACACTCATGTACAGCTACATGCATAACGTACCGGTAACGGGGGTTAGGCAAAATTCGCTCCCTATTTTTTCCCGACGGTTAAAAGCACGATCGCTTTTTCCGAACCGAATCCGTTTAGCTGGCGCAAAAAAGGGATAAAGGGACAACACATTGTGCAACTCGATCCCGGTAAAGGTAATTCCGAACTTACCGAATCGGGTTCGGATTCGGAAAATGAAAAATCAACCTTTAACGCTGGCTCGAATGAAATTTACCGGAAAAATGCTATCCATTTTTCCACCCTCAATCTTTTGCCGCACTCGCACTCTCTCTTTCTCTATCGGGTCGTGTCAGTAAGGCAATAAAGAACGGTGAAAAACTTGGTGTAACTTGGGCTCTCCTTCTCAGCCCCAAAAAACACATCCCAAAACAGAAGGAAACCGTAGAAGGAATCAGTTCGACCGGAAAATGCGTTCTAAGTGGCGATGTTAGGCAGACGAAGGTTTGCAGGGAACCGCACCAACACCGCACCACGATTGTTTCTGTTACCATTTCCGGTCCAATATTGCGGAAACGAAAGTTCGCTTCATTTTTCCTCGTTACCTGACATTTTCCCTCCCTGGCAGTGAAGGCCTACGGTACAAATTTCAAACTGCGCCAGAAGGTAAAATCGTGCAAGCAAAACTAAAAATGTCGATCCGTTTGCGGTGTTTTTCTTTTAACCCCCCCTTTGCCGAGAGCGGTCCTCCCTCTTGTGGGGGGAAGGAAGAAGGAGAAAAATGGAAAGAAATTGTCCTGTTCCGAGTGGCCCCGAGTGGTGGCGGGAAGCACAGTTGGCCAGTTGGAAATGTGAGATGAAAATAAATGAAGTCCACAAATATTGCATTCGTGAAACGGGTTTTTCTTTTCCCTATCCGTGTGTGTGAGTGTGTGTGTGTGTACACATCGGATGCTTCCCTCTGGGCTTGTATCGCTCTGAGTCTTCTTCTTCCTTTTCTTCTCCTTCTCCCCCCATCTTCCTCCTTCCACCCACAAACAACGCGGAGGAAATGCAAGACGAACTGCTTGGAAAATGAACTTCGTTTCCTGTCGCTGTTGGTCGGGGCGACTACTCATCCTTGTTTCGTCCGTCTTCTCATTTCTTGCGAAGAAAAAGAGGAAGAAGACAATGGCAAAAAGTAAAAGAAAGAAAAAAAAACATCGAACGCTCGAAGGAATGGACGATAAGAAATTGGGGAAAATGATAAATGTTTATATTTACCGAACGATTCATTCGACGTTCATTCCGCCGTCGTAAGCGAAGGCACGCCAACCGAGGTAACAGATGGAAGGATGGCAAAGCAAGGCAAAGAAACTATGGGGTGAGGCACGCAAGACGAACGGGCACGAAATACATCAGCGACGGGACGGAGGCAACTTGCTCCTTCGTGAGCGCATTTCGAAACGGCTTTTCCGCTTTTCGTCGGGCAGGGAAGATTCGTCCTTTTCGGTCGTCGAAAGGTGAGACTGATGGATTGTTTTCCTAGGGCAGGCTAGTGGAGATGGAGTAGATGCAGAGGGGAGGGGGGGAGAGGAAACTGAAGGACAATTTTCGTTGGTGCCGGAAATGTGAGGCCTTGCGTTGAAGTGTGCTGCCCAGATAAACGTTTCAGTGTTACGGGGGCTATTTTCCGCCTACTCGAACGCCATTTTCCACCCATTTGTCCCAGTCTGTGGTGGTGGCATACGGTGGAAGGAAAACGCAAGAGGAAAAGGCTAACTGGAGGAACACACACGCGTTGCATTTCCCATTCGGACAGCATCTCACGTTTAGCGCACCTTATTTTGTTACTATTTTTTAACCTTTTTTCTCTGTGCTTCGTTCGTTGTTGCGGTCCTTTTTTTATCTCTGCTACATTGTGGATCGCCAAAGCGAGGCACAGTGAACAACGTTTCATTACTATTGGTATAAATTTATCTTCAAGCTTAGTGAAAATTGTAAGAGTAACACAGGGATTCGACTCAAATAATGTGACTTTTGAATCACTTAGACGAATGTTTCAACCAGGTAGTGAATTGTTACAATTCCATTGCGGAACTTTGCAATCATATAATGGAATCGTGCATAAAAGTTAGGTAAATTTGCAAATCGGTTGTGAAATTTTGCAATCAGCTGTGAAATTTCTGGCGAACGTTTGGTCCTCCTCTATTAAACTTACAAATGGACAATTGTCATTCAATAGTGTGATTTTTCAATAGCAAACTGTATCTTTCATATTCTCACAGGGTTAGCTCGGAAATTATTTGAAAATTGTTGCTTTGATTACCATCTCTTGTATGCACAGTTGATTGCAATATTTAACAATGATGTAAAGTTCCAGTAAGCACCGTACGCAGCAGCGACTATTCAGCTACGGGTAGAAACCAAGTCAAAGAGAGCTAGAAATAGCAGGCCAAGACCTACAGAGGTTGTAGTGCCAGAGAAGAAGACGAAAGTTCCAGTAAACTTGCAATATTCCACTGTCAGCTTTTTTTTTAATCCCTGTGATGAGTGATTCAATAGTGGTATTATGTACATCAAACCCCTGTAATAATTTTGTACTAGAATTGATTTTAAAATTTTTGGCTTTAGTTATACTCACACGATGTTAAAACAAAAAGTTAAAGATGGAGACGCCTGGTGTGTTTTGATTTATATTTGTAACAATACGTCTAAAAAACCAATGTAAATAGTCAATATGAAACATAAAATCACGACAATGGTTAAAGTAAGTAATAATAACATTTAATTTGTCTATAACGTTGACCCTAAAAGTCTTCGAATGTAGTGGATTTCGACTAAGTATGTATATTCGATGCATGTTACAAAAGACTTCAGGGAATTCGATTTTTTAAATGTCCAACATGAAGTTGCCAGAATCATTTAGCAACACACGGCGTCTTGCTATGACTACTTGAAGAAGGTTATTCGAACTTCACGCTTCAAACTCTTTCAGCGGTGATCTACTGCTTTTCGCAATCGAATAATTCCCCAAAATAGATCATGATCATCACTACAGTGTGTTGGTTAATGACACTTTGATGGATTTTGCGTATCAGGGTAATGATGATCTGCATAGTTATCTCTTCTAAGACCTGGATATTCATGAAGTAGCAATCGACTCAAACATCACGTGATCAGGATAAAAAAAAATACAAGCCCTTGTTGAATATTCCATCGGGTTGGATCTTAAGACTGCATTCAGGTGACCTACAGTGATCGTGCGTTAAGACTCCAGACAACCCTGATGAAGTTATCACTGCGCGACGCCAGGACGAGTTGACCCTGCCTTTATCACTTGTTTAATATCACTTTTTTCTGATATCAAGCTGAGAATGTTTGGTAAGAATCTCGAGGAGGCATTAGTTGGTAAGAATCCGATATTACCACAAAAATAGTTGTATGGAACTCTATAAAGATCTCCTTCCAAGTATCAATGCACAAAAAAAACGGTTCAAAACAAGGACAATGTTTTAAATTTCTCAGAAGTTTATTTACGTCCCAGAAATCAAGTGGTTCTTCCATATTTCGATATTCACCCCATTACTAGGTGTAACATAAGAGTGAGTGCTAACTAACTAAACATCGAGACACCAGTCCGAAGCTTTATTTGAAGCTCAAGACATGTTCGTGCTTATTAAGTTAGTTTGGTGATGTGATGGGATTTCGATGGATATTGTAGTGTATACGGTTAGACATAAGGTAGTATTAGTGATAGGTTAAGTAGATGTATAAGTAAATAAGTATTAGGATAGTTGTTCTTTTGTAAACGAATTTAAGAGGGCTGGTTCGGATTGTTGCTTGCTTGGTTCGTGACTACTCTGGTTCGTGGTTCGGTTGCTACTAATACTATTTATTGATCCCATATCATTCTAACCCTCACATCGCTAATTATATCTAATTCCAATTCGATCTAAACAATAGTATTAGTATTAAGTATTAGGTTAGTAATAGTATTGGTGTTAGGATAGTATTGTAAACGTATGCATCATAAAATAAAACCAGTCTTGTCATGGCGCTCATAAAGAACACGTAAACATCGGCACCACAGATATTGGAATCATCATCGAAATTGAACAGATTTATGTCCGAGAATATGACCAGCACTTGTTGGTTTAAAAATTTTGTTGAAACGAGTCACCTGAAGTACTTTTCAATAATACATTTTTTTGTCTGAAATATAATATGATGACTTAACCTTGAAAATCAGAAAATGAAAGGCTACATGCTGTTAAAGAGTCGAGCAATCACAACAGTTGAACCGAATCATGTACACTAATCGCTTGCTCGCTCCGTGCTGGAGACTAGTTCGGTTGTCTGGTGTCCTTCTTCCAGTTACTGGTCGAATAGGCTTGAATCCGTGCAAAAAAAATTTACTCGTTTCGTCTTGCGTTTTACACCGTTCCGTAACATTACACCACGTCCATCGTACAATATCCGTTGTTTACTGTTAGGATTAGAAACCCTTGCCAGGAGACGCGATATTGCACAATGCAAATTTATAGCCAAACTTCTGACCGGAGAGATAGACGCACCTGAACTGCTGGCACGTGTAAATGTGAATGTACCTCCTAGGACCTTTAGAAATTATAACTTACTAAGAACAGACTTAACTAGACGTGCGTATAGCGATAATGACCCCTTGACTGCTATGGCTCGAACACTAAATGAGAATTATTTATTTTTTGACTGGCACCGTCCTTTCCATGTTCTGTAGTCTTCGTTTAGTCTTTATCAGGCATCGTTCATTTGTATAGCTTTTAGGGTAGGTTTAAGTTCTGTGATAGGGCCAATTCACTCGGCCAATCACTTTGGATTGTAATAAACAATAAACAATAAACAAAGCGTTTGACAAACGACATACAATTTTGACAGTTGGTTCACTAAGTGCGTCACAAGCTTCAGCATTATTTATTCAGAACGGTTTGTTTACATTTCTAGAGCTTCGGTGACATGAACTGACCTTACTAAAGTAGCTCGAGAAAAACAAAACCAAACGATTTATCTAATAGACTCAAGTAGTTGTATTTTGCTCGAACGGTTCAGATGGCTCGTTCTGCCTGGTTTTTTGTTTGAAGAGCTAGCAGCATTTTAAATGCCAAACGTCAAAACACGTACAAAAAACTGACATAGACCATTAAGACCTCTATTTTGAGGTTTCTTGACAAACACCAGTTGACGAGAAATCTTCGTATGATCTGATCTTATCATGTTTGAAATACACGTGGTCCTAGGACTTCTACTTCCTGACTTCTTCCTTAGGTCTTTAGGGACTTGGGTCCCTTGACGAGAGATATTTTAATGCAATGTGAAGCAAATTTTTAAGTTTTACATTTTTGCACTTCTAAAAATACAAGTCGTAGTAAATAAAATAATTTAACACTTTAAACACAAAAAAACACAAAGTGAACAACTTACACTTCAAAATTATGGCTACTTAAACCTTAACAAAATAGATATATGCAATAGATTTTTATTACCTTTGATGCATGTTGTGTAAAAAGAAATACTAAATTGTCGCAAATGTTACCCATACAGCGGATTGTTCGTCCTTTCATCCAACAATCACTCACTGTGCTAGGGAAAATCTTCGATCCCACCTACCAGGATCCCTCTCAAGCGAACCTCATAAGCTGGAACGGAGCAGCTGCTTCCGCCGATGGTCGGAAGAGGGTGCAGGGGTTTGATAAATTTACCTTGTTCAAACATTGACTCAACTTCTTAGCCTTTTCTCCCACCCAAATGCACATCAGATAGGAAAAAATAGTGTTCTAGCAAGCAAGTCCAGCGCTCTCGAATTTTCCCTCGAAACGGCGTACATACAACGGCGCACCAGTGCACAGTGAGCGGATAGAAGGGAAAATGTTGAACGAAAGCAAAAATGCGGGACGATATAAATAAACTATTTTGTTCCTCCTGTTTGCTTCCCGTGTCGCGCTGTTTAACCGGGCCAGGTCTTGCGCACAGGTTCCCGGTTCAATTGTCTTGTCGGTCGGGGTCTTTGTGGTGTGCCGAAAATATCAAGTTCGATCGAGCACAATTAAGGTGATTTATTGCCATTTGCTTGAATGCGTGGTGCGAAGCTGCTGCCGGTAAGGACACTGAGAAACATCCACTCACACACACACAAACACACAATTATACTTCATTCTTTTTGGTTTGTGCTTTACAAACTATATTGATTACTTTTTTTTTCCCCCGAAACTAATTCTTCGAAGGTGATATCATTAATGCAGATTGCATTACTTTGGGCGCGCCTTAAAATTCGAAGGAGAAAAAAGTTGCACGTGTTCGAACCGAAGCGCCCAAAATTATGCAATTCGCATAACCAAGTTATCCTGTCCTATCGGGCAAACCGAACTGTCTTTGGCAGTTGCGCTCTCCATTACTTTTGATAGCTTGAAGCTTCCTTTTAATGTTGTCTTCACGTTGCCGCTCGACGGTAAGCAACCTGTCACCGAGAATGTCGGCAGGACTTCATCGAGTTAAAAGCACGCGAAAGGTAGTAGCGGGATATCGTTGCGCGGCAAATCCCTTCCGTCTGTCTGTCCCCTTCCGCTTCACCTCTTATCACCTTCTTAAGAATCGCTTGTCAAGCAGGAAGGATGTGAGTTAACATACACACCCACAGCTAAAAAAAAAACAGGAAAAGCGTAAAGCAAAGGGAAAGAACGCACCCGGTCCGTTCTTCATCCCTTAATGAAGCACGCCGTGGGATGTGAACCGACCGGGCAGACGATCAACATCATCAGCAGCCGCAAACGGTAGTAACAGTAGTGGCGAGTCGCTGGGGCCGAACAAATGACGGAACACTCTTAATTATGCATCAATTCATGTCACGTTTTGCGAATAAAAACCATAAAATTTAAAATGGATTATCACATTATCGTTCACCGAAAGCGAAGGATCAACGCAGGATGTCCCTGTGTGTTGTGCGAGAGAAGAAAAAGTAAAAAAAGTGTAAAACAGGACACCATGGGATAAAAATAAAAGACGGAACATCCCCTTTTGTTGCTGTCCTGTCTTCATCGCCTGTCTTTTATTTGAATCATTTTACTATGCTGTTTTTCACCTTCTCGAGCACGTCCCCCTCCATTTGTGCATGATGTTCTGTGCGGATCCTGTCACTTAACCGTCTCCCTCTCTTCCCCACCACTCTTTCGCTCCAAGGTCTGGATTTGTGGGTAATGCGGGATGACAATTTTATAATAAATTGTACCATGGTTTACGATGCGGTTTTTCCCCCTGAGCAGCGCACACGGCACAAAACCCATCACGACTATCACGACCATCCGGTTCCACATTTTTGGGGTCACCGCCGTGTGTTTGGGTGGTCTTGGGGGGGAAAGGGGGTCACGGGAAAGGATGGTGTTGTAAATCTTCCTCGCAAGCTGGTCAACTGGCGACCAATCCTCCACTTAACGTTCAGCGTCGGTATGGGGGGCACGATTTGGGTGGAAAATGGGCTATTGGCGAGCTGCATTCCCGGTGGGAAGGCGTACGGTACCTGTAAAATCATCCCCCCCCCCGATGGAAAGCACGTGATTATCCTACAGGAACTAGTCGTCCCCTTTCTTCGTCTTTTTGCTTCTTTTTTTTTTGAAGAAAATTGGGTGGAAATTGAAAGGCCACCACACAATACAATAGTGGGGTGGGGAGGGGCTGAAGATTGGGGATGGTTGGAGTGGGAGCGAAGTGTAACGATGCTGAGAAAAGGACTCAATAATGTTGTCGGTTTGTCGGGGAAAGGAACCTCCAGCCTCTTCCTTCAGCCACCCACCACGCGCCTCCCATTGGACCATTCAATTGCACTCCATCTTATAATGGGCTCGTTACTGGACAAAAGAAAAAATCAACCCCCACCCCCGGATTGCACACAGACACACACACACACGCACACACAGCCAGACAAGAATTGCCGTTGAGCCGTCCATGCAGGTTTAGTGCTTTTGACAAGCCGCAACCCAAGCTCCGGTGCCGGCCACATTTTCCCCTCCCTTTGTGTTTGACGAAGTGGAAGCGGAAAATGCTACTCATAACGTGTTGTTCGGGGAGGGGGGGGAAGAAAAACTCCCGTGAGAAGCAATGGGGCAGAGCATTTGTAGCGAATGCCGAAAGACGCAACCTCACTTTTACTTCGGCCCCCGTACTCCCACACACGCCCTCTCTTGTGTGTGTCTTGGAAGGTGATCAGAGAAAAATACGTGCACACGCCGCTCGGTGCGACTTTTTCCCGTTTTTTTTTTGGTCGACTTTGTTTTTCTCCTCTCGCTTTCTTCTTCCAGCGCACCACGTTTGCTTTGTTAGTGAGATGCAGGACGCAACTACTGTTCTGGAGCCTTTGTCTTTGCCCTGTCTGCAGTGGTGGAAAGCGTTGGGCGCACTATCATCGCCGTTTGGCGCCGTTAAAAGCGTTTTGTCGAATTTTCTTTCTCTATTCACATGCTTTTTGGTGGGGTGGGAAGGGAGGGAGGTATAGAGAGGGTGGGTGGGTGTGTAAGATGGGGGTTGTGTATTGGGTTTGGGGTGAGCACGTTCCCAGTACCGACGGGGTCCGTTGTCCATCGAAGTCAGGTGGAAACAGAACCAGCATTGCCTACTTTTAGGCGCCAAAGTGCCCGCAGCACACGGATGGTCCACCTGGGAATAGAGCAATGTTGCGTCCGTGCATGCGTGTGTGTGTGCTTCTTCCTTTTAATTCCCTTCCATCACACTTTCCTCGCGGCCTTCCCTGTACCACCATCGGAAGCGTACAAAACCGATCCCCGGGAGTGATTTTTACGATGATGGATTTTTGAAAGTGATGCTCACATCACGCGCGTTCGCCCACTGCCGGTTCAATCAAGAAACCGCCAAGGGACGCCCGATATTTGCTCGTCCAGGCACGTGCATCGATCCATCATGCGGTGGGGGAAAAGAAAATGGAGGAAGGGCGTATTTTTTTCGCTTTTACGTTGCCTTCTTACGTTCTTCTGCTGACAGCTTGGCGAAGGTTTCGCAAGGTGTTGCCTGCCATGGGACCGATAATTAGATTTTCGATTTTTCATTTTGACATTCGGGGCTGCCGTTTGGACGACGCACCAACCCCTCCTTCCGACCGAGACTCCGTGTTCCGATCGATAATCGCCTCTGTTCTGTTCACTTTTCATCGTCAGTTTTGCGGTATTTATGACACCTTTTGGGAACCCCTACCCTTCTTCCCTTTTTTTTCTGTCTACACACAGATCCTCATAAAGATCGGTATTGACAACATCGTAATAGATGTTTCCCTGCAACGGTGCATCGATTCACGCAATCGATTTTCATATATTTTTTTTTCCACACCGAACATCGTTCCAGACCATTCGCAATTGGGGCTTCAAGGATATTGAGTTTTGGGAGAAGCGAGGGAGGTGAGTTGGGTTACACAAGGAAGGGAAGCAGTGGATGCAAATGATCCCTGAACGCATCATTAGAATCTCCTGCGTTGGGGAAGAAAAAACAAACCATCGGTAAAGTGAAAGCGGAAAAGCGTCAACATAAAAACTGGAATGTGTGTGTGTGTGTGTGTCAACATTGTGTGAAAGGAAGGGCGAAGAAGAAGCAACCAAAAATGTTCTTTTGCCAATGAAGCATAGCGGAAAACAAATATACACAAACACACACACACACACACGCATACATCTATCGGTGTTGTGTCATAACTGTTTACGATGGTTGGCCCGATTTGGTTCGATTTTCTTGATGTGTTTTTTGTCTCTCCCTCACATCCTGCAACCCTCCCAACACCCTTACCCATCACCCTCTACCGACCGTCCCTCGCTAGATGTTGGTAGGTTTTACCTTTTCACCTTAGTTGCTGTCCGCTTCGGGATTCATAACACGCTTTTGTTTCCCCATTTAGTTTGCGCAAAATGTTTGGCTCCCTGGCTCGGCGCCTTCCCACCCTGCGTTTCACATTTATTTGCCAGGTTTTCTTATGCTCAATTTATGCTTCCCACTCCCCTCCCTCCGCATAGAGTGAAAGGCACCCGAGCGTGGCACATTTTGCTTGCCCAGAGCAGCAACCATGGCGCTTGGCGGTGGGCTTTGCGATTGCATCGCTCATAAAATCGTCCAATGAGGGTCGAACCTTAGCCCGATTATATCTTCCCTTGTGTGCTGTGTGTGAGTGTTTTTGCTTCTCTTCCGCACGACAATGCAATCACAATCCAACGATGCGTTCAAGGAGAGTGTGAGTGCTTGGTTGCGTATACACGCAAACGAACACACCAAAAGATGAGTTGTAAACATTGCGTAAGAAAGTCCTGCTCCCATGTTGCTTGTTAACAGTGCGAAACAGGTGATTGACAAGATCATTGACAAGGTACGGTTGTAATGCAATTTGCATAACTGTAGGAGACGAATTTAATTTGCTGCAAGTGTAGTTTCGTCTTTTTAGTATGCAAGTCGGGCAGGAAAACGCCCAAAAGTATGCAATTGCTGCAGTAAGAAGATTTTAAGTCAATGATGTAAAGCTCATTTTGACTCGCAGTGAACAATATAAATAGTAGAAAGATTTTTTTTAAAGAAACATCAATACATCATTTGTACAGCTTTAAGGTCGAGTAAATGAACCTGTATTTGAGATATTGACTAGTAGTCTCAACGTTGTTTCGTAGCGTGCGTACGAGAGTTTCAACTTGTCGTAACACTCACACATAATTCGAGCTGAAACTCGTTGAAGATGTCTGCAATGTTGACTTTAACAACATCAGTAGTTTGCGGCTAATTGGTACAGTCCTCGGGATTAATAGACTATTTTGGTGGTAAGTTGTTATCGCCTCTTCGCGTTTTATTGTTATATTCGAATATTTTTTAGCCAGCAAGGGACCTCATCACTGAAATCGAAGAACAAATGGAATATATTTCCAACTGTTTCAAAAGCTTGTAAGTAATTATACTGTGTAGTCTTTGGTAGGTACGCTTAAGAAGATGGGTCAACTGGATGATGAATCGGCGCAGACCTTGCTAATCCCAGAATTTTTTTCAAGTTTCAATTTCGACGACCAACGACGACCACCATACTTTTTTCGTCCAGAGGTGATATTCTTGGTAGATTTTCAGTTCAGACCAGTTATTCACCTTATAGCGAAGAACTCTTACAGCTGGACTATTTATGAGAGTTTTCAAGGGACGAACAGCTCCAAGATGCTGGTCGCAAAGCCCTTTTTGTGCCACAAGTAAATGCGGGTCGCTCTTGTGGAAGAAGACCTAGCAAATACACTTAAAATTAAAATCTTGCTTGCATATCAGGCACTCACTCGTTCTCACCACCATGCCTTCTCTGGACCTACCGTGCCTTCTCTGTACATGTGGATGGCCTAAAAGTAGCATTCGGATTGGGTCGTACGGTGCCATTCTCATGACATGGTCAGTTCATCAGATCCTGGCGAGTCTAATTCACTGCACGATGGTGAGATTGGACATTTAGATCCTTTGCTAAGCTTCTGTTACGTAGGAGAGCCTCAAACCATCATCAATGAATCAATCAATGAACCAGGAGCCCGATTGGTTAATAAAAACTGACTCTAAAAACTTAAAACAAAAATTAAACGAATGAAAATAGATTTTACAACGTAAATTTTGGGTGATTTTTTCGTTTGAAAATAGACAAGGGACTTTGGAATTTTGTCAGATATTCTTGACAGACAAAACTGAAGCTCTTAACTTCTAAACAATTTCACTTAAGATCAAACATCAAACCAAAATGTCACATTCCATGATATGATCATTTCAATTGCTCCAACCGTGTTTTCTGTTGGCTTGGTTTAATGAGAATAACATTAAATTGTTGACCTCAGAGTCGAATGTATCAGATGGCGGAATAGGCGGCCCGTAGACTACAGGACCTTTCATAAGAGGCCGCAAATATGAGGCCTCACCGAAAGCATTCCTTAAGACAGCATGCCCACCCCTCCCCCATCACATCTCAGCTGGACCTCTAAGGACACTCTACCCCGGGCAGCAAGTTTCATCTGGTTTCATCATCCCTCAACTTCCATTCTTCCTAAGACCTCTAAGGTGCGTTTTCCACCACTGGTTGAGATACTTTATCTATTGTAGAACCCTCAAGATTGAATATGCAGTTTCGCTCTTCATATTCATATTCAGAAACTGTAGGACCACTTACTTCTAGGGCTAATAATGTACACCTGTACCAAAAATAGCATAACGTTAAGTAAGAAAAATTTCAAACAGTTCTTTCAATTATACAAAAAAAATTTCAGAGAACAGAAAACATGGCATTATATTAACGCAAATCGAATCAAGATGCGACATATTGTTACCATAGATTCTGAATCAAACATTAGAATAAAACCGGAACTCTGCAACCCGAGATAACAACACTAGAGTCAAGTTCAATAGAAGAGTTGAGTCCTACAGATATAGAATAATGTATGTTACAAACGCAACACCTGACCGGCAATAAAGAGGCACTACAAAGGATTCACAGGGAGCCACTCCACATGCCACTAAAAAAATCCACTTTGCCAGGGTTAGTAAAGGTCAATTCTATGCACCCGGTGCCAGACATCGATCGGGTCCATTTCTTCACTCCATCAACCCAAAATGCGTCCTCTCGCGGCGGATAGCGAAACCCGAACTCTTGAGCAGATGTTCAACGATCGTGTCAATATACATGTTGCCATAAGATGACATCGTAAGTCCAGCACTTCAATCGAAGGGTACAGTCTCATTGTGCAGTCCAGAGCAACTGAAAGTTACATACAATGCAAATACTTAGCCCAGTAAATTATAGTTCATGTTACTTAAAGTTCAAAAGAATAAATTTAAAACAGTATTATAAACAAAACATCGTGAAATATGTCTAAAGTTGTTAGAAAAATCATTATTTTTAAAAGGTGCTAAACAGCTGCTCCAAATTTTGGTATCAGGAAAGATTAGGAGGTGCTTCCTGACATCTAGTTTAAATGCTGACCAAACATCGGGCTCAACGTTTTTTTCCATGCAACCTGCGCATGGAAGTTTTCCGCATACAATCCAAACAAATACAAACTAAAACGAGTTTGATATCGCACTTTTAAGCTTTCGTTAGGAAATTAATGAGTTACAATAAATTGCGAAATGAAAACATAAGCACACGGTAACCTTAGATCCAACAAAACATCGCCACAAAGAACATGGTGTCGTCCTTCAAATATTCTCACTCACTCTCACTTTCTCTCTTTCTCTTATCTTCTTCGATCAAGGTAACACAGGGCTTTATGAGGTTCCATTTACAAGATTAGAAGTACGTTTAGGCATGTTTTCCCATGCGTTTTTTTCCTTCCTGCTGCTCCTAGCGCCACATAAAAAGACGATGATAGGCTGTTTTCGTACTAGTGCGGGAGGAGAGAAAACATGAATTTTTATTGTGCAATTGAGTCGTTCGTTTTTTTTTGTTGCTTCTTCGCTTAAAGCATTTATAAGATATTGAAGGCTCTCGATATTTCGTCCTCGGGATATTACATTGAACACTCCCACACACACACACCAACATTCACCCACGCACACACCCACACACGTAAACTGTACTTACAAACAGCGCCTTTTTCGTAATCCTTCGCCCTCGGGGGACTCTTGTTGAGCGAGAGTGGGCTGGCTGTGCGTTTTAAAAGGTTAGCCAAAAATCGTTTAATTAAGATTCCTTTTCCTCCAGGGGTTCGGGCTATTGCACTCCCCAGCATCTCCCATCTTTCAGCGCGAGGGTGAACATAATGAGAAGAGGTTAAGGGCAGGTGCATTGGTTTACCTTCCCTGAGGGTATCAGATTTTTGTTTTAAGGCTTTTTTCCCTTGTATCGAAAAGTCATAAATGAACAGTTTCCCTGCTCGGTGCATGCAAACAGGGGCGATACAAGATGCGGCACAGTGGAAACCCCCTGAGCGTAGAGACAAGAGAAACACGAGCAACGAAACGCAAAGCAAACATAAATATCGATAGGACTAGTGGGGAACAAAAATTCGGGGAAAAAAAGTAAAACAATACAAGAAAATGTGCCGGTGCGCCAGGTGGTCCTATAGTTTCCCCATCCATTGGACTTGGGTTTTCGGTTTTTGGTTTATTTTGGTTTTTGCTTGTTGTGAAGATATGGATGAGCGTGGGCAGCAACGGTTTCATTTCGGAGTTTGTCCGTTTGATGCCCGTGCTAAATTGGCAGCTGGCGTCCAGGGGCCGTCGACTGACCACATTAATTTCGCTGGCAAGCGACTTACCGTGTGATGGCGATTTCTTTTTTTCTTTCGGTTTTTCCTATTTGTGATCCCGGTAAAGGTTTGATTTCTTTGCTCTCGTTTTTTCGCGCTGTTTTTTTTTTTTTTGGATACCGATCTACTGCTGCTCACTCATCTTTCGTCGGGATGCTGCTGGCCGCGACCGTGTGGCCGGTCATCCACTTAGGCGTTTTTTGAGGGATAGCTTGTGGTCAAACAACCGCACCGTTATTTACTTTGATGGGACCTTCCATCAAAAACCTCAAACATACATATGGCCTAAAGGGGATTGCCCGTAAATTACGTAACGATCGAGAGGTGACGATTTTTTATCAAGGTGTTACGTTGTGTTACGTAACAAACACTAAAATGACCCTAAAATCCGAGATACATATTCTTTTAATCGTAGCTTACGGATTAAAACATAGATTGATTTTGAAGACGTTTCATCTTTGTGTCCTTACAAAACATTCTCTTCGGCATCCATCGAAACGGTGACAATTTCTGAAAATTACTTAATTGACGATCGAAGAAATTCTTATCCATACTTACAACGATCGGAAAAACGCTACTAATTATCGTGGTGTCACTTCACTATGCGCTGCATCAAAGGTGCTCGAACTATCGCTTCACAATCCCCTAATGACAGCATCCTTGAATTATATAAGTTACGCGCAACATGGCTTTGTTCCTAAACGGTCAACTACTACAAATCTGATACAATTCGTCAGTTTTTGAAAACGCCAACTCGACGCCGGAACTCAGGTGGACTCAATCTATACAGATTTGAAGGCTGCTTTCGACTCGGTTACTCACGACATACTTCTCGCGAAGCTTGATAAGCTTGGAGTTTCTTACATGGCTGTGAGATGGATACGCTCCTACCTGACCCAACGCTCATACCGTGTAAAGCTGAAGAATAATTTGTCTCGCAGTATGTCGTGCATCTCCGGTGTCCCACAGGGGAGTAATCTGGGACCGCTTCTATTCTCGCTGTATGTGAATGATGTGACAATTCTTTTGTCTAAATATGATGTTTTGCTGTTTGCTGATGACGTGAAACTATACGCAGCAGTGAGAGATGCACATGACTGCCGACGACTGCAACAAGCGTTGGATATCTTTAGTTCGTGATGTCTTCGAAATTTCGTTCGCTAGAACCAGACATAACGTAATATTTAACTTCAAAATTGACAACCACACACTGGAACGCACCAGTTGTATTCGAGAATTGGTAATCCTGCTAGATAGACGTCTTAGCTTTAGGCCTCAGATCGAGTCGGTGATCACAAGAGCAAACCAAATGTTAGGCCTTATACGACGAATTGCAAAAGAATTTCATGACCCTTTGACGATAAAAGCTCTCTATTGCTCCCTGGTGAGATCTGTCCTTGAATACGCTAGTATAGTCTGGAGCTCTTACGCTGCACTATGGTCGGCGCGTATAGAAACAATCCAACGCACACTCACACGATTTGCAATAAGGCTACTCCCTTGGAGGAACGGAGACACTCGTCCATCGTATGAAGCTAGGTATTTATTGTTAGGCATCCAACCATTACCTGTTCGTCGAAGAATTGGTCAATGTCTTTTTGTAGCCGGCCTTCTTGACAACTCGATCGACGCTCCTAAAGTCTTGAGTTTGTTAACATTTTCGGCACCGGCAAGAACCCTTAGATCACGACAACTACTAAATGTTTTGCGTTATCGTACAAACTTCGGTCAAAGTGATCCTGTTAATGTTATGTGTGTGGCGTTTAATGATGTGTCTGAACTGTTCGATTTTAATGTTTCCAAGTCAGCGTTTCGTGAGCGTTTGCTTATTCTTAGAAACTTAGTTATCTTTAAGAAATTCATGTAGACTGATGTCCGATGAATAACGTAATTAAATTAAATTAAACCATCGTCACCAGTTTTGAAGTTGTATTATTTAAGTTATAATGTTACAAAAGTTACAATACAATGGGTTTGGGATGTAGTATTGGGGCAACATTTTATTGATTAAGTTATTTCTTCTTCTTCTTCTTCTTCTTTTTTTTCTTCCTCGTCTTTGGCACTACGATTTCGAGCGGTCGTTTTGACAACCTAGCATTCTTCATGTTCCTCGAATTTATGTCACCCGGAACTGCATAGTCAGTTCTAAAGACACGATACTCGATTATGCTCTAGGAAGAATAGCATGTTGTGTTTATTGATATTGTATAATGTAAAAAATTGTGTTAAAGATAATAGGAAACTATCATAAAGGATACAGAAACTTATGTGATCTTCTCCATACGGATCTTGGACGAAGAAACCGTTTTTTTTAATTTTCGAAGAAGCAACTATGCTCTTATCATCGTTTCAAATTTTTTTTAGTCATATATGGCAGCAAAGCTAGGGCTAAACTATATGATGCAAAGAGCTGATTTAGATGAAGCTTGTAAGAATAGCATCAAATGCTAAGCGTAGATAGATAGTAAGATCTCAGACCTTCCAAGGGCCTGCACCAGAGCTTGTTTATCTTCTCTTCAGTCTGTAGTTAGAGAGGGCTATCCGAGAGTCCTTGGTGAAAACTTTAGGAAACATTTCCCATAAGTCAAATGCTAGCGTTAGCTGATGACATAGCATCATTGGTTTGAGGCTCTCCTATATGTCAGAAAGTTACCAAAGGATCGAGCATGCGTCACTGAACCTCGGGTTGGAGATCAACGAGACAAAAATGATGACCACCTGTGGCCCTGCTAACAAACACTGATTTACGCAGGAATGATGTACAGATAAGTGAACGTACCTTCGAAGTTATTCAAAACTACACCTATCTCAAAAGTCAAAAGTCAGCACCGATCACAACAGAGATGTTGTGATATGCGCCAGGGTCCTGGCTGCTTATTGTTCAGACCATAGTCTGAAGAAACTTTTCTACTCAAAATATCTGTCGCGACGAACGAATCCGGAACCTTTATAGTCCCAGTAATCACATACTTCTCTGAGACATGGACTCTATCCAAAACTGGCGAACGGGTCATCATACATTAACGGGTTTGAGTGGATGATGCTCAGAAGGATTTTTGGCCCCGTATGTGTAGAAAGACGATGAAGAAACAGCTACAATGACAAGTTCTACGAGCTGCCGTCTAATGCCAACGAACGACCCCGAAAACTACAATTTTAACGTTCCGTAATTTATGGACGACCCCGAAAGGAGATTGAGCGAGATCAAATAACCATCGCGTGACAAAGAAGGTGGAGTGTGATTTTTGTTTCTATATCACGTGTCTTTTTTCTCCTATGCTCATTTTGCTTTGCTGATGTCCTCGGCAGGCATAAAAAACCTTCGCATCAAATCATCAACCACGAACAGGTCCACGTCAGCACCGGTGCGCGAATGAAACGCATAAAGGCAACGGGTTCACTTGTGGCTGTTTTTTTTAACTGCCTTGACTGGATTAATCTCCCTTACTCCCACACACAAACACGTATCACATTTTCGAATGGCACACAGTATGAGTCGTCCTGATACCATTCATTCCGAGTTTTTTTGTTTGCCCTTCTCAACCGTATCCCTGCGCTTAGCGCTCAGCTTTCAGGACATTGATGTTCATTTGCTTTTTGGGGTTTTTTTTTTTGTTTTGCCAACAAACTCACCGCTATTAGCGTCCGAAGCAAGATATTAAAAAAGATTCTACCGGCTCTTACAAAAGAAGGGCTCCGGAGTAATACGGGATGGTAGCAAAAAAGTGAACCCCACGGGCGGATATTATAGGCGAGTATGCGAAACTGTAATTAAAACATTTGCATGTGAAAAACAAACATTCATCTTCGAACATTTGGTGGAAGGTTGGTGGGGTGAGTGGGGGAAGAGGAAAAGCACACACCTACACATACGTATATTGCTAGTGAGAGAAAAAAGGGTTATATTCAGTGGACCAGGTAGAAATGTGTGTTGGAAGCGCTGTTGGATGCGCCAGCAATCATATATGTGAGCTTCAGGGAATTTCTCTTTCTTTCGGAGCGCTTTTCGTTACAATTTTTCATCCGACGTTTTTTATAACTTTATTTCTTTCACCCTCTTCTATCATCTCGCTTCCAACAGACAGTTCTAGTAGTTCTTTTGCACAAACAGCTCGATGGAATCATATTTCCGGCCCTTTTTAGAGGATTACTGTTTGTTTTTCTCTCGTAAGCGCCTAAAGTTAGGCAATTAGTCGAACACGCACGGTAAAGCTTCTCAGGTGAAGCGCGCGTCGGCGAAATGAACTCATAATTGTCACCGAAACTAGTTTACTGTGATGCCATGCCAGATCCCACCGGAACGTTCCCCCTTTTTCCACTCCCGCAACCTCTAATCAATATTCTCCACCCATAACGAGCGAATGCATTAAATCACACCGGGAAAGACAACGCAAATAGACTCGCTCAGCAACGCCACGTACGCGTGGTTTGGCATTTGTTCGTCTTTTCACTGGCAGTACCGTTCCAGCCGGTAAAGTGCCGGCCATAAATCATACATTCGAAGTCTCTCTACCTTGCAGAATACAAAAAGGGCGCAATAAGGCGAGAAGCAGCACGGGTAAAGTGTCCTTGCAAAATTCGGCGCCAGATATGGTGTGGTGGGTGTAAAAGAAGATAAACACACACACGTACATATACGCGCGTGCACGTGCAAAAACGCATGAGAGCAGAAGAACAATACCGGTCGAAAGATACAATAGAGCGCATCATATACATATATATACGCAGCATCACAGCGTGGATAAACGTCAGCCGATACACGGGGAAGTTACCCTTAGGCTTAGGTGTATGGTCGATTTGATGAAAATGAGCACTCACCGATGCAAACAAAAACTCCAACGTGCACGTAACAGACACACAGGAAGAAAAAAAAACACACACACACACACACACACACACTGAAGGAAAAGTGACATCGCTTCAGTAGGGTGACACGGCCGACGATACAAACGGTTTTGCAAAGGTAAGAGCTACAGCATGACTCACCAGACCCGTGCTGGGTGGAAAACGGATGCCGAAAATCAAAGCAAAAATCAAAAGCCGAATAATCAAAGGCCAAAAAGGCAGCGGCAAGCGACGACACGGCCCCGGTACACACACACGTGTGACACTCGGCCGACCGGCACGTGCCGGCGCGGAAGAGGAAGCCGGAGATGACGATGATGCGTTATGATAAATTGTTAGATGATTTTACCCGCCAGCCAGCACGGGGTTTCCTTCCAGCGATCTTCGCCGAAGGAAGAGCGATGTGCGTTTGTTACCTTTTTTTTCTTACTCCCCCTTACCGTTGGGAGGGTTCGTGTGCTTCAGGTTCGGCTGCGAGTGATAGGAAAGCGCGTAAAAGGACCGTACCACGGTTTCGGTCCATTTGCTGACCGTCATCATTCAATCAAACGCACGGGAAACAATCGAAGAGATTCGTCATCGTCGCGCAGAGTGACAAATCGTGCGTTGGATGTATTTGTGCCTTTTGGCGTACCGTGGTCGTCCGAGAAAACCCTCTTTGGTTGACGATTGGATGGAAACGATACCGAGGTCCGCATACAGTATCTTCCTGCAATTAGTACTGCTTGAAGGGATGATTGAGTTGAGATGATTGCGTGTATAGAAACAGACTGCTCTATGGCAGAATGTCACCAGACTTACGTTTAGCATACAGCTAGATTGTTTACTAAATAACGAGTGTAGAGTTTGTGGTAACGTGAGACTCGTTTTGCTTCAGCAAAGATATCTCGTATGAGGATATAGAAAGAACATTAGGCAGTCATTCAGAAAATAGTATCTTTAAAAGAAAATTGTGCAAAAATTTACCATACCTCACGGACACGTATGCAACTTACGTAGCATAAACCATTTTGTTTTTCTTTTACACGATACGATAATTAGATAATGAATTTCCAAAATGTCTAATTCTGATAAACAAATTGAAGCCTTACAGTTCTAAGTGATCGGACAATCACCTGATCACTTGAGGATGTAGCTAAACATAGTTAAGGAGTCACAAACTCCTGACGATTTTGCGGAATTCTACAGGTCAAACAAACAATCTTTTGTGACAAGAGAAGAGAAGAACGTACTTTAAGTGCTGCAATAATGATTCTTCTTCTTTTGTGGCCTGCTCCTAGGAACCACGTCTAATAGACATAGCCTGGTGTCCTATCCGTTTCCAGGAAACTCGGTCCATGGCTGCACTCCTCCACCCCGGCTGCATCCGATATCCCTCAGGTTTGACTCCACTTGATCCAGCCAACGAGCTCGCTGTGCTCCTCTGCGCCTCGTGCCGAACGGGTCGCTGACGAGCACCTTCCTGGCAGGGCATGAGTCCGGTATCCTCATCACGTGACCCAACCGGCTTATCCTTCCGGCTTTGGCAACCGTCGGGATGTCTGCATCGTCAAACAGCTCAGCTAGCTCGTGGTTCATTCTCCTTCTCCACACGCCCTGCTCGCACACACCGCCAAAGATAGTCCGTAGCACCCGCCGTTCGAAAATGGTGAGTGCATTGGCGTCCTCCGCCTAGCATAGTCCAGGAATCGTACCCTTAGAGGACTACCGGCCGTATCAGTGTACGATATATGGCGCATTTCGTGCGTTGTTGGAGTCTTCTGGATCTCAGGAGTTTGTGGAGTCCGTAGTAGGCATGATTCCCCTTCGGATTTCGCTGCTTACGTTGTTATCCGAAGTTACGATCGTGCCAAGGTAGCAAAAATCCTCTACTACCTCGAGATCGTCGCTGTCCACTAATACTCTGCTTCGGAGTCGTGCTCTATCACGGTCAGAGCCCCCGGCAAGCAGGTACTTTGTCTTCGTCGCATTGATCCTCAATCCAATCCAATAATGATTTCGTTATAATTATCGGAAATTATTGAATCTCGGAAACCTAAAATTTGAAGAAAACAAAAAAACTAACCACTTATTGCACTACATGAATTTATACAGCAACTGAAATGTAATGGCATTGGTCTAACTTACGGCTAGACAGAATCAGAATAATCTCTTTCGGACTGTTGAGATAGGACGAAGTCGATCCTATATTGTAAACGCGTACTATAAACTAAATGTCATTCGTAGGAATAAGGAAGAAGTAGGACTGGAAGGACTAAAACTTTAGTGATAAGTAAAATCGTAAGTATTCAGAAATATTTTCAAAACCTTGCTCTCTAGACCAAACCCCATCGCTATAAAATAAAGTTTATAAATAAGCCTATTTCCCTCATTACAACAACTAAGCAAATGACTACATGGTATCAATAAGTCTTGAAAGATTTGTCAGTGTCTACATAACCTAGTAGATTGCAACACCAAAACTGGCTTGTATAACCTAAAACAGGGAACCTTGATGGTTTCGATTTTTGTCGGCTTTAGCATGTGATAGCTTGTGATCCTGCAGATGATCAAATTAGTTTTTGATTTGTTGGATTTAAAATATGGAAAGCCTACAGGTGTGTTTTGCTTGTCAGTTTATATTCAGGGCTAGCACCATTTCTACGGCAAAATTTCAAAACAGATACGAACTATTATAAGAGATCTTACAACCAACAAGGTCCACTGAAAGCCTAAAAGTATGCAATGTACACAATGTGAAGTATCCCTTTACATTTACAATACAAATTCTTAATGCAAAACGATCGTCTATATACCTTAATTTGACCTACCGAACATAATTCAAGAAAGATGTTTTTATATATTTTTTATTTACGTAGGACGACCTGGCCGTTTTTGCTATAAAGATGCTATAGTTATCATAAACATCGCTCGAATCTCTAGACCTAAACCCCATAAAATAAAATGAATTCAAATAAAATTCGTTCTATATCGTATACTACGCCTACATGTATGCAATTCCCACAACACAAGCAGAGTTTGTTTGGGCAGCGTAGAAACATTTCACAAATGTTGCTTCCCTCTTTGCTACCGACCAAACTAAGTACGATTCCGAGCTTCCCTACCACATGCACACAACGCACCTGTACGAGCGTCCAATAACCAAAGACCCAGAAGGCGAATGTGATGGATAAACATAATTAGATCTTAATTGTTTTCGAAGTGAGCTCGGAAGGCGCATGTGTGTGTGTGTGTCCGTGTGTGTGATTAAGTCACTGTTTACGTACCTTCACATCGCTAGGAAAAGTTTCCTTCCACCCAAGGGCCGAGCCTTGACTTGAACTTTCGTACCGACACCGAAAACAAATCAACCGCTTATGAGTCGACCGGTCGGTGTAGTACAGCTGTCTGCACGGGTACAGGATGCGTCGTCAATCGTTCCGCTTCTCGATCGAAAATGCTCACCACACACGCTGCTATGTCTTTCGTGTGTGTGTGTGCATGCGGTTTCGCCCACTCAAGCACACACACGCCGGACGAACAGAGGATGCCGGCACAAAAGAAATCTTCCTTCTTCACCTGTCACACCACCGCACACGCACACCATACCGCACACCACTACCGCGACGGTACACAAGCGCTAATTGCGAAACACACTCCTTCCGGGTTTTTCGCCTGCCGTCCTGGTTTTTGTCTAGCCGTTCCCCACTAGCGGCTAGATTCCTTGTGAGATAATTGCAACGTCGACGATGCCTGTTGTACATCGCCCATAACATACACACACTCACCCGTTCCACCTCCACAGCTCGACGGCTCTAATCGTTTAGCACCGCCGAATCGAATGCTCCACTTGCCACGAGCCAATCGAATCGAACCGAAAATATCGCCCCACCGTCCCTACCCCATCGCTGGAGTACACGCTACAGCTGGCATGCACGTACACCGAACGTCAACGAGTGAAGCTAAATTGTCTGCACAGCCATCCGAACGTGTGTGTGTGTGTGCTTGTATCGGCGTGTTGTATGTGCTTACGAGTATCATGTTTACATTGCTATTTAGAAAGCAATCAACCCTAATCGATACTGTAATCCATCATATCAAATTCAGGTCTGTTCCGGTGCGCTCTCGAGTGCTCGGTTTGGTAGCGTTTGTGTGAGTTGGTGCGCGCGTATGCGTGCGTGTTTGCGTATCTATCGATGTTTAGCTCGAAAAGACATACACTCGAAGTGACGTCTGCTGGGATGCTGAGCCCACAGAGCTAAGCATCAGGCTTGTCACGCTCTCCTTATCCAATCACGCTCGCTCGTGTGTAGGTAGTAGGTGTTCGCACATACACACACCGTAGTGCAGTGTATCGCTCACCGAAAAGTGTGCTTCGACTAACGCTGCAGCCGCACACCGCACACGGAGCCGTCTAAGCTTGATTGGATGTAATGGATATATGGAGCGTACCCACTCATTTACACTCTTAAGCGCTCACACACACACCCATACAGGTCACGCTCGAAGTACGACGCACGGTCCCAAAACAACACACCGGGATTGGTGTAGGTTGACAAAATCTGCTCGAATCGAAGGCGCAAAGAAGTGGTGCAAATGCCGGTGGTGTGGCGATGGCACACCAGAAAAACAAAACACACCAAACGAAACGCCGTTCCGGGCGAGGGTTTTTGCCAGTTTTCTGCCCGACCGCTCGCCGTTCGTTTCGCCTAACAGGTTGTTTACATTTTGTGTGACCGCAGCCGGTGTTGATGAATTTATTTATGCCACACCAACGAGCTTTCTCTCTCTCCTGCCCAACCGAAACCTGCTCATTCGCTTCATATCTGTATTTTATTTTTTTTACTTGCAGCGCCATCATCACCCTCATCATCATCGTCATCATCGTTCGGGCGAAACGATAAACAATCAGTTCGATGTCAAACCGATGAATGGCGCCCACTGGTTTCATTTTTACCTCCCGCAACAGCTACAGTGCGTCTCACAATAAATAAAAAAAAAATCGAAAACTCAGACACCTCTCGTCCTTGTGATTATTTACAATACAAGGACTAGCAGCAAGGGTGGAGATGGAGAAAACCCTTCCATAAATTTTCCCGTAAGGGAGTCATTTTCACAGCGCTAAAGAAAAACGAGAAAACGATATCCGCAACAACCTAACCTCAAACGTTTCCATCCGGAATCGTAAACGGAATATGATGCATGGGGGGAACCTGGTTTTTGGGTGCAGGTATCGTACACGGGAAACGAAAAAAGAAAATAAAGCCACAACACACATACACACACAGTCATGTTGGAATACCCACACACTGTGTGTGCCGGTGTGTAGCGCATTCAGGGCACGTATTTGACGCAGATTGAAGTCGAGCGTGTGATAAAACGAAATGTCGATTCCTGGGTTTTTGGGGTGTTAATAAATAATGAATTCAAAAATTATTTTCACCATCACCATCTGTGATTTTTGTACATTTTGGTGGCTTTTGATCCTGGAGTTCTCTCTTTCTCTCTTCTTTTCTTCTTATCTTTGGGGTTTATTTTCCCGCAGGTATATGCCAGAATGTCCCATATGGTACGGGCACCACAGTTCGGGAAGCAGAAAGAATGTTGGTTAGAACACACACGAACATTGTTCTGTGTTTACAGTGGCAGGTAGCAAGTGTTTTATTCGTGCAATTAATTAATGATGGACTGTGTGTCTCTGCGTGTGCGAACCATTTGATAAGAAATAAACACGTCCTGCTGGAGGACATTTCCCAGGAACGTCTTTCGCCGACATTTATCGGTTGCCGGGAAGAGAGATCCGTTAACAGGGGATAACATAGTAAACGAAACCCTTGAAAGCTAGAATTAATAAACATCTCGAACAGCGACGGTACGATGATTGCTACCAGGCACAAACACCGGGTACCGCCCGGTTCTGGCCAGAAAATCTTATCCCCAGCCCGTTTTGCTCTTTCACCATAAATCCTGTGCGGCTTGTAAGCGAGCGAATCCGTGACTTTATTTATTTCTCGACGAAAACACACCGACACAGCAGCAGCATGTTTCGGGATATTTGTGTTTTGAATTTTAATGGCAGAAATGGTCCAACGGTGCCAAACCATCCTCACGGGCGTGTCGATGCTGAAACGGAAGTGGAGTCCACTGTCGGGCCCAACAGGAAAAGCGTAACCTCCTCCCGGTGTGGAACGATTTCCGGTACGGGCCGGTTTCGCTTCGATGAAGGTGACCAGCTGCAAAACTGGAGGAGTTGCTAGTGGCCTCCTCCGGTTTCCTCTCCAGGGAGAGCGGTAGCTGATGTCGGGAAATGTGATTTACCTACTAACCAGGGAACGGCTGTGGATCGAGCGAGAATAAGGCGGAGGGTGAACGAGACACGAGCAGAGTATGAGGTTCCGAGGACCCTCCAGCTGTGGTAGAAGAGTGATAACTTTATTCTTGGTAAGGTGATTCTCGTGTTTTTTTTTTTTTTTCGTTAAAGTTATCCCGAGGTAACGAAGCCTAGAGCAGGAACAATAATCCAATCGAGACGAACGGGAATGGAACATTCAGGATTAGACTGGTAGGAGTAGTATAAAGCCCCACAAATGAACTGCTAGCACTGGGGTAAAACTGTTTCGAAACATACTTTCTCCAACTGTACCGCATCTACCGGCAGTTGTGCTTTGTGTATTTGTATAATCACAGCCCGCTTTGCAGGCACACACACACAGTCCTCCACAGTGGAAGACTTTTGGTTGAATGATTTTAACCGTACGGTGTGGGAATTAAGCGCATCACTGTACCTTTCTGAAGGCAACGAAGCAATGAGAAGCAACAAAAAAAAAAACACAAGAAACAAAAACAATCGCCCGGTAGCAGTCGCTCGAAAGTAGCCCGAACAGATTCGCTTCCATCCGCAGCCCGCAAATCCCAATGCACAGACCATCGATAAGACTGAAGCCTCCGACCTCTGGGTCTGCCGCTGCCGGCCGGTTGTTTGGTGCAAACGAAAATAATTACGCTGGGACTTCCTGAGCAATTAAAATCCAAATCACTTACCTTTTGCGCACCAGCACTCTTCATCTTCTTAAGCGAACGCAACACACACACACCCCCCATGTCCTGTGTTCGTTAGATACTTTCACAAAACGCTATCTGTCTCATGAAGACGCAAATGAATACACATACCGTCGCACGTACACAAAGAGTATTTCGCACAAGTGCCGTACCCAAGGGAGCTCTCTACTGCTGCTGCTGCTGCTGCTGCTGCTCCACAAGCAAGACCGGAGGCTTATCTTACCGTGCTCACGCAACAACTGTCATTCGGTGAGGCATTTCACTGTCATACCGGTGTAGTTCAAAAGCGGCCGTCCCAGCTGAGCGCCCGCCGGCTCCACATGCCCGGGCTGTAGTCAAATTAAACTCAGCAGCCGCTTCAATAATAGCAACGTAAAGCCGACGTACCAGAAGACAAAACAAAAACCCAGATTCGTTTACCTTAATGCATCGCATGAAAGTTGATGGCGTGGTTCGTGGCGTGGCGCGGGTGATAAACCCAAAGGTTAAAAACGCTACACATTCTATCCAGCGCGGCGCGTCTATTCAAACTCTATCGATCCTGCTCGACACTGCTTCAACCTGTAATGGAGCGTTACTCTAACCTCTTTTTATGCTCTTCACTAAACTGTCCACTTAACGGCGATCCCGTTTGCATACGGTGTAGCTAAAACTGGGATCCACTAAAGCTTCGACCTTCCCTAGGTTCCCTGGCCCTCTACGCGTCCAGCTGCAAGCACACCAAAACAAGATGGCTGCGTGCGCTGGGTGACGTAAAGTAAATTGAGCAACACATTAAACGGAACTGACAGGTGAGTTTTGAAGAAGATTTATTGAGCCGGAACACCATCCTTTATCTCGGCTTCTCGGTCACTCGCAGTGACTGCGTGTGTGCGTGCGAAAGCAGGATAAGAGTGTTTTTGTTGCTGTTGATGCGGATAGTGCTGGCAGCGCAAAACAAAACGGACAAAAAGGTGTTTGGAATTTGAAGTATTTAACTTTCAGTGACGTAACAGCATCAAACCCCTTTTTTTAGGCAAACGGCCTGTACGATCCTGAAGCTGTCCAGGGTAACATGGTGACCGGTGGAGGGATCCGTTTTGTACCGTGTAACAAACAATACGTCACAATAACGAAAGCAATATACTAGTCACCCTCCCGTACCTATAGCAGACCGCCTTGCACATCTCCTTTCTCGGCACTTCATACTTCATTTGTCATTTCGCGACACACTCGATACGCTCTAAGCCCCCTTTTTTTATTTTGCCTTTTCTAGGTTTCGGGCAAAGTTTGCATCCACCGTATAGTTTGCTGGCGTTCGCCATTCCCAAACAATCGGTTCAATACGTTCTACCTCACAGACCGGAGGACGTGGAAAAAACATCCTTCAAGCACTGTGGGTCTGCACATGAATGGATACGGAAGCAATTAACTTGCGCTGGACGTCAATACGGAAGCAATTGTCGCTGGTAGTACGTAACAGCATGCCATTTTTTGCTGTTGTTGAAGAGCATAAAGTAACCGAAACGAGTGCATTCGACTGAGGTAAAGTTTATTGAAACTCGTTCGACCTTAGAGCTGGATTTTTTTTGTTCTAATGATTTTTAATTGTTTTATTTTTCACTGCAAATCACGATCAAACAAAGTTTTGGTAAATAAAGACCGTGAAAGTTGAAGAATTAAATTCAACATTTTTATAAGAAATTCTAAAGTTATTCGTTTCAATAAAAGGAAAAACCAGGCCGTTCTATATGAATAAAAAAAAAAAAATAAATAAAAGGAAAAAATGGTAAACAACTAGTTTCTTCTTATTTAGTATAGCTTTATTAGACTGGTCACAGGGCTACGCAAATATGGCATGAATGTAAATACCCACGCGTATATGCAGATAACTCTTGGTGATAAACTATTCTAAGGGTATTTACAAACACCTGGAGAGAAACAACCTGCGATTTTAAGGCTGGCGAAAAGGACTTTGCGTGAAGATACTTTGAAATTTTGACTATTGGAGTAAAAAACCTGTTCTTAAGGTTTTTCGACGCATCAACTTATTCCTGAGGTGTATTCTTGGATCTCACGTCGCTTTAGGAAACGTCTATACTGTGGGCAACTGTGGATAGGACACGGACTTTGGCAAACAGTTTTCCCTTCCGGAGCCCCATGGCTGCTTCGTTTGTCGCGTATCGAACCGAGTGACTTTTGGTGGCGGTCCACCTTCGCCTGTGCAAGGTCGGGCAACAAGTGGAAAAGTTTGCTGCACGCGTGGCGCATGCTTTTTTTTGTTGGTGGGGGGAAGCGGTCGTGTTGTTGCAGTAAAATCCAGCACCACACTATTGATTTCCGTTTCACGCTCTCGAACGCAAACTATTGTGCGCTCGGGGATTGTAATGTTGGACGTAGTTGTCCCTTTGTTATTTGCCCTTAAACATCTGTTGTTCCGTTATGTGGGACGTTATTTTTTGTCGCATGGTCTACGTCTCGGTGGGACCTTTTATGTTATTGACTGTTTGTTTTATTGCTAGCTGTAGGTTGTTAGTTACTGTATTGATACTTTTTAAATTGACCTATGGGTACATTATTTAAAGCATGATTTTTAAATATTGTATACTTCGATGGTGTATTCTAATTGTTAGCTTTTATAGCAACGCTGGCAGGTATGCAAAGAGGTGTATTTGGCAGGTGTATTTCTAGCGTTTTGGTCGAAATTTTCATGGTTGCGAGTAAAGTTTGTTTGCAAAACCATTTAAGTCTGGATGATCAAAGGAGGTTTTAAATAGTATTGCATACTTTTAGGCGCGGAACGGATGAGTATTTAGTGCTATAAACAGGTATGAATAGGTATGAAGTAATGAGCAGACGGGGAAAATAATCCTACATGCAGATTAAACTATCCGATAGTTCTTCAAAGGAACATGACAGACAAGAATTTTACTATAAAACAATCATAATAGTGATGAGAAAAACGGCTCCGACCGGTTCCAATAATTGTCGGAACCGGCTCCGGAGCCCAGTGGCGGATCAAGCTCCTACGGGGCCCTAGGCGGTAATGAAGGTGGGGCCCCAACAGTTCATCCTGTGGTATTGCTCTCTGAGCGGGGGGGGTATGGCTTTCGTATTTCGGGAGGCCCCTTAC
>KZ061770.1:151316-200730 GCA_002091835.1 Anopheles maculatus
AGCCTGATGCTTAGCTCTGTGGGCTCAGCATCCCAGCAGACGTCACTTCGAGTGTATGTCTTTTCGAGCTAAACATCGATAGATACGCAAACACGCACGCATACGCGCGAGCCTGATGCTTAGCTCTGTGGGCTCAGCATCCCAGCAGACGTCACTTCGAGTGTATGTCTTTTCGAGCTAAACATCGATAGATACGCAAACACGCACGCATACGCGCGCACCAACTCACACACACACACAAACGCTACCAAACCGAGCACTCGAGAGCGCACCGGAACAGACCTGAATTTGATATGATGGATTACAGTATCGATTAGGGTTGATTGCTTTCTAAATAGCAATGTAAACATGATACTCGTAAGCACATACAACACGCCGATACAAGCACACACACACACACAACCGTTCGGATGGCTGTGCAGACAATTTAGCTTCACTCGTTGACGTTCGGCGTACGTGCATGCCAGCTGTAGCGTGTACTCCAGCGATGGGGTAGGGACGGTGGGGCGATATTTTCGGTTCGATTCGATTGGCTCGTGGCAAGTGGAGCATTCGATTCGGCGGTGCTAAACGATTAGAGCCGTCGAGCTGTGGAGGTGGAACGGGTGAGTGTGTGTATGTTATGGGCGATGTACAACAGGCATCGTCGACGTTGCAATTATCTCACAAGGAATCTAGCCGCTAGTGGGGAACGGCTAGACAAAAACCAGGACGGCAGGCGAAAAACCCGGAAGGAGTGTGTTTCGCAATTAGCGCTTGTGTACCGTCGCGGTAGTGGTGTGCGGTATGGTGTGCGTGTGCGGTGGTGTGACAGGTGAAGAAGGAAGATTTCTTTTGTGCCGGCATCCTCTGTTCATCCGGCGTGTGTGTGCTTGAGTGGGCGAAACCACATGCACACACACACACACATACGAAAGACATAGCAGCGTGTGTGGTGAGCATTTTCGATCGAGAAGCGGAACGATTGACGACGCATCCTGTACCCGTGCAGACAGCTGTACTACACCGACCGGTCGACTCATAAGCGGTTGATTTGTTTTCGGTGTCGGTACGAAAGTTCAAGTCAAGGCTCGGCCCTTGGGTGGAAGGAAACTTTTCCTAGCGATGTGAAGGTACGTAAACAGTGACTTAATCACACACACGGACACACACACACACATGCGCCTTCCGAGCTCACTTCGAAAACAATTAAGATCTAATTATGTTTATCCATCACATTCGCCTTCTGGGTCTTTGGTTATTGGACGCTCGTACAGGTGCGTTGTGTGCATGTGGTAGGGAAGCTCGGAATCGTACTAAGTTTGGTCGGTAGCAAAGAGGGAAGCAACATTTGTGAAACGTTTCTACGCTGCCCAAACAAACTCTGCTTGTGTTGTGGGAATTGCATACATGTAGGCGTAGTATACGATATAGAACGAATTTTATTTGAATTCATTTTATTTTATGGGGTTTAGGTCTAGAGATTCGAGCGATGTTTATGATAACTATAGCATCTTTATAGCAAAAACGGCCAGGCCGTACTACGTAAATAAAAAAATGTATAACAGCATCTTTCTTGAATTATGTTCGGTAGGTCAAATTAAGGTATATAGACGATCGTTTTGCATTAAGAATTTGTATTGTAAATGTACAGGGATACTTCACATTGTGTACATTGCATACTTTTAGGCTTTCAGTGGTCCTTGTTGGTTGTAAGATCTCTTATAATAGTTCGTATCTGTTTTGAAATTTTGCCGTAGAAATGGTGCTAGCCCTGAATATAAACTGACAAGCAAAACACACCTTTAGGCTTTCTATATTTTAAATCCAACAAATCAAAAACTAATTTGATCATCTGCAGGATCACAAGCTATCACATGCTAACGCCGATAAAAATCGAAACCATCATGGTTCCCTGTTTTAGGTTACACAAGACATATAATTTCGACCAGTGTCACTGCTTATCTAGACATTATAGGTAACCAGTCGATGCAGATATAGTCTAAGTATTAGTTACGTAAGCTATCATAGTCCGTTAGATTAAGGTTATATTAGTAATAGTATTGTAATACGTTTTAGTCAGTAAGCGGCATAGTTAAGATAGGAATAAAAGTAGTCGTATTCCAACCCGCAAAGGAGTTATGTTCATAACTATATACTACCGAGGGTTTTTTTTCTATTTGGTGTTGCAATCTACTAGGTTATGTAGACAATAACAAATCTTTCAAGACTTATTGATACCATGTAGTCTTTTGCTCAGTTGTTGTAATGGGGGAAAAAGGCTTATTTCCAAACTTTATTTTATAGCGATAGGGTTTGGCCTAGAGAGGAAGGTTTTGAAAATGTTTCTGAATACTTACGATTTTACCTATCACTAACGTTTTAGTCTTTCCAGTCCTACTTTTTCCTTATTCCAACGAATGACATTTAGTTTATAGTACGCGTTTACAATATAGGGTCGACTTCGTCCTATCTCAACAGTCCGAAAGAGATTATTCTGATTCTGTCTAGCCGTAAGTTAGACCAATGCCATTACATTTCAGTTGCTGTATAAATTCATGTAGTGTAATAAGTGGTTCGTTTTTTTGTTTTCTTCAAATTTTAGGTTTCCGAGATTCAATAATTTCCGATAATTATAACGTAATCATTATTGGATTGGATTGAGGATCAATGCGACAAAGACAAAGTACCTGCTTGCCAGGGGCTCTGACCGTGATAGAGCACGACTCGGAAGCAGAGTATTAGTTGACGGCGATGATCTCGAGGTAGTAGAGGAGTTTTGTTTGCTACCTTGGCACGGTCGTAACTTCGGATAACAACGTAAGCTGCGAAATCCGAAGGGGAATCATGCCTACTACGGACTCCACAAACTCCTGAGATCCAGAAGACTCCAACAACGCACGAAGCGCAGAGGAGCACAGCGAGCTCGTTGGGTGGATCAAGTGGAGTCAGACCTGAGGGATATCGGATGCAGCCGGGGATGGAGGAGTGCAGCCATGGACCGAGTTTCCTGGAAACGGATTGGACACCAGGCCATGTCTATTAGACGTGCTCCCTAGGAGCAGGCCACGAAAGAAGAAGAATCATTATTGCAACACTTAAAGTAGGTTCTTCTCTTCTCTTCTCACAAAAGATTGTTTGCTTGACCTGTAGAATTCCGCAAAATCGTCAGAAATTTGTGACTCCTTAATTATGTTTAGCTACATCCTCAAGTGATCAGGTGATCGTCCGATCATTTAGAACTGTAAGGCTTCAATTATGTTTATCAGAATTAGAAATTTGGGAAATTCATTATCTACCTATCGAATCGTGTAAAAGAAACACAAAATGGTTTATGCTACGTAAGTTGCGTACGTGTCCGTGAGGTATGGTAAATTTTTGCACAATTTTCTTTTAAAGGTACTATTTTCTGAATGATTGCCTAATGTTCTTTCTATATCTTCATACGAGATAATTTTGCTGAAGCAAAACGAGTCTCACGTTACCACAAACTCTACACTCGCTATTTAGTAAACAATCTAGCTGTATGCTAAATGTAAGTCTGGTGACATTCTGCCATAGAGCAGTCTGTTTCTATACACGCAATCATCTCAACTCAATCATCCCTTCAAGCAGTACTAATTGCAGGAAGATACTGTATGCGGACCTCGGTATCGTTTCCATCCAATCGTCAACCAAAGAGGGTTTTCTCGGACGACCACGGTACGCCAAAAGGCACAAATACATCCAACGCACGATTTGTCACTCTGCGCGACGATGACGAATCTCTTCGATTGTTTCCCGTGCGTTTGATTGAATGATGACGGTCAGCAAATGGACCGAAACCGTGGTACGGTCCTTTTACGCGTTTTCCTATCACTCGCAGCCGAACCTGAAGCACACGAACCCTCCGAACGGTAAGGGGGAGTAAGAAAAAAAAAAGGTAACAAACGCACATCGCTCTTCCTTCGGCGAAGATCGCTGGAAAGAAACGCCGTGCTGGCTGGCGGGTAAAATCATCTAACAATTTATCATAACGCATCATCGTCATCTCCGGCTTCCTCTTCCGCGCCGGCACGTGCCGGTCGGCCGAGTGTCACACGTGTGTGTGTACCGGGGCCGTGTCGTCGCTTGCCGCTGCCTTTTTGGCCTTTGATTATTCGGCTTTTGATTTTTGCTTTGATTTTCGGCATCCGTTTTCCACCCAGCACGGGTCTGGTGAGTCATGCTGTAGCTCTTACCTTTGCAAAACCGTTTGTATCGTCGGCCGTGTCACCCTACCGAAGCGATGTCACTTTTCCTTCAGTGTGTGTGTGTGTGTGTGTGTGTGTTTTTTTTTCTTCCTGTGTGTCTGTTACGTGCACGTTGGAGTTTTTGTTTGCATCGGTGAGTGCTCATTTTCATCAAATCGACCATACACCTAAGCCTAAGGGTAACTTCCCCGTGTATCGGCTGACGTTTATCCACGCTGTGATGCTGCGTATATATATGTATATGATGCGCTCTATTGTATCTTTCGACCGGTATTGTTCTTCTGCTCTCATGCGTTTTTGCACGTGCACGCGCGTATATGTACGTGTGTGTGTTTATCTTCTTTTACACCCACCACACCATATCTGGCGCCGAATTTTGCAAGGACACTTTACCCGTGCTGCTTCTCGCCTTATTGCGCCCTTTTTGTATTCTGCAAGGTAGAGAGACTTCGAATGTATGATTTATGGCCGGCACTTTACCGGCTGGAACGGTACTGCCAGTGAAAAGACGAACAAATGCCAAACCACGCGTACGTGGCGTTGCTGAGCGAGTCTATTTGCGTTGTCTTTCCCGGTGTGATTTAATGCATTCGCTCGTTATGGGTGGAGAATATTGATTAGAGGTTGCGGGAGTGGAAAAAGGGGGAACGTTCCGGTGGGATCTGGCATGGCATCACAGTAAACTAGTTTCGGTGACAATTATGAGTTCATTTCGCCGACGCGCGCTTCACCTGAGAAGCTTTACCGTGCGTGTTCGACTAATTGCCTAACTTTAGGCGCTTACGAGAGAAAAACAAACAGTAATCCTCTAAAAAGGGCCGGAAATATGATTCCATCGAGCTGTTTGTGCAAAAGAACTACTAGAACTGTCTGTTGGAAGCGAGATGATAGAAGAGGGTGAAAGAAATAAAGTTATAAAAAACGTCGGATGAAAAATTGTAACGAAAAGCGCTCCGAAAGAAAGAGAAATTCCCTGAAGCTCACATATATGATTGCTGGCGCATCCAACAGCGCTTCCAACACACATTTCTACCTGGTCCACTGAATATAACCCTTTTTTCTCTCACTAGCAATATACGTATGTGTAGGTGTGTGCTTTTCCTCTTCCCCCACTCACCCCACCAACCTTCCACCAAATGTTCGAAGATGAATGTTTGTTTTTCACATGCAAATGTTTTAATTACAGTTTCGCATACTCGCCTATAATATCCGCCCGTGGGGTTCACTTTTTTGCTACCATCCCGTATTACTCCGGAGCCCTTCTTTTGTAAGAGCCGGTAGAATCTTTTTTAATATCTTGCTTCGGACGCTAATAGCGGTGAGTTTGTTGGCAAAACAAAAAAAAAAACCCCAAAAAGCAAATGAACATCAATGTCCTGAAAGCTGAGCGCTAAGCGCAGGGATACGGTTGAGAAGGGCAAACAAAAAAACTCGGAATGAATGGTATCAGGACGACTCATACTGTGTGCCATTCGAAAATGTGATACGTGTTTGTGTGTGGGAGTAAGGGAGATTAATCCAGTCAAGGCAGTTAAAAAAAACAGCCACAAGTGAACCCGTTGCCTTTATGCGTTTCATTCGCGCACCGGTGCTGACGTGGACCTGTTCGTGGTTGATGATTTGATGCGAAGGTTTTTTATGCCTGCCGAGGACATCAGCAAAGCAAAATGAGCATAGGAGAAAAAAGACACGTGATATAGAAACAAAAATCACACTCCACCTTCTTTGTCACGCGATGGTTATTTGATCTCGCTCAATCTCCTTTCGGGGTCGTCCATAAATTACGGAACGTTAAAATTGTAGTTTTCGGGGTCGTTCGTTGGCATTAGACGGCAGCTCGTAGAACTTGTCATTGTAGCTGTTTCTTCATCGTCTTTCTACACATACGGGGCCAAAAATCCTTCTGAGCATCATCCACTCAAACCCGTTAATGTATGATGACCCGTTCGCCAGTTTTGGATAGAGTCCATGTCTCAGAGAAGTATGTGATTACTGGGACTATAAAGGTTCCGGATTCGTTCGTCGCGACAGATATTTTGAGTAGAAAAGTTTCTTCAGACTATGGTCTGAACAATAAGCAGCCAGGACCCTGGCGCATATCACAACATCTCTGTTGTGATCGGTGCTGACTTTTGACTTTTGAGATAGGTGTAGTTTTGAATAACTTCGAAGGTACGTTCACTTATCTGTACATCATTCCTGCGTAAATCAGTGTTTGTTAGCAGGGCCACAGGTGGTCATCATTTTTGTCTCGTTGATCTCCAACCCGAGGTTCAGTGACGCATGCTCGATCCTTTGGTAACTTTCTGACATATAGGAGAGCCTCAAACCAATGATGCTATGTCATCAGCTAACGCTAGCATTTGACTTATGGGAAATGTTTCCTAAAGTTTTCACCAAGGACTCTCGGATAGCCCTCTCTAACTACAGACTGAAGAGAAGATAAACAAGCTCTGGTGCAGGCCCTTGGAAGGTCTGAGATCTTACTATCTATCTACGCTTAGCATTTGATGCTATTCTTACAAGCTTCATCTAAATCAGCTCTTTGCATCATATAGTTTAGCCCTAGCTTTGCTGCCATATATGACTAAAAAAAATTTGAAACGATGATAAGAGCATAGTTGCTTCTTCGAAAATTAAAAAAAACGGTTTCTTCGTCCAAGATCCGTATGGAGAAGATCACATAAGTTTCTGTATCCTTTATGATAGTTTCCTATTATCTTTAACACAATTTTTTACATTATACAATATCAATAAACACAACATGCTATTCTTCCTAGAGCATAATCGAGTATCGTGTCTTTAGAACTGACTATGCAGTTCCGGGTGACATAAATTCGAGGAACATGAAGAATGCTAGGTTGTCAAAACGACCGCTCGAAATCGTAGTGCCAAAGACGAGGAAGAAAAAAAAGAAGAAGAAGAAGAAGAAGAAATAACTTAATCAATAAAATGTTGCCCCAATACTACATCCCAAACCCATTGTATTGTAACTTTTGTAACATTATAACTTAAATAATACAACTTCAAAACTGGTGACGATGGTTTAATTTAATTTAATTACGTTATTCATCGGACATCAGTCTACATGAATTTCTTAAAGATAACTAAGTTTCTAAGAATAAGCAAACGCTCACGAAACGCTGACTTGGAAACATTAAAATCGAACAGTTCAGACACATCATTAAACGCCACACACATAACATTAACAGGATCACTTTGACCGAAGTTTGTACGATAACGCAAAACATTTAGTAGTTGTCGTGATCTAAGGGTTCTTGCCGGTGCCGAAAATGTTAACAAACTCAAGACTTTAGGAGCGTCGATCGAGTTGTCAAGAAGGCCGGCTACAAAAAGACATTGACCAATTCTTCGACGAACAGGTAATGGTTGGATGCCTAACAATAAATACCTAGCTTCATACGATGGACGAGTGCAAGAAGGCCGGCTACAAAAAGACATTGACCAATTCTTCGACGAACAGGTAATGGTTGGATGCCTAACAATAAATACCTAGCTTCATACGATGGACGAGTGTCTCCGTTCCTCCAAGGGAGTAGCCTTATTGCAAATCGTGTGAGTGTGCGTTGGATTGTTTCTATACGCGCCGACCATAGTGCAGCGTAAGAGCTCCAGACTATACTAGCGTATTCAAGGACAGATCTCACCAGGGAGCAATAGAGAGCTTTTATCGTCAAAGGGTCATGAAATTCTTTTGCAATTCGTCGTATAAGGCCTAACATTTGGTTTGCTCTTGTGATCACCGACTCGATCTGAGGCCTAAAGCTAAGACGTCTATCTAGCAGGATTACCAATTCTCGAATACAACTGGTGCGTTCCAGTGTGTGGTTGTCAATTTTGAAGTTAAATATTACGTTATGTCTGGTTCTAGCGAACGAAATTTCGAAGACATCACGAACTAAAGATATCCAACGCTTGTTGCAGTCGTCGGCAGTCATGTGCATCTCTCACTGCTGCGTATAGTTTCACGTCATCAGCAAACAGCAAAACATCATATTTAGACAAAAGAATTGTCACATCATTCACATACAGCGAGAATAGAAGCGGGCCCAGATTACTCCCCAGTGGGACACCGGAGATGCACCAAATACTGCGAGACAAATTATTCTTCAGCTTTACACGGTATGAGCGTTGGGTCAGGTAGGAGCGTATCCATCTTACAGCCATGTAAGAAACGCCAAGCTTATCAAGCTTCGCGAGGAGTATGTCGTGAGTAACCGAGTCAAAAGCAGCTTTCAAATCTGTATAGATTGAGTCCACCTGAGTTCCGGCGTTGAGTTGGTGTTTTCAAAAACTGACAAATTGTATCAGATTTGTAGTAGTTGACCGTTTAGGAACAAAGCTATGTTGCGCGTAACTTATATAATTCAAGGATGCTGTCATTAGGGGATTGTAAAGCTATAGTTCGAGCACCTTTGATGCAGCGCATAGTGAAGTGACACCACGATAATTAGTAGCGTTTTTCCGATCCCCTGTTGTAAGTATGGATAAGAATTTCTTCGATCGTCAATTAAGTAATTTTCAGAAATTGTCACTGTTTCGATGGATGCCGAAGAAAATGTTTTGTAAGGACACAAGGATGAAACGTCTTCTAAATCAATCTATGTTTTAATCCGTAAGCTACGATTAGAAGAATATGTATCTCGGATTTTAGGGTCATTTTAGTGTTTGTTACGTAACACAACGTAACACCTTGATAAAAAATCGTCACCCCTCGATCGTTACGTAATTTACGGGCAATCCCCTTTAGGCCATATGTATGTTTGAGGTTTTTGATGGAAGGTCCCATCAAAGTAAATAACGGTGCGGTTGTTTGACCACAAGCTATCCCTCAAAAAACGCCTAAGTGGATGACCGGCCACACGGCCGCGGCCAGCAGCATCCCGACGAAAGATGAGTGAGCAGTAGTAGATCGGTCACCAAAAAAAAAAAACAGCGCGAAAAAACGAGAGCAAAGAAATCAAACCTTTACCGGGATCACAAATAGCAAAAACCGAAAGGAAGAAAAAATCGCCATCACACGGTAAGTCGCTCGGCAGCGAAATTAATGTGGTCAGTCGACGGCCCCTGGACGCCAGCTGCCAATTTAGCACGGGCATCAAACGGACAAACTCCGAAATGAAACCGTTGCTGCCCACGCTCATCCATATCTTCACAACAAGCAAAAACCAAAATAAACCAAAAACCGAAAACCCAATCCATGGGGAAACTATAGGACCACCTGGCGCACCGGCACATTTTCTTGTATTGTTTTACTTTTTTTCCCCGAATTTTTGTTCCCCACTAGTCCTATCGATATTTATGTTTGCTTTGCGTTTCGTTGCTCGAGTTTTTCTTGTCTCTACGCTCAGGGGGTTTCCACTGTGCCGCATCTTGTATCGCCCCTGTTTGCATGCATCGAGCAGGGAAACTGTTCATTTATGACTTTTCGATACAAGGGGAAAAAAAAGCCTTAAAACAAAAATCTGATACCCTCAGGGAAGGTAAACCAATGCACCTGCCCTTAACCTCTTCTCATTATGTTCACCCTCGCGCTGAAAGATGGGAGATGCTGGGGAGTGCAATAGCCCGAACCCCTGGAGGAAAAGGAATCTTAATTAAACGATTTTTGGCTAACCTTTTAAAACGCACAGCCAGCCCACTCTCGCTCAACAAGAGTCCCCCGAGGGCGAAGGATTACGAAAAAGGCGCTGTTTGTAAGTACAGTTTACGTGTGTTGCGTGTGTGTTGCGGGTGTGTGCGTGGGGGTTTGTTGGTGTGTGTGTGTGGGAGTGTTCAATGTAATATCCCGAGGACGAAATATCGAGAGCCTTCAATATCTTATAAATGCTTTAAGCGAAGAAGCAACAACAAAAAAAACGAACGACTCAATTGCACAATAAAAATTCATGTTTTCTCTCCTCCCGCACTAGCACGAAAACAGCCTATCATCGTCTTTTTATGTGGCGCTAGGAGCAGCAGGAAGGAAAAAAACGCATGGGAAAACATGCCTAAACGTACTTCTAATCTTGTAAATGGAACCTCATAAAGCCCTGTGTTACCTTGATCGAAGAAGATAAGAGAAAGAGAGAAAGTGAGAGTGAGTGAGAATATTTGAAGGACGACACCATGTTCTTTGTGGCGATGTTTTGTTGGATCTAAGGTTACCGTGTGCTTATGTTTTCATTTCGCAATTTATTGTAACTCATTAATTTCCTAACGAAAGCTTAAAAGTGCGATATCAAACTCGTTTTAGTTTGTATTTGTTTGGATTGTATGCCTCTTCTCATTATGTTCACCCTCGCGCTGAAAGATGGGAGATGCTGGGGAGTGCAATAGCCCGAACCCCTGGAGGAAAAGGAATCTTAATTAAACGATTTTTGGCTAACCTTTTAAAACGCACAGCCAGCCCACTCTCGCTCAACAAGAGTCCCCCGAGGGCGAAGGATTACGAAAAAGGCGCTGTTTGTAAGTACAGTTTACGTGTGTTGCGTGTGTGTTGCGGGTGTGTGCGTGGGTGTTTGTTGGTGTGTGTGTGTGGGAGTGTTCAATGTAATATCCCGAGGACGAAATATCGAGAGCCTTCAATATCTTATAAATGCTTTAAGCGAAGAAGCAACAACAAAAAAAACGAACGACTCAATTGCACAATAAAAATTCATGTTTTCTCTCCTCCCGCACTAGCACGAAAACAGCCTATCATCGTCTTTTTATGTGGCGCTAGGAGCAGCAGGAAGGAAAAAAACGCATGGGAAAACATGCCTAAACGTACTTCTAATCTTGTAAATGGAACCTCATAAAGCCCTGTGTTACCTTGATCGAAGAAGATAAGAGAAAGAGAAAAAGTGAGCGTGAGTGAGAATATTTGAAGGGCGACACAATGTACTTCGTGGCGATGTTTTGTTGGATCTAAGGCTACCGTGAGCTTATGTTTTCATTTCGCAATTTATTGTAACTCATTAATTTCCTAACGAACGCTTAAAAGTGCGATATAAAACTCGTTTTAGTTTGTATTTGTTTGGATTGTATGGGGAAAACTTTAGCGCAGGCTGCATGGAAAAAAACGTTGAGCCCGAAGTTTGGTCAGCATTTAAACTAGATGTCAGGAAGCACCTCCTAATCTTTCCTGATACCAAAATTTGGAGCAGCTGTTTAGCACCTTTTAAAAATACTGATTTTTCTAACAACATTATACATATTTCACGATGGTTTGTTTATAATACTGTTTTAAATTTATTCTTTTGAACTTTAAGTAACATGAACTATAATTTACTGGGCTAAATATTTGCATTGTATGTAATATTTAAATATTACAATATTTAAATAAAATATTTGCATTGTAGCTGCTCTGGCAACATAGTAGTCTACTACTACTAATCTAGTTGAGTTTATCAACCTCTGCACTCGTGAAATGCACGCCGGAGTTCAAATTGACACGATTTACACGGATCTGAAAGCAGCCTTTGACTCGCTCCCCCATTCTATCCTTCTCGCCAAACTTGCTAAGCTGGGCATTCCCTTCAAGATGTTGCAGTGGTTCGAATCGTACCTGGTGAATCGTTCTTATGCAATTAAGATTGACACGCACATCTCTCATGATATAATCAGTACCTCTGGTGTGCCTCAAGGAAGCAACATCGGCCCGCTCTTATTTGTTATCTTCATCAACGATGTCGTCCTGGCTTTACCTTCCGGCACCATCCCATTGTATGCTGACGATGCCAAAATTTTTGCACCCGTCCGTAACTCGTCTGACACCAAGTTACTTCAGGAATGTCTCGCCTTGTTCTGCTCCTGGTGCAATCGCAACGGTTTAGCAATCTGCATTGACAAATGCTTTACTGTGTCATTCAGTCGCAGCCGAAATCCGATCATGTCTACCTATCATATTGATGGCACTGCAGTCAAACGGCAAACCTTTGCCTGGGACCTCGGCATACTTTTAGACGCGAATCTGACCTTCAAACTGCACACCGATGACGTCATCACCAGAGGTAACCAATTACTTGGCCTCATCTTTAGAACCACCAAAGAATTTCGTGATCCAGTGTGCATCAAGACCGTCTACTGCAGTATCGTTTGCTCGGTCCTGGAATACGCTTGTGTTCTTTGAAACCCCATAACTGCCTCCTGTTCTGCACGAATTGAGTCGATTCAGCGTAAGCTAACTCGCTATGCCTTACGCTTGCTTCCATAGCAAAACCGTCGGAATCTTCTGTCGTATCCTGCACGGTGTCGTCTCCTGGGTCTCGAACCGCTTTCTGTTCGACGGCGCAATGCTGAGTGCATTTTCATCGCAGGTCTGCTGAACGGTAGTATCGACTCGCCGTCTCTGTTATCTTGCATCGATCTGAATGCACCATCTCGTACACTCAGGACCAGGGACACACTTCGAGTTATTCAGCCCCGTTCCAGCGCTGGTCGGTCAGACCCTATGCTTCGCATGTCAGCGGCCGTTAACTCCGTCTCGGATGCATTTGATTTTGGCCTAGCTTCCTGCAGTCTTAGAGACAAGCTCCGTCTTCCCCCATGGCCGCAGTTATTTACGGAGCAGCAGTTGTAGGCACAGTCGTAGTCGTAAATAACTATCTTTGCTACTCAATTAGGCCTCGGAGCCCGTTGATATTACAATTAATAAATAAATGAATATTGACGCGATCGTTGAACATCAAGAGTTTCAACCTTCGGGTTTCGCTATCCGCCGCGAGAGGACGCATTTAGGGTTGATGGATTGAACAAATGGACCCGATCGATGTCTGGCACCGCGTGCATAGAATTGACCTTTACTAATCCTGGCAAAGTGGAGTTTTTTAGTGGCTTGTGGAGTGGCTCCCTGTGAATCGTTTGTAGTGCCTTTTTATTGCCGGTCAGGTGTTGCGTTTGTAACATACATTATTCTATATCTGTAGGACTCAACTCTACTATTGAACTTGACTCTAGTGTTGTTATCTCGGGTTGCAGAATTCTCGTTTTATTCTAATGATTGCTTTCAGAATATATGGTAACAATATGTTGCATCTTGAATCGATTTTCGTTAATATAATGCCATGTCTTCTGTTCTCTGTAATTTTTTTGTATAATTGAATGAACTGTTTGAGATTTTTCTTACTTAACGTTGTGCTATTTTTGGTACAGATGTACATTATTATCCCTAAAAAGTAAATGGTTCTGCAGTTTTTGACTACGGAACACCACACTTTCAAATCCCCAACAATCCTGTATTACTCAACCATATAATATGAAGAGCGAAACTGCATATTCTATCTTGAGGGTTCTACAATAGATAAAGTATCTCAACCAGTGGTGGAAAACGCACCTTAGAGGTCTTAGGAAGAATGGAAGTTGAGGGCCCCTGCCAGATGAAACTTGCTGCCCGGAGTAGAGCGTCCTTAGATGTTTAGCTGAGATGTGATGGGGGAGGGGTGGGCGTGCTGTCTTAAGGAATGCTTTCGGTGAGGCCTCATATTTGCGGCCTCTTATAAAAGGTCTTCTAGTCTACGGGCCGCCTATTCCGCCATCTGATACATTCGACTCTGAGCTCAACAATTTAATGTTATTCTCATTAAACCAAGCCAACAGAAAACACAGTTGGAGCAATTGAAATGATCATATCATGGAATGTGACATTTTTGTTTGATGTTTGATCTTAAGTGAAATTGTTAAGAAGTAAAGAGCTTCAGCTTTGTATGTCAAGAAAATCTGACAAAATTCCAAAGTTCCTTGTCTATTTCCAAACGAAAAATCACCCAAAATTTACGTTGTAAAATCTATTTCCATTCATTTAATTTTTGTTTTAAGTTTTTATAGTCAGCTTTTATTAACCAATCGGGATCCTGGTTCATTGATTGATTGATTGATGATGGTTTGAGGCTCTCCTACGTAACAGAAGCATAGCAAAAGATCTAAATGTTCAATCTCACCATCGTGCAGTGAATTAGACTCGCCAGGATCTGATGAACTAACCATGTCATGAGAATGGCACCGTACGACCCAATCCGAATGCTACTTTTTGGCCATCCACATGTACAGAGAAGGCACGGTAGGTCCAGAGAAGGCATGGTGGTGAGAACGACTGAGTGCCTGATATGCAAGCAAGATTTTAATTTTAATTGTATTTGCTAGGTCTTCTTCCACAAGAGCGACCCGCATTTACTTGTGGCACAAAAAGGGCTTTGCGACCAGCATCTTGGAGCTGTTCGTCCCTTGAACGCTCTCATAAATAGTCCATCTGTAAGAGTTCTTCGCTATAAGGTGAATAACTGGTCTGAACTGAAAATCTACCAAGAATATCACCTCTGGACGAAAAAAGTATGGTGGTCGTCGTTCGTCGTCGAAATTGAAACTTGAACTTCCTAAATTCTGGGATTAGTAAGGTCTGCATCGATCCATCATCCAGTTGACCCATGTTCTTAAGCGTAACTACCAAAGACTACACCGTGTAATTACTTACAAGCTATTGAAACAGTTGGAAATATATTCCATTTGTTCCTCGATTTCAGTGATGAGGTCCCTTGCTGGCTAAAAACTATTCGAATATAACAATAAAACGTGAAGAGGCGATAACAACTTACCACCAAAATAGTCTATTAATCCCGAGAACTGTACCAATTAGTCGCAAACTACTGATGTTGTTAAAGTCAACATTGCAGACATCTTCAACGAGTTTCAGCTAGAATTATGAGTGAGTGTTACAACAAGTTGAAACTCTCGTACGCACGCTACGAAACAACGTTGAGACTACTAGTCAATATCTCAAATACAGGTTCATTTACTCGACCTTAAAGCTGTACAAATGATGTATTGATGTTTCTTAAAAAAAAACTTTCTACTATTTATATTGTTCACTGCGAGTCAAAATGAGCTTTACATCATTGACTTAAAATCATCTTACTGCAGTAATTGCATACTTTTGGGCGTTTTCCCGCCCGACTTGCATACTAAAAAGACGAAACTACACTTGAAGCAAATTAAATTCATCTCCTACAGTTATGCAAATTGCATTACAACCGTACCTTGTCAATGATCTTGTCAATCACCTGTTTCGCACTGTTAACAAGCAACATAGGAGCAGTACTTTCTTACGCAATGTTTACAACTCATCTTTTGGTGTGTACGTTTGCGTGTATACCCAACCAAGCACTCACACTCTCCTTGAACGCATCGTTGGATTGTGATTGCATTGTCGTGCAGAAGAGAAGCAAAAACACTCACACACAGCACACAAGGGAAGATATAATCGGGCTAAGGTTCGACCCTCATTGGACGATTTTATGAGCGATGCAATCGCAAAGCCCACCGCCAAGCGCCATGGTTGCTGCTCTGGGCAAGCAAAATGTGCCACGCTCGGGTGCCTTTCACTCTATGCGGAGGGAGGGGAGTGGGAAGCATAAATTGAGCATAAGAAAACCTGGCAAATAAATGTGAAACGCAGGGTGGGAAGGCGCCGAGCCAGAGAGCCAAACATTTTGCGCAAACTAAATGGGGAAACAAAAGCGTGTCATGAAACCCGAAGCGGACAGCAACTAAGGTGAAAAGGTAAAACCTACCAACATCTAGCGAGGGACGGTCGGTAGAGGGTGATGGGTAAGGGTGTTGGGAGGGTTGGAGGATGTGAGGGAGAGACAAAAAACACATCAAGAAAATCGAACCAAATCGGGCCAACCATCGTAAACAGTTATGACACAACACCAATAGATGTATGTGTGTGTGTGTGTGTGTGTGTGTTTGTGTATATTTGTTTTCCGCTATGCTTCATTGGCAAAAGAACATTTTTGGTTGCTTCTTCTTCGCCCTTCCTTTCACACAATGTTGACACACACACACACACATTCCAGTTTTTATGTTGACGCTTTTCCGCTTTCACCTTACCGATGGTTTGTTTTTTCTTCCCCAACGCAGGAGATTCTAATGATGCGTTCAGGGATCATTTGCATCCACTGCTTCCCTTCCTTGTGTAACCCAACTCACCTCCCTCGCTTCTCCCAAAACTCAATATCCTTGAAGCCCCAATTGCGAATGGTCTGGAACGATGTTCGGTGTGGAAAAAAAATACATGAAAATAGATTGCGTGAATCGATGCACCGTTGCAGGGAAACATCTATTACGATGTTGTCAATACCGATCTTTATGAGGATCTGTGTGTAGACAGAAAAAAAAAGGGAAGAAGGGTAGGGGTTCCCAAAAGGTGTCATAAATACCGCAAAACTGACGATGAAAAGTGAACAGAACAGAGGCGATTATCGATCGGAACACAGAGTCTCGGTCGAAAGGAGGGGTTGGACACTGGAGACGCAGTGTTGGTGCGTCGTCCAAACGGCAGCCCCGAATGTCAAAATGAAAAATCGAAAATCTAATTATCGGTCCCATGACAGGCAACACCTTGCGAAACCTTCGCCAAGCTGTCAGCAGAACGTAAGAAGGCAACGTAAAAGCGAAAAAAAACGCCCTTCCTCCATTTTCTTTTCCCCCACCGCATGATGGATCGATGCACGTGCCTGGACGAGCAAATATCGGGCGTCCCTTGGCGGTTTCTTGATTGAACCGGCAGTGGGCGAACGCGCGTGATGTGAGCATCACTTTCAAAAATCCATCATCGTAAAAATCACTCCCGGGGATCGGTTTTGTACGCTTCCGATGGTGGTACAGGGAAGGCCGCGAGGAAAGTGTGATGGAAGGGAATTAAAAGGAAGAAGCACACATACACACACACACGCATGCACGGACGCAACATTGCTCTATTCCCAGGTGGACCATCCGTGTGCTGCGGGCACTTTGGCGCCTAAAAGTAGGCAATGCTGGTTCTGTTTCCACCTGACTTCGATGGACAACGGACCCCGTCGGTACTGGGAACGTGCTCATCCCAAACTCAATACACAACCCCCATCTTCCACAAACCCACCCACCCTCCCTCTACCTCCCCACCCACCCTCTCTATACCTCCCTCCCTTCCCACCCCACCAAAAAGCATGTGAATAGAGAAAGAAAATTCGACAAAACGCTTTTAACGGCGCCAAACGGCGATGATAGTGCGCCCAACGCTTTCCACCACTGCAGACAGGGCAAAGACAAAGGCTCCAGAACAGTAGTTGCGTCCTGCATCTCACTAACAAAGCAAACGTGGTGCGCTGGAAGAAGAAAGCGAGAGGAGAAAAACAAAGTCGACCAAAAAAAAAACGGGAAAAAGTCGCACCGAGCGGCGTGTGCACGTATTTTTCTCTGATCACCTTCCAAGACACACACAAGAGAGGGCGTGTGTGGGAGTACGGGGGCCGAAGTAAAAGTGAGGTTGCGTCTTTCGGCATTCGCTACAAATGCTCTGCCCCATTGCTTCTCACGGGAGTTTTTCTTCCCCCCCCTCCCCGAACAACACGTTATGAGTAGCATTTTCCGCTTCCACTTCGTCAAACACAAAGGGAGGGGAAAATGTGGCCGGCACCGGAGCTTGGGTTGCGGCTTGTCAAAAGCACTAAACCTGCATGGACGGCTCAACGGCAATTCTTGTCTGGCTGTGTGTGCGTGTGTGTGTGTGTCTGTGTGCAATCCGGGGGGTGGGGGTTGATTTTTTCTTTTGTCCAGTAACGAGCCCATTATAAGATGGAGTGCAATTGAATGGTCCAATGGGAGGCGCGTGGTGGGTGGCTGAAGGAAGAGGCTGGAGGTTCCTTTACCCGACAAACCGACAACATTATTGAGTCCTTTTCTCAGCATCGTTACACTTCGCTCCCACTCCAACCATCCCCAATCTTCAGCCCCTCCCCACCCCACTATTGTATTGTGTGGTGGCCTTTCAATTTCCACCCAATTTTCTTCAAAAAAAAAAGAAGCAAAAAGACGAAGAAAGGGGACGACTAGTTCCTGTAGGATAATCACGTGCTTTCCATCGGGGGGCGGGATGATTTTACAGGTACCGTACGCCTTCCCACCGGGAATGCAGCTCGCCAATAGTCCATTTTCCACCCAAATCGTGCCCCCCCCCCATACTGACGTGGAACGTTAAGTGGAGGATTGGTCGCCAGTTGACCAGCTTGCGAGGAAGATTTACAACACCATCCTTCGCCGTGACCCCCTTTCTACCCCAAGACCACCCAAACACACGGCGGTGACCCCAAAAATGTGGAACCGGATGGTCGTGATAGTCGTGATGGGTTTTGTGCCGTGTGCGCTGCTCAGGGGGAAAAACCGCATCGTAAACCATGGTACAATTTATTATAAAATTGTCATCCCGCATTACCCACAAATCCAGACCTTGGAGCGAAAGAGTGGTGGGGAAGAGAGGGAGACGGTTAAGTGACAGGATCCGCACAGAACATCATGCACAAATGGAGGGGGGGGGGGGGGGGGGGGGGGTGCTCGAGAAGGTGAAAAACAGCATAGTAAAATGATTCAAATAAAAGACAGGCGATGAAGACAGGACAGCAACAAAAGGGGATGTTCCGTCTTTTATTTTTATCCCATGGTGTCCTGTTTTACACTTTTTTACTTTTTCTCTCTCTTCGCACAACACACAGGGACACTGCGTTGATCCTTCGCTTTCGGTGAACGATAATGTGATAATCCATTTTAAATTTTATGGTTTTTATTCGCAAAACGTGACATGAATTGATGCATAATTAAGAGTGTTCCGTCATTTGTTCGGCCCCAGCGACTCGCCACTACTGTTACTACCGTTTGCGGCTGCTGATGATGTTGATCGTCTGCCCGGTCGGTTCACATCCCACGGCGTGCTTCATTAAGGGATGAAGAACGGACCGGGTGCGTTCTTTCCCTTTGCTTTACGCTTTTCCTGTTTTTTTTTTAGCTGTGGGTGTGTATGTTAACTCACATCCTTCCTGCTTGACAAGCGATTCTTAAGAAGGTGATAAGAGGTGAAGCGGAAGGGGACAGACAGACGGAAGGGATTTGCCGCGCAACGATATCCCGCTACTACCTTTCGCGTGCTTTTAACTCGATGAAGTCCTGCCGACATTCTCGGTGACAGGTTGCTTACCGTCGAGCGGCAACGTGAAGACAACATTAAAAGGAAGCTTCAAGCTATCAAAAGTAATGGAGAGCGCAACTGCCAAAGACAGTTCGGTTTGCCCGATAGGACAGGATAACTTGGTTATGCGAATTGCATAATTTTGGGCGCTTCGGTTCGAACACGTGCAACTTTTTTCTCCTTCGAATTTTAAGGCGCGCCCAAAGTAATGCAATCTGCATTAATGATATCACCTTCTAAGAATTAGTTTCGAATTGCGGATGGGGGAAAAAAAAGTATTCAATATAGTTTGTAAAGCACAAACCAAAAAGAATGAAGTATAATTGTGTGTTTGTGTGTGTGTGAGTGGATGTTTCTCAGTGTCCTTACCGGCAGCAGCTTCGCACCACGCATTCAAGCAAATGGCAATAAATCACCTTAATTGTGCTCGATCGAACTTGATATTTTCGGCACACCACAAAGACCCCGACCGACAAGACAATTGAACCGGGAACCTGTGCGCAAGACCTGGCCCGGTTAAACAGCGCGACACGGGAAGCAAACAGGAGGAACAAAATAGTTTATTTATATCGTCCCGCATTTTTGCTTTCGTTCAACATTTTCCCTTTTATCCGCTCACTGTGCACTGGTGCGCCGTTTTATGTACGCCGTTTCGAGGGAACATTCGAGAGCGCTGGACTTGCTTGCTAGAACACTATTTTTTCCTATCTGATGTGCATTTGGGTGGGAGAAAAGGCTAAGAAGTTGAGTCAATGTTTGAACAAGGTGAATTTATCAAACCCCTGCACCCTCTTCCGACCATCGGCGGAAGCAGCTGCTCCGTTCCAGCTTATGAGGTTCGCTTGAGAGGGATCCTGGTAGGTGGGATCGAAGATTTTCCCTAGCACAGTGAGTGATTGTTGGATGAAAGGACGAACAATCCGCTGTATGGGTAACATTTGCGACAATTTAGTATTTCTTTTTACACAACATGCATCAAAGGTAATAAAAATCTATTGCATATATCTCCTATTTTGTAAAGGTTTAAGTAGCCATAATTTTGAAGTGTAAGTTTTTCAGTTGTGTTTTTTTTGTCTAAATTGTTGAAGTATTTTTAGAAGTGCAAACATGTAAAACTATAAAATTTGCTTCACATTGCATTAAACTATCTCTCGTCAAGGGACCCAAGTCCCTAAAGATCTAAGGAAGAAGTCAGGAAGTAGAAGTCCTAGGACCACGCGTATTTCAAACATGTTAAGATCAGACCATGCGCAGATTTCTCGTCAAATGGTGTTTGTCAAGAAACCTCAAAATAGAGGTCTTAATGGTCTATGTCAGTTTTTTGTACGTGTTTTGACGTTTGGCATTTAGAATGCTGCTAGCTCTTCAAACAAAAAACCAAGCAGAACGAGTCATCTGAACCGTTCGAGCAAAATCCAAGTACTTGAGTCTATTAGATAAATCGTTTGGTTTTGTTTTTCTCGAGCTACTTTAGTAAGGTCAGCTCATGTCACCGAAGCTCTAGAAATGTAAACAAACCGTTCTGAATAAATAATGCCGAAGCTTGTGACGCACTTAGTGAACCAACTGTCAAAATTGTATGTCGTTTGTCAAACGCTTTGGGATTAGTGTACATGATTCGGTTCAACTGTTGTGATTGCTCGACTCTTTAACAGCATGTAGCCTTTCATTTTCTGATTTTCAGGTTTAAGTCATCATATTATATTTCAGACAAAAAAATGTATTATTGAAAAGTAGTTCAGGTGACTCGTTTAAAAAAAAATTTTAAACCAACAAGTGCTGATCATATTCTGTTCGGACATAAAGCTGTTCAATTTCGATGATGATTCCAATATCTGTGGTGCCGATGTTTACGTGTTCTTTATGAGCGCCATGACAAGACTGGTTTTATTTTATTATGCATACGTTTACAATACTATCCTAACACCAATACTATTACTAACCTAATACTTAATACTAATACTTTCCTAATATTTATTTACTTATACATCTACTTAACCTATCACTAATACTACCTTACACCCTTTTACAGGCCATTTTGCAATTTTTGCATCGTTTTTCTTTACTGTAAAGGACTTTTTCACCATCCGCGGAGTAGAACTAGCTTTTGGATGGTGAAAAAGTCCTTTACAGAAAAGAAAAATGCTGCAAACATTGAAAAATGGCCTGTAAAAGGGTGTATGTCTAACCCTATACACTACAATATCCATCGAAACCCCATCACATCACCAAACTAACTTAATAAGCACGAACATGTCTTGAGTTTCAAATCAAGCTTCGGACTGGTGTCTCGATGTTTAGTTAGTTAGCACTCACTCTTATGTTACAACTAGTAATGGGGTGAATATCGAAATATGGAAGAACCACTTGATTTCTGGGACGTAAATAAACTTCTGAGAAATTCAAAACATTGTCCTTGTTTTGAACCGTTTTTTTGTGTATTGATATTTGGAAGGAGATCTTTATAGAGTCCTCCTCGAGATTCTTACCAAACATTCTCAGCTTGATATCAGAAAAGAGTGATATTGATATAGGCAGGGTCAACTCGTCCTGGCGTCGCGCAGTGATAACTTCATAAGGGTTGTCTGGAGTCTTAACGCACGATCACTGTTGGTCACCTGAATGCAGTCTTAAAATCCAGACCGATGGAATATTCAACAAGGGCTTGTATATTTTTTTATCCTGAGCACGTGATGTTTGAGTCGATTGCTACTTCATGAATATCCAGGTCTGAGAAGAGATAACTATGCAGATCATCATTACCCTGATACGCAAAATCCATCAAAGTGTCATTAACCAACACACTGTAGTTATGATCATGATCTTCTTCTTCTTTCTTGGCCTAACGACCTCTTAGGTCATGCCTGCCATTATTGGCTTACTAGACTTATTGTTACCGCATAGTTGGTTAGTCAATCCTCACTATGGGGGAACGGCCCAGATGAGACTTGAACCCCGGTCCTGCCGTGTGAAGACCGGCGCCGCTGTCGCATCACCACCGGGCCGCCCCCGATGATCATGATCTATTTTGGGGAATTATTCGATTGCGAAAAGCAGTAGATCACCGCTGAAAGAGTTTGAAGCGTGAAGTTCCAATAACCTTCTTCAAGTAGTCATAGCAAGACGCCGTGTGTTGCTGAATGATTCTGGCAACTTCTTGTTGGACATTTAAAAAATCGAATTCCCTGAAGTCTTTTGTAACGTGCATCGAATATACATACTTAGTCGAAATCCACTACATTCGAAGACTTTTAGGGTCAACGTTATAGACAAATTAAATGTTATTACTTACCTTAACCATTGTCGTGATTTTATGTTTCATATTGACTATTTACATTGTTTTTTTAACCGTATTGTTACAAATATAAATCAAAACACACCAGGCGTCTCCATCTTTAACTTTTTGTTTTAACAACGTGTGAGTTGAAGGAATAACTAAAGCCAAAAATTTTAAAATCAATTCTAGTACAAAATTATTACAGGGGTTTGATGTACATAACACCACTTTTGAATCACTCCTCACGGGGATTTTAAAAAAGCTGATAGTTGAATATTGCAAGTTTACTGGAACTTTCGTCTTCTTCTCTGGCACTACAACCTCTGTAGGTCTTGGCCTGTTATTTCTAGATCTCCTTGACTTGGTTTTTACCCGTAGCTTAATAGTCGCTGCTGCGTACGGTGCTTACTGGAACTTTACATCATTGTTAAATATTGCAATCAACTGTGCATACAAGAGATGGTAATCAAAGCAAGAATTTTCAAATAATTTCCAAGCTAACCCCGTGAGAATATGAAATATACAGTTTGCTATTGAAAAATCACACTATTGAATGACAATTGTCCATTTGTAAGTTTAACAGCGGAGGACCAAACGTTTGCCAGAAATTTCACAGCTGATTGCAAAATTTCACAACCGATTTGCAAATTTACCAAACCTTTATGCACGATTCCATTATATGATTGCAAAGTTCCGCAATGGAATTGTAACAATCCACTACCTGGTTGAAACATTCGTCTAAGTGATTCGAAAGTCACATTATTTGAGTCGAATCCCTGTGTTACTCTTACAATTTCCACTAAGCTTGAAGATAAATTTATACCAATAGTAATGAAACGTTGTTCACTGTGTCTCGCTTTGGCGATCCACAATGTAGCAGAGATAAAAAAAAGACCGCAACAACGAACGAAGCACAGGGAAAAAAGGTTAAAAAATGGTAACAAAATAAGGTGCGCTAAACGTGAGATGCTGTCCGAATTGGAAATGCAACGCGTGTGTGTCCCTCCAGTTAGCCCTTTCCTCTTGCGTTTTCCTTCCACCGTATGCCACCACCACAGACTGGGACAAATGGGTGGAAAATGGCGTTCGAGTAGGCGGAAAATAGCCCCCTGTAACACTGAAACGTTTATCTGGGCAGCACACTTCAACGCAAGGCCTCACATTTCCGGCACCAACGAAAATTGTCCTTCAGTTTCCTCCTCCTCCCCCTTCTCATCCCCCCATTCGCCAGTATTTACTCCATCTCCACTATCCTGCCCTAGGAAAACAATCCATCAGTCTCACCTTTCGACGACCGAAAAGGACGAATCTTCCCTGCCCGACGAAAAGCGGAAAAGCCGTTTCGAAATGCGCTCACGAAGGAGCAAGTTGCCTCCGTCCCGTCGCTGATGTATTTCGTGCCCGTTCGTCTTGCGTGCCTCACCCCATAGTTTCTTTGCCTTGCTTTGCCATCCTTCCATCTGTTACCTCGGTTGGCGTGCCTTCGCTTACGACGGCGGAATGAACGTCGAATGAATCGTTCGGTAAATATAAACATTTATCATTTTCCCCAATTTCTTATCGTCCATTCCTTCGAGCGTTCGGTGTTTTTTTTTCTTTCTTTTACTTTTTGCCATTGTCTTCTTCCTCTTTTTCTTCACAAGAAATGAGGAGACGGACGAAACAAGGATGAGTAGTCGCCCCGACCAACAGCGACAGGAAACGAAGTTCATTTTCCAAGCAGTTCGTCTTGCATTTCCTTCGCGTTGTTTGTGGGTGGAAGGAGGGAGGTAGGGGGAGGAGGAGAAGAAAAGGAAGAAGAAGACTCTGTGCGATACAAGCCCAGAGGGAAGCATCCGATGTGTACACACACACACACGAACGGATAGGGAAAAGAAAAACCCGTTTCACGAATGCAATATTTGTGGACTTCATTTATTTTCATCTCACATTTCCAACTGGCCAACTGTGCCTCCCGCCACCATTCGGGGCCACTCGGAACAGGACAATTTCTTTCCATTTTTCTCCTTCTTCCTTCCCCCCCACAAGAGGGAGGACCGCTCTCGGCAAAGGGGGGGTTAAAAGAAAAACACCGCAAACGGATCGACATTTTTAGTTTTGCTTGCACGATTTTACCTTCTGGCGCAGTTTGAAATTTGTACCGTAGGCCTTCACTGCCAGGGAGGGAAAATGTCAGGTAACGAGGAAAAATGAAGCGAACTTTCGTTTCCGCAATATTGGACCGGAAATGGTAACAGAAACAATCGTGGTGCGGTGTTGGTGCGGTTCCCTGCAAACCTTCGTCTGCCTAACATCGCCACTTAGAACGCATTTTCCGGTCGAACTGATTCCTTCTACGGTTTCCTTCTGTTTTGGGATGTGTTTTTTGGGGCTGAGAAGGAGAGCCCAAGTTACACCAAGTTTTTCACCGTTCTTTATTGCCTTACTGACACGACCCCATAGAGAGAGAGAGAGAGTGCGAGTGCGGCAAGAGATTGAGGGTGGAAAAATGGATAGCATTTTTCCGGTAAATTTCATTCGAGCCAGCGTTCTGTTAAAGGTTGATTTTTCATTTTCCGAATCCGAACCCGATTCGGTAAGTTCGGAATTACCTTTACCGGGATCGAGTTGTACAATGTGTTGTCCCTTTATCCCTTTTTTGCGCCAGCTAAACGGATTCGGTTCGGAAAATGCGATCGTGCATTTAACCGTCGGGAAAAAATAGGGAGCGAATTTTGCCTAACCCCCATTACCGGTACGTTATGCATGTAGCTGTACATGAGTGTGCACGTTTGCGGACCAAAAACTCATGCCGGTGGAAATGCGATCGACCGGGGAAAATCTTCACACTCACGCCTGGGGCGGTGGGCAATCCCAGAAGAAGGAAAAACCCACGCACCGTGAACGCACCTGTCACACCTGCACCAGCAGTGGGGTTTGAGGCTGGGAAGATGGATGTTAGAGACACCGACACAGCACACACGAACACACACACACACACATACACACGCGCAGAAAAAGGAAAGAAAACAAAATGAAAAACAAAGTGTAAGATGGGGAAAAAACTGAAATAGCTACGGGTGGTTTTCCTAGCGTACGGTGAAGGGGAATGATGACGGAGAGGAGCGGGAGGGGGGAGGGGGTTCCCGGTCGACTAAAATTAAACAAACCTGACACTTTTGCCGATCGCGAAGGTAGTGTGCGGTGGAAAAGTGCGTGAGCAACACAGCGAGAACGAGCGAGAATCAGTGAAAGCGAGAGGCCAATCAGTAGAGCAGGATGGATGGATCGATTGAATTATGCTTGGCAGGTGCACGGACGTACCTGGACATACGATCGGTGACATGACTTTGGGAAGAAGAGGGGAAGACTTTTGGGGGGGCGGGGGCTAGCCAGGGAAGCCGTGCATTGGGACCGGCGCGAGTGTCAACCGGGTGGCCTAACCGGGCCGGGTGATTTTCCACCACCAATTATTCAGCAGCGCAACAGCAAACAGGGATCGCGTTACGATCGGGCGACTAACCGCACAAGGTGTACCTGGCACCGGATCGCCGGCCTGACACGGTTGAACACGATCCGCGTTCGTAAGTAATGTGCGGCGTTGCGTTATTATTGCCGAAGCTATTACCCTTCGGTTTTGGGGCGAGAGGTTGTGGTGGGCGAGACCAGGGAGGGCGACGTGGATGCGTTGATGCGTTACCACCAATTGGCAACCTCACCTTACCACCTAGCAGCATTCGTTGGCGGCTGCCCTAACCTCACATTCGGTCTCATTTCACACAGCTCTGGTGCGGTGCGTTCGTGTGCGGTGCGCCACAGTGATGGGTCATAAATATGGGTGTGTGGATGGTGTATGGCTTAGCGCAACAGCAAACAGGGATCGCGTTACGATCGGGCGACTAACCGCACAAGGTGTACCTGGCACCGGATCGCCGGCCTGACACGGTTGAACACGATCCGCGTTCGTAAGTAATGTGCGGCGTTGCGTTATTATTGCCGAAGCTATTACCCTTCGGTTTTGGGGCGAGAGGTTGTGGTGGGCGAGACCAGGGAGGGCGACGTGGATGCGTTGATGCGTTACCACCAATTGGCAACCTCACCTTACCACCTAGCAGCATTCGTTGGCGGCTGCCCTAACCTCACATTCGGTCTCATTTCACACAGCTCTGGTGCGGTGCGTTCGTGTGCGGTGCGCCACAGTGATGGGTCATAAATATGGGTGTGTGGATGGTGTATGGCTTTCTTGAAGGTTTGTTTAAATTTATTTACAATTACAAAAGGTGAATGAAACATTTGTCTATTACGCCCGAACGTATGCGATCGTTACTTGAAACTGTTTTCCCAAAATAATCTGACAGATATATTCAATTTGTAAGAAGATCACCTAATTATGCCTATATAACCTAAATACTTCGGAAAAAATCAGTCGAAACTATTATAACATACTTCTTGGACCCGTACTTAAGAGGCGTTGTGTACATCTCTAACTTTTTTTCACTGAGCAATTCATCGGCATTAAATATTTAAATATATAAGTTCAAATGTTTAAGTACACAGCTACGAGTAACCTTCGCCAAGAACGTCCGTAGTGACAGATCAAATACTCGTGAGGTTTTAGAGCCAAAAACACTATATTAGTTTCAAAACAGTTCCTTTTCTTCTTTATGGCTAAAAGACCTTTTCGGTTAAGTCGATCATCTAATGGCTTACTGGACTTGTTGACGCCACGCAGTAAGGCAACACTTTGGCTACCGAACCGGTCCACAGTGAGCACTAATTTCACAAATTCATAAACTTCTAAAGAAACTAGTGATGTGCGCTCCGGAGTGCCCCCACGGTTCCGGAGCCGGCTCCGACTAAACGGCTCCGGAACCGGCTCCGGTTTTAGCCCGGAGCCGGCTCCTTACGACCTAACGGTGAACTAACGGCTCCGGAGCCGGCTCCGAACTAACGGCTCCGGCAGTGGCGGATCAAACGGAGTAGGCGGCCACCTAGGGCCTCGCCGTTTGGGGGCCCCGAAATACGAAAGCCATAGCAACCCCCCCCCCCCCCCCCCCCCCACCCCCCCCACCATCATTCATTCCCGTGCTCACGTTATTTGGAAGAAGCAGTTGGTAAGGAGCTTGATCCGCCACTGGGCTCCGGAGCCGGTTCTGAAAATTATTGGAACCAGTCGGAGCCGTTTTTCTCATCACTAAAAGAAACCCATCGTTGGTCCGTTCGCCGACTGTCTACAAATAGTTAGGGTGTACTTTAATGTGTTCCACAAACTCTTGCAATCTTCAAGATATTAATCTTGAGGATGCCAGCAACAGTAACATACGAAAAGCTTGATATGCCACTCAATAATACATCCGGAAGTCCTCAGCGGGCTTGTGCCTTGGAGTACTATAGTACTATAGATTACGCATGCTCAACGTTTGATGACGGTTATATAACGCCGAATTTTGGAGTATTTTAGCGTATATCAGGACTTTTGAAGAGCGAGAACGAACTACGAATGGACTGAGCTATTTGGGTGTACGAATATCCTGTCTATGGTTAAAGCTTTCGAAGAGGATACAGGACTGGATCAATAAAGGAGCTAAGCAAGCTGTTCGGGTGGAACAAGTTTGAACGAACTTGTCAAAGATCGAAAATGATCACGGAATCTGGATCGATCGGATATCGATACGATGTAATCAGTCCTGAGCAGACCAGAAAGCAGAAATCTATGTGAATCTTAAAGTATAACGTGTTTTCACTAAAGGAGTAGTTATTGGGGGTCGAGAACTCCTCTGGATCAGGTGCAATTTTAAGTTTGTGAGGTTAGGTTCCAATCCTTTTTCAATAAAATAGGTAAATTAGGATGCCTTCCTTTATTCACGGCTGTATATGTTTTCTGAAAGCTTCAACATAGGAGTACATGATGGCTTAAGCTTTACAATCTGATAATATTATGCCAATTTCTGTCAAACAGTCAAGTAGTCACAGCAGTTGGACCGAATCAGGTAAATTTCATCTCAAAGCATTTGACAACAGACATACCATTTTGGCAGCGCGTCATAACATTCAGAATAAACGTATTAAAATATTAAGGAATTACAATATTAGACTATGTAATATGCAGATTGAGGAAATGCTTGAATAAAATCGAATGCTTTTGCCGTTGACTTACGTTATCAAAACTGACTGAGGTTATCATAGACTCCGTAGTTAGAGTATTGACTATGTGTATGAGACTAGTCATAAGTCGTGTACACCAGTAGTTCATAACAAGCTCCCATATAACAACAAGAAGCTGAATTTGTATAACTTTTAATGCAATGCTCTTAATAAAACTCTTATCAAGATATCGTCTGATTAGTAAATAAGCAAGTAAGTTAGATGTGAATGTAGTTATCAGTTTAAAAGACATTCCACTGAATATGAAGATTGGTTTCAATGTGCTCGAAGCTAAGATACAGGAAGATTCTCCGATTGACGTTTGGTTCTGCATGTGTAAAAGAGAATGAAGTGATAATATGAGTAATAATGAGTTATAATAATTGTAATAATTGTAATAATTGTATGAGTTATAATGATGAGTTCGATGAGGTGTACGACAATCTCAGTATTCTCATTAGAATGGTTGAATTAATGCATTGACAGAAGATGGTACTACACCGTAAGCTTTACCGAGAACTAATACAACAAGCCAAGAAAGCATAGCAGTTCTAGTACCTGCTAAATATTTAAGTATTCTTCCTAATAGTATGCAACATAAAGCGTCGGACAATTTTCTAGAACAAAACAGATTCTAACACTAGCAGATTATAGCCAAATTGTCTATCCTTTCATGATATATCAACAATCATAGGCCGATAATAAACGAAAAGAATACCAATGTTTTGTTGTCAATTTTGGCATAACATCTGTAAAATAGGCCAGTAAACTACGCTTCTTGGACTAAGTAAGAATAAGTGAGTGAACTTAATCTTGTAAAGGAGTTATTCTCAATCTCTGCGACGACTAGTTACACCTTTTGGCTTCAAACTCACTGTTATTGTCTGCGTCGACTAGTGACCTTTTGGCTTCAAACTCACTCACCCACTGACGCAAAGAAATAATTCTATCGATGACGGTATGTGTTAGACAGTTTTAGCCGAGATCTGTCAAACATTCGCGCAATCATGAAGCAAAATACAGCTACAGATCGATGATCCTGCATTATGATCCTGATAAAAAAAAATGTTTCTTTACATTTCTTAGGCGTCCACAACATGGGTTAACCGTGTCAAGCAATCTAGAAACAAATTTTGTTTTAGGAATTTGCTTAAATCTTACCTTCGAACAACTTTCATTCGGCTTTCAACTCCAATGTTGAGGGTTTCTGTATAGAAAAGCAAGCATCTTCTTCTAAAACATCAAAACTCATACAAAAAAGTCGATGATGCTCGCTATAGACCTTAAAATAATAAATTAATGCAACATTCTGCAGGAAAGCAGTATAAAACTTCATATGCTACTAGAAACATTGCCATACCAAGCTATTGTAAAGCAGATTGCCTACTTGCAGGAGTTTTTTTTTTTAGTTTTAACTCTATTGTCCATATTTTTAAACTAATTTCTCCACTTCTAACACACTCACATAACACACACTGTTCGATCGCCCCCATACGCCCACCCCGCCCACTCTCTACCCCTCCCCGCATGTCATCGGGGTCACGTAGAGGTGTAAATTGTTTCGCTCAGCGATTCCGACTGATCTTTCGCATGCTCTAACCGTTTAATTGCATCTATTTAGAACCATCCCTTGCAAGCGGACTCGCCCGTTTGCCGGTGTACACTGCTGTAGCAATTTGCATGTTGCAGTTGCAGGCGAGATCAAGGAGCGACGGAAACCCCAGACGCAAAAACAAACACCATCGAAATGACACCGCGCCAAAACACGCGAATGGAAATATTTGGAAGTAATGTTCGCCCGTTGCCGATGGTTGCGGTTCGGTGAAACGGTTAACAATGTTTCCGGAATGGACGGTGACAGTTGATGGCGGAGAAAGAGAGAGGGGGAGAGAGCGGGAGGTTTATGATGAGGAGCAACGTGAAGCGTGGGGTGTGATTCGACAGGACATGACAGGGATGATGGACGTTCGGTGTTTTGTTTTCCTCGGGCGCTTTGCGAGGATTTGTGCTTACGCGATGTTCGACGTCTCGTTTTATGGCGTTTCTTTAACATTACCTCAACCAGCGGACGGTACCCACCCCCATCGGTGCCCGGGTGGTGTTGGTGGTGGTGGTGGTGGTGCGAACAAATGAGCTACAATTTTTTAAACCCTTTCCTTAAGACCAACAGCAGCAGAAGCAAAAAAAAACCCCGAACCGAGGGAGCGAAAGGCGATCATTCTTGTCCACTCCTTTTGCTTGTGACGCTTTTCTTGCTGCTGACGGCTGCCAAGCAAAAGACGCAAAACGGGAAGAAATGCTTCGGGGCCGAGTTTTTTTCCTTTTCTTGCTTTTTTCAAACACTCATTTTCCCATTTTCCTCCAACCATATCACCCACTCAGCACATCAGCCAGCTTCCGTTCGTTCGTTTTTTTCTCTCTTCATTTTAACGCTTCTCGTTTTTGTTTTGTTTCGTCGCCTTGGGCAAAGAGAAAGGAAGAAAAAAATCCCGAAACAGACATTGAAAATACCGAAACTAATGGGCAGCGTAAAGCGTTAGCGTAATGGTGGACCGCGCAAGCTGAGAAATAATTGAAAGCCGCGCAACGAGAAGGATGGCGCAATCATAAGTCACAAGTCAATGTTTTTAAGCGTAAAAGGGCCCGCGGTTTTTTCGCGCCCCATCGCCCAAGGATAATACCCGGGCACAACCGTGTTCGCCACCGAAGACAAATGACGCGTTTTGGGTGTGGAAAACGGGAGGAAAGAAAGGAGGAGGAAGAAAACTCTCACACTCTTTGTGGAAACCGTTTGGCTTACAATATTCTTTCCACTTAATTAGACAAATTCTAACAAATTGCCTTCCGGGGGGGGGGTACCGGGTATCTTTTCCTAGCTTGTGTTGCTTTTTTTGTTGTTTTTGGTTCGTTTTCCAACCGTATGTCACCGGTTTACTTTTCTTGCCACTCGCACTTCTTGCTTGCTCCAGCTTGCGGTGCCTACTGAAGTGTATGTTAGTGCTCGGATGGGCATTTACCAGATTTTTCCTCATTAGTTGTGCCTGGAAGCTACTCACTTTTTGCTGACATTCTAGTAGCTTGCTTCATAATAATAACACAGTAACACATTCCATATATTTTACAATAAATTGTAAATAGATAAAATGATCCATAAACGACAAGAGTAGCAAACTATCTCAATTAAAACGTAAAAAGGCTTTCAGGCCATGCAATAGCATACATGTAGGCGGTTGTGTAATGTGAGCTGTATAATTTTAGGCACACTATGATTGAAACGATCGATATTTGTATCTGGTTTCTACTGTTAAACGTACTATTAAAAACCTTACTAATCTTTTACAATGTATCAAACATTAATTAGAATTTCAAAACAATAAATTGAAGCTCCTCAGTGGCAAGCTTCCGCCACGCTCTTTTGGTATGAGAGTTGTTAAGGTACGAACGTTTACGAACATTTAACCCTTAGACCTAACGACTTAAGGTTCCGGAACTTTTATACATCAACAGTAAGAAGTTGGATTTTTATTTTCAACGTCCTTCAACTCTATAACAATATGTCGCTATTTCAGTTCGAAAAATTGTCTGCAAAGACATGTAGGTAGTTTAGTTTGTTTTTCAACCTATATTATATGTTGGATTTTTGTACTATGTATACTACAACCGGTTGTACATATTCTCTTTAATACTACAATATTCTGCAAAGACATGTAGGTAGTTTAGTTTGTTTTTCAACCTATATTATATGTTGGATTTTTGTACTATGTATACTACAACCGGTTGTACATATTCTCTTTAATACTACAATATTGAACTGAGATACTCATCGAAGAGATAGTTGTGAAAGATGAGCGAGGATTCCAAGACGGAAAATCAACCACTGACTAGATCTTCAACCATCTCTTCATTGATTTTAAAGCAATGAACTCGTTTCCCGGAAAAATTTACTAGTCTTGTAAGAATGACAATGACCAACATCAAACACCGAAAAAAGGTGATTCGGCGTGCACGATGAAGATGAACTTACCTGCCTCCTCTTCGACCTGGTGCTATTGTGGGCCATCCGAGACTCGGAGGTGGAAACTTCGACAACTAGTTTTTATAAGTCAATCCTGATCTTGGTATATGCTGATGGCATAAGCATCATTGGTTTGGTGCTTTCATATAACGCAGAAGCTATTAACACGGTGAAAACCAAAACCACCAAATATTCTGCTAACCGATTTACGTAAGGGTGATGTGCAGATAGGAGCTCGTTCCTTCAAAGTCGTCCAAAGCTTAACCTATTTGGGATCAAAACTCAGCTCCAATAACATAGATGTTAAGTTGCGCGTTAAGGATTCTCGCTGACGCACAAAATACTTGTCGCGACGAACGAGGATAGGACTTTGTACAACAATTTTGATCCCAGTACGTACGCTTCTAAAATATGGACTCGTTCCAAATATCACCCCTATTAGATAAAGTTCAGAAGGATGTTTGATGTGGAGAAGCGTCTACGAGCTGTATGATCCTCATTGTAACCAGCAGTTCCATTTGGGCTGGTTATGTCATGAGATTGGCACCGGACGATCTTCAGACGACGGTGCTAGACCGTGAGCGGTATCGAGAATTGTTGGAGTAGGTCAAAACCGTTGTCAGAATTCTTTGCACAATAATTTCCCATGTATTTTTAACAGGATTCCCGATATGGTACCGCCTAGTGGGGTGACACAGGCGCTAGTTAGGATTGACTACGTAATATCAATAAGTCTAGCAGATCGTTGGCATGACCCTGGTGGTCGTAAATCCAAGTAGAAGTGATAAAGAAGAAGGCTCAGAATTCGGGCTGCCGAATTTAGCAATTCATATTTTCTCTTGCTATACCACATTGTTTTATATCTAAACTTGGAAATTTACCATGTACTACTGGTAAACATTTTAGACCTTATTTACAATCGGTTTCGGGCCTTTGGATCTTTGGGAAGTAGGAAACATAGCGGCGCCGGACCTCACACGGCTGAACCGAAGCACGAAACCCATCTGAACCGTCTGCCCGTACACAGGACTGACTACCCAGCTACGCTTTATCAAGAAGTCTTGAATGCTACACATTGAGAAGGTTTTCAAAATAGCATTGCATACTTCAAAATAAAGAATCTCCCAGATTTTTTATAAAAAATAGAGTTAATAAGATGCCAATCTCGGAATATTGTTTTCTGTCTATTGGTGATACCTTAATTTTTTTTTTTTTCGATTTCCATTCGATATTTGCGTAATTCGCCGAATCTTTTAGTTAGTTTTCGTGCTATATCACGCATTGGCATTCCTTCATGGTTGTAGGTTTCTATAATTCTCCTTTCTTTCATATTTAAAAACAGTTTGGATGTCATTTTGAAGCTGTTTTGATGCGTCCGTCGAGCTTCATATGTTTCATTCCACCAATTTGACAAATGCGGCTTTAGAACTTGCTAAAATTATCTAAAAAGTCATGATAGCTAACACAATCAATAGTTTAGATTAGCTGGGAAAAGCTATCACCCACGATGGCAACTATTTTGAATAATACTATCGAATGTTGCCCTAAAAGATGTTTTCCTTAATCTGCTTGGAAGTATTATAATATCAAATTTCATTTAAAAGATTCCAACAACAACAACAACAACAACATATCTCGCCTAAAGTTATGCAACACCGCACTACAAACGTACCACTTCTAATCTATCCTTTACCTTTTCCCCTTACTTTAAACATTTCTAATTGCTTTCACTGCAACAACAAAAAAAAAACACTATATCATAAAACCTCTAGCACAAGCATCAGATGGAAAGGTGTAATAAACGCCTGATTCAAGCACCAGAAAAGCCAGCAAGCGTGTCCCTCAATAAGAAAACAGTTTGATCGCTTTTTTGCTGACGTTTGGCAAAATATTTATCTTCCCACTGAGAAGCGGACGCATGGATGGGGGGGGGAGCTTGGGTGGCAAATCGAACAAGGTTTGCAGCCGTCCATGTTATATGCTCCCCCCACCCCCCTCCCTCTTTCCACATCTTCCCTATGCACTGCATGGTGAGGCTCAATACTCGATAAATGGACACCTTCGGGCAGGGATCACACAGTGAGACAGATCCGTTCGTCCTTGCTTCATAATTGCTGACAATAAGGTGCCACACTTTCCACCCCCCACTACACCCTTCCAACGTCCCTTTCCTTCTTACCCCTTGCTTGTTAATGCACTGCAAAACTCCGTTCTCTGTCTTTCTCTCTCTCTCTCGCTCTATCTCTTCACTCACTTTTCCGAAACCAGGTGTAGCTGTTGTGGGCTTGGGTTCGGTTTTGGGGGATGGTTTTTGTTTGGCTTGCAGATTTACCATTTTGTTGGTTGGTTCGGGGACATGCCCGGGAAGGAGCACACCGAACAGGGAAGGGACTACACACCGACCGTTGTTAGGTGTTAGTGGTTGAAATTGTTGTCGTTTCGCACCAACGTGAGGCTCAATGTTCTAGCTTGGTGGGTGCGGGTGTTGAAAACGGGCGGGTAGGCAACGGGAGGGAACCGATTCGGATGAGTTGTAGTTGCAACATGCCCCCAACGTGGATGGAAACACCACCGCCAGCCGCCACGAGACAGCCGAGGAAAAACCCTCCGGTGGAAGGTAGATACAAATTTGATCTATCGTGTACATCCTATCTAATCAAACTGACAGAAACAGTTGTGCTGACATAAATCAAATTGCAGGATTACCTCCATACCATTCCCGCGCTGCTCCATTGTGCTCATCTTCCCCCTTTTTTGCGTTTTGGAGCTCGGACGGGATCAAGGATCATGGGCGCACACACACACGCACACGCAAAGTCCCACACCGTGTCCGCTCGGTGTTGTTATCCCATTTTGACTTCCAGCATCCAGAATTGTGGGTTTGTTGGGTGGGAAATAGACATGTTGGAGAGACGCTTGGTGAAGGTGGAGGGGCGGTGGAGGAGGAGGAGCTGCCTTCCCACAATATGTTTCACGCTTGTCTCGTACCCGGTCCCTCCACCATCCGCCCTTTTTTCCCTCTCGCCTCCAAGAACGCATCCCCAACAGCATGGACGAGAATTCGCGACGACTTTGACAGGACATTCCCGAGGGTGGATTAATACTCTTTGGTCGCGCGTGATCCTTCCCAACTCCCGTTGTCCCCAGGGGGACGTGGAGGAGAAGGATGAGGAGGTACAGTAGGCAAAAGGGAAAGGATTAAAGACGCATCCGTAACGCGGTACCGCTCGAGGTTGACTAGGGGTACGCACCGGGAACAGGGCCAATTATTGTCCGTGTTTCCGTGTTTTCCGTTGGAAGTCGGAATGCGTTTTCCCGGCAACCAGGCAGAATTGACTGCAGCACTGGGCTCTCTCGCTCTGCACCCGACAGCATGTCCGGATCATTCATGCCAGATCGGTGGAGAGTATTGCGGGGAGACGGGACACATCAGGAAGCCAGCGACGAAAGCACTTTTGCAGAACAGGTTTGTGTTTTCTGTGCAGCACTGGCACCCACCCGCATCAAGGACACACTCCGTTTCCGGTGTTTCCGGGCATCTTTGCATCTGTGTGCGAGTGACAGTGTATCGTCCCTGCTTTTTTCTTCGTTGGGATTTTGTTTTGTTTCTGCTCCACTTGCACTTGCCCGTAACGGTAAGCTGCAACTGGCAATGCAATTAATGCAAGCAAAGCAGAAAACAATCCCGAAACGTCCGAAACTCCCTAACGCTCTCTCTCTCTCTCTCGCTCGCTCGCTCGATACGCTGTAACTACCTGAAGGTGACTGCAAGGATCTGCACACGCCTGCCGACGACTGCCTTTGTTCGCCGTAGCTGCCAGTGTTGCGGGTGGCGTCGGCTGGAAGATGCAACATGCCCGCTTTTTGGGATGTCATCGCTCCGGCATCCGTACCGGCTGATGCGTATTTACGTCCATTTGCTCGATAGCACGATTGATTTATTGCGAAAGTAGCAACTGCATTCTCACCCCACCACACGGTAATCCAAGTCTCGGACGTCTCGCCGAGATGGTAGGGACGGATTTCTGGCCGTATCTTCGTCAGACCGGTGCACGATTCGGGTTTAAAACGCCAACGCTCGGAAAGTGGTTTTACTCCGACTTCGGTACCTTTACGCCGTGTGGGAAAGACTGCAGGACGGGAGCAGTGGTGGGTAGGAAAACGCTTCAGTGAAGGTTGAAAATGAAAGCATCGATGCGTAAGGAATATTATTTGAAAGTAAAGAGGAAAGTTGTTGGGTGATTCATTACCGTGAAGAGTGCTTTACATTTTCTCTTTCTTTTTTTTAATTTTTATCGTAGTTTGAGTGTTTTATAAAGCAAAACGGTAAGGTATACCGAGCATTATTATTATGTGATTTTTGTGGGCGCCTAAAACTATGCAATTTTTATTTTAAACCCTTAGCCGGTATATGTGAAAGTGTGAAAGGCTGTTGATATAATTTGCAACCACATTTGCATAAAGTTTTGCATACCTCTAGGCACAAAAGATAAGATTGAGCAGCCTGTAATTAGTTTAGAAAAATTTAAATTAAAGAAAAAAACATTTTTGTCTAAATAAGGTGAGAAGAAACCTTAAACGCCAAACAACTCTCCAATATATTTTATTGGATTTTGGAAAAAAATATGGAGACATTTCGAGTTTCAAGTCTGCATTCCTTTTAGCTCTTGAAACATTCAACTTAGAAAATACAGAACAAGGAAAACCAATACATTACCAGAAACTTTAATTTGTAAATATAACACAATCACAAAGAATTTATGACGAATATATTTTTTTATTGGGAAACTTTTATTGGGGCGGCCCGGTGGTGTATTCGATAGCGGCGCCGGTCTTCACACGGCAGGACCGGGGTTCGAATCCCGGCGGACCGCCTCCCCGTACGCAGGACTGACTATCCAGCTACGGGTACAACTTAGTCACAGAAAGCTAGCAATAGCTGGCAGGCCAAGACCTCACGAGGTTGTAGTGCCAAGGAAGAAGAAGAAGATGATATTTTTTTATTTCTATCTTTGGGAGACTTTTTAGCTTAGAGAATAATAAGCTGTTAGTAAAATGACCACTTTCAATGAAAAGAAATATTCATTCTCAGGGAAGTTGCTGTATCTGAGCTTGTAGCTGGCGGCCTCTTCGTCGGCGGGATGCTTGCGTTCGATGCTGTGGTAGCCTAACAAAGTTATCGTAGCTCTCGGATTCAGGTGTTTCGCCGGTGACTGGGTCGCTGTTTACAACAACACATTGTAGACCTCAGATCGCCGACCGTACTAAACGATGGGGATGCCGATAATTTAACGCTGGAAAGCTGCGTCAAGCTCGTAAAATACTACAAGCCAGCCAGCGCCAACCCACCAGGAGGAATGTCCCCATCCTGCAGCCCACGCTACCGAGCCTACCCGGGATAAGGTGCACTTCAACGGCGGAAGAAGGAAATGTCTTCCACCCAGACAGTATATATGTCCCAGAAATATTAATGTTAGCTTTAAGTATAGTTTTAAGATACATAAGAGCACGAAATAAAAAAGTTGTAGTCTGAGTAGAGTTAACTGCAGTTTTTGATTAGTTAGGACTAATTTGAAGTAGTAAAACATATGTTTGTGAGTAAAAGTAAGAACGTGCTTTTATTCTAGAAAAGAATTCTAAGCCGAGTTTTCAAAATCTGACGCATGCACCTCAATCTTGACATTTGTGTTGATGTTTATTCGTCATGAAAAGGCTCCCAGTTAAAGAAGGTGGTCTAAGTGTATTTTAAACTACCTCTACACAAACGTTTGCATACTTGTAGGCGCGTAGAAAGAAAAGTGTAAAATAAAACATATTTTTGAGAGTTTTTTTTTTATTCTTATAGAACGGCCTGGCCGTATTGCTATTTTTGAGAGTTAATATGGAGCGAAAAAAATTAATTTAAATATCATTCTAATACGAAATTTAAAAACAAAGTTACATGCCCATAAAACTATGCAATAGCTCCTTTTTTTATTTAGAAGTTCAGCAGAAGTTAACGAGGAAGGTCTTTTTATTTTGAAGCACCTTTGAAAATAACTTTGCATACTTTTTGGCGTGTAGGATATAAAAGACAAAATTTACAAAACTTTTTAATTATTTAATTTAATGAAGTTAGTTTTTTATATTAATTTATAAGCAAAGAAGCTGTAGCAAACATCCTCACTAAATTGTTATACGCTTTTTTTTAAACGAAAGCCAAATGTCTATAAAATTATGCAATACTTTACTTAAGACAATGCTACCTGTCTTTAGGAGTTCAGTAGAAATATGCGAGGCAGTACTTACTTGCTGATACACCTTTAAACAATCCCATGCATATTTGTAAGCACGCTGGATAAAAAAGGCAGAGTTGGATAATTTAAAAAAAATGAAGATAATAAAGATTTTTTTAAAAGTAAATATGCAAAAACAGTACAGTAACCGTCTTATATCATTCGTATACGTTTTTTTTCTCAATAACATAGCTTAATGATCCTAAAGATATGCAATATTTTAATTTTTATTCATCACGAGAAGGTCTGTAGAAGCTAAGGAGGCAAATTGGCTCATTTTAACATACCTTAACATAATCGATTGCATACTAGAAGGCATAAAGAGAAAAAAAATCGCGCTTGAATGTATTAAATGACATAACGATGATTGTTTCATTAAGTCGGAGCCTTCGGCAATTCTATTTTTCTGTTTTGGTGAATTTTGATTGATTAAATTAATAAACGCAGGACTAACGATTCAGCTATGGACAAAACTAAGCACTGAAAGCTTACAGGCAATGGTGTCGAATAGTGCTTAAGAAGAAGAAGAAAATTAATCAAAGGTATTTTTTGTGAAGGTAAAGTTACAGCTAAGTATCATTCTACTGCGTAACAGCTGAATAAGGTTGAGCACGCCTAATACTATGCAATATGCTATGTTTAGAGCTCTTTAAAACTGTCAAGGCTGTTTGTGTAATTTACAAGCACCTTTGTACCATCTGCTTACTTCGGAAGCATAAGATGAGCACAATAAATACATAAATTAATAAACAAAGTAATTTGAATTAATGAAATATGTAATGTGAGTATTTAAATTCAAATTAAGAATTCAATTTAACTTCAACATTTGATTTGTATTAAATCTGAAGATAAGTGAATAACAAAGTAAAACCAAAAGTATCTCAAGAGTTCATATAAAAAAATGAGTATAAAAGAATTAAAATACCAAAAAAAAAACAACCACTGGTTAAGCGCCTTTTCTGAAAATGAAAAAAGGGAAAGAAGTAGACAAACAAAAACGAAACGTTCAATGCCAAGTGTGTACAAAACCTGGACCAGAAATGTGTGCATCAGTATGTGTGTGTGTCGAAGATGTAAGAAAGCCGATCAACTGGATGCAGCACCGTACCCACAAAGAAGAGAAGAACATGAGAACGAAAGAGGAAAAATGCATAAATTCCAACCAAACACACACACACACACACACGTGCATATATGAAAAGAGAAAAAAAGGGAAAGCAAAGAAGGAAATGAGGGGAGCGCCACGTTAAAAGTGTTGGCAAGCGAAGAAGGTGCAAAGATGCACGATCGATCAACGATGGTGTGGCAGTGCGCGTGTGTGTGTGTGTGTGTGGGAAAGCAACACAAGGCAGTGCGAGACCGCGTGTTTGTACATTTGACTCCTACGATCGTTGGTTCAACTCCAGATGGAATTGATATTTAGCGGTGTGGCTGTGTGAAGAGGTCGGACGAGAGAGCGAGGAGGGGTGGGGAGGGGTTGAGGGAGAGGTGGAGGGTTTGAAGATTACAATGATTGTTATTATTATTGTTATTGCCACATCGAATGATGAACGATCGTGAGCGTCTTGGCGCGTTCGTTTTCTTCACTTCGCCGGGACTTTGTGTGTGTGAGAGTGTGTGTGTGTGTTATTAATTGAAGCAAAAAAAAAAACGAAGGTGGATGGGAAACGAACCGAGCGCTAAAGCATAAGACGTAGACAAAGATGATTCAAGCGCGATATGGAGGTTCTCGCCAGCAATGGCTTGGCTGTGTGGCGGCCATTACGGTGGCTCACACCGATGGCGATGGCTGTTCGGTTTTCGTTTTAGTGTTTTGCAAGTTTCTGCAGCATTGTATTCATTTTTAAAGTATGATTTTAATACCGTGAGAAACTGTCACTACAGCAAATGTTTCGTTAAAAGTATAACAAACACAGAAACATTATCATTTTCACTCATCTTTTGTGGTTTTTATTTCAATATGTTAGCTTTTTATTTTTTCATCCTTCATTTTCTTGTTTAATAATGAAATTTTCATTTACAATCCACCACTTTCACATTATTTTTATTTTAATAATAGAATGGAATAGATTTTTTCAGTAATAATAATACATTACAATAATAATACATAATATACATACATTTTTATATTTATTGTTCATTTTAGGTTACACACATTCAGTTTTAGTGAAAATAAATAGAAAAAAAAATCAGTTTGTTTAACACATATCCAAATTAAATCACAAAACACTCACACACGTATGCATAAAAAACCAATACTTTAAACGAGCTCAAGGTGTGATAGAACAAAATGAAACCCAATGCAGCCCGCAACACAGCCACATTTCTAAAGTGATTTTTCTTTACCGATCCCATCCTAAAAATAGATCATTAATCGTAATCGGGTCCGGTGACACTGTTTGCTTTATTGTCTGCAGATCGATTATTCGCTGCGAGTACATAAATCGCTCAAACTGTCACGCGGCGTTAGATCGAGTTACGCGAGTCGAGCCGTACAAACGCGAGCAACTGGAAGTTGGATTTCCCTTTTCGCGTACCATTCGTTGGCTGCTTAACACTTAGCCACACTTTAACGCAACGGGTTTGCTTGGAGCGTTGCTGTTTTATTTTGGTTGCTATAAAGCGCGTCCAGAGCTACCAACGTACCACAGTACTGTTTTCGACGCTAATGAAACATTAATAATAATTTAAATTTGTTAAAGAAGTGCAGGCGATCGTGCGGTGGACATTGTTGGCTAGTGCAGCCAGCTCTAATAACGCGGTTTTAATTGTTGAGCAGGTTGGGCAGGGTTTTAGCGAGCGCGAGTCACTGTGGGCAAGTTACCGTGGGACCTTCGCAATCGAGCACTCGTCATCCCCAACAGAAAACCATGACGCAGCATCTCCGCTTCTTCCTTTCTTTATCCGCACCTCTCGCACACATCCCCCCACCTGCTTTGTGGCTCGTTATTGATTTCAGAAAATTGGACCCGAGAGAGAGAGAGAGCAACAAAGAGAAGGAAAAACCACTTAAAATTGTAACCACTTTGTTGCCGATTTTTACCATGAACTGTGAGCTGAAATGATTAAAATGTAGCTACTGCGAGTGTGTGTGTCTGCGTAAGCATTAGTAGCTGTCACTGTATGTTGTTGTCACACACTAAAAAGCCTCCCACCTCTCCCCCCCCACCCTCCTAGACAAAGTGTACCGAAGAGGGAAATTTGGTTTATTGGTTGGAAAAGAAGCACCAAAAATCACAGTTTAAGGTGGTTTTTCCTTTTTACGTCTTGTTTCGCTTCACAGCGGCCTACTTCTACATACACACACACGTGCATGTTACAAAGAAAAAAGGGAAAGGGGTGTTTCAAGTGGTCTTCTGTATAGAACAAAACACACGCACACACAAAGCCAGCGAAACACACTCGCGGTTAGCTTCAATGAGTTTCTTTGTGTTTCTTTGTGGTTTTAGCTGAGCAGCCAAAGGCAAGCAACAACACAACATTCGATTAGTTAATTTGTTATCTTTTTTTTGTGTCGTTTTACTTTCTTACAACCACACGCGCACACATACACACACGTACACACAAACAGTTTTTAATTTCTTTTACTTTTTAACCATTTTTAGTTTAGTTTTTTGTTTGTTTTGTTTGAATTTAATAAACAACAAAAAAATACACTTCACACATGTATGTGAGGCTTGTCGGTAGGCTTCCCTACTTATCCCCCCCCCCCTTTTTTTCCCCTTCCCCCTTCAGAAAAAAGCCAACTCTTTTCCCAACCCAAGGAAAAATGGGGAAAGCGCGGTTGAATGATGATTGAAGCTAAATTAACAGAACTACCGGCAACAAGGCAGCATAGAAAACACTTAGTGCACATATGTGGTTGAAACGAAGCACACACACGCACGCACGCACGCACGCACACCCATACACCCGCATGTTCGTGTTCACCTTCGGCTTCCATGTTTGCTTGTGGAAATTTGATTGATTGATGTTGTTGTGGCTCCATTCCAGGCGGGATTTTCTTTGTCTGCCAGCGAGAAGGGAAATTAAAAATCATCTGATCGTCGGCGCTCGTCCAGGGGCCGGTTGGGCTGTTGAGTGAAGAAATAGAAGAGGTGTTTTCTAACACGTTTTCGCCACAAATGAAATAACAACAAAAAAAGAAGAAAATTCATTTTTAAATTTATTTCTGTAGCTACATTTGATGTGGCTTATTTAAACTAACTTAATTGCAGCAAGCGTGTGTGTGTGTGTGTTTCGTTTCTTTATAAAATTTTAATTAAAGCTGCAGCTCAGCTGCATTATCTTTAAGTGACACCGCAACACGGCGTCTTGGTCAGCATTCTTTAAATGGGAAATTCGATTGAAGTAAAGCTAAATCCATAGCTGAAGGATGTGTTTGCTATAGATGCGGCTGTGTATCGAATCACGAATATCCATACACACACACACGCGCGCACACATACACGGGCACGAGACAAGACACAAAAGAGCGGAACAGACTGTGCCTGCGTCCACGCACAAACAGTGAACGCAGCCATAGCAAACCGACCACCAGCAATGAGCGACTGGGGGGCACTCACCACGAGCGACCCGACCGCCAAACGAACGTACGAATGAACACCACACTCACGACGCAGCTTCATGTTCACTGGTCAGGGGGGGGCCCCATCGGGCACTCACGCACTCTCACGTGCGTGTAAGCGGGTGGCCCGTTCGGGCGCTACCGATGACGAACAGTTCGCCGTGAGTGGCCATTTACTGTGGCCGGTGGATTTGGGCGGAGCTACCGTCTGCGTACCGTACGAAGACGATGCCTTTGTTTTGTCGCCCATTCATCCCATTCCCTCGTCTGCCACGGTCTTTCCTCCCGACCACCAACACCCCTCTTCCAACACACCAACGGGTCGCAAAAGTAGGAGAAAAAAAAACTCCACCTGGATCACGCACGGAAACGGAGTCGTCTCTTGAGTGCATACAATGTGCGAGTGATTGAGTGAGCAAGCGAGAAGGAACGAGCGACATAAAACCCGGCCGACAGTGAGGAAGAGCAGGGTGGGATGGGAAAACCCGAGGAAAAGCAGAGAGCGGGGGGTTGTTGCGGGAGAAAAAAAAAACGGGCGGAAAAGCGGACAATCTGCGTCGCAGCTGTGAGATGCGAACCGTTCGGCACTTGCCTTCTGTCCGGCGTTTTCGTTATCGTTTACCTTAACTCTCGCTTCGTATGTGCGCTGTAGTGTGTGTTGTGTTGCGTGCTTTGTGCTACCGTTCTTTGTTCGTCTGCCTTCTTCGCCCCGGCACACTCCCAACCCTCCCACCAATAACGCACTCTAAAGAGGACGAGAAAACACACACAAAAAAAAACAAAACAGAGTATGACAAGACGTCCGGAACTCTACTTTACTGACCACGGGTTTCTTATGATCTCGCTTGCCCGTTGACTACTTCCATTTCCGGTTGCCACGTATAGTTTGTGTGTGTGTGTGTGTGTTGTGTTGCGTGCTTTGTGCTACCGTTCTTTGTTCGTCTGCCTTCTTCGCCCCGGCACACTCCCAACCCTCCCACCAATAACGCACTCTAAAGAGGACGAGAAAACACACACAAAAAAAAACAAAACAGAGTATGACAAGACGTCCGGAACTCTACTTTACTGACCACGGGTTTCTTATGATCTCGCTTGCCCGTTGACTACTTCCATTTCCGGTTGCCACGTATAGTTTCCTTTACCCGGGTAAAAATCATAGACTTGTGTGTGCGTGTGTGTGTGTGTGTTTGAGTGGTTTCGCAACGGATCGGATCGTGGCGTACCAAATTTGTTCCATTCCATTTTCATATTTAATTCTTTCACTTGGGCCACACTTTTTACCAAGAATTCTAAGTGATCGACACACCCATACATACACACACTAACCCACCCACTTCCAAACACTCATGCCTCGGGCCATGATCGGATCGGATGATGATCGGACTGTGCCTTAACGGAGAAACCGGCCGTGCACGTGTTTATCTCTGCACATTGTGGACTGTTTAGGGGGCGTTGGGGATTTTTGTGGCGTCTATATGTGTATGTATGTATCTGTGTGTGTGTGTGTGTTTGTTATTGTTTGCCTTCCGTTCTTGATGCAATTAACCGCATACTGAGCGACTTCTGGGTGTGCTGCTGCATTATTTAATATGTTTTATGGCAGATTTATGGTAATTTATGGCATTTTTTTACTATGAATTTTTAAAATATTTCAACACAATTTTATTGTTTGAAATGAGTGTTCAATAGCAATCTACTTCAAGCGTTTTTTTAAATTTAGTATACAGTCAAGGACAAAACAATAAGACCACCTGCTAATCCATTTTTTTATACTACTATCTTCGAGATTTATTGTGACGGATGGTAAAATAAGACCACCTGATTTTGATTGGATCGGATTTTGAAACCAAGCTTCTATTATTATTGCTAACGCATTTGTTGGTAAGTGACGTTAGTGGAAGCATCTGATAGTTTGCCACAAGTAATACACTTTAAAAGCTGTCCCATATTAAGACGCTTACGAGTATAAGGGCTCAAGGAACGGGTGGTATTCAGGTATGGAGGAGATTCGTTAGGCTCACACACGACATTAAGTTTTGGACACATTATAAGGAGAATCCGAAAGGGGAACGGCATTACCTTGACATCATGTAACCTTCTAGCTCGAAGAGTTCTAGCCAGAACAAACAGATTGATCTTGGCAAGTAGAGACGGTGAGTCTATCCTATTCTTGGAAATCCCCGCGACGAAACATCGAAGCATGGATAAATTTTCAAGATTTTCAATTTACTGTCTCTGAAACTCGGCGATATACCATTATCATTTAACATTTAATAGTTGTAGAGTTGTAGTTGTTGATTGCAACAGAAATTGATAAATAATTCCATGACTTCATCGTTTAAGCGTCTAAGACGTTGCAAAGCTTACGTCCAGGGGTCAGACTATCCGTCTAACCTTGAAATGTTTGGTGAAGGCTCATAAAGGTTTCAGTCAGTAAATATCAGACGGGTACCTAAGGGATGGTAGCTGGTGTAGGCCTCGTATGTCGCTGTTTGCAGGTTTACTCCATTATGAAAACAGATCCAGAAAATCATTAATCTAGGAGTCGTAGTATCCATCAAAAAGGTTAAAATTATCCCCGACAAGATGAAATTTATTATACAAAACTCGCCGTCCATGTCTGCGATAAAGTCATCCATATGATAATCACTCAGAGTAAGTGGATTGTAAGACTTATCTGTTTTGACAATAATACTGTCATCAATCTAGCTGGCCTCAGCACATACCAAACAAGCCATGCCACAATGATCTATAACTGATACAGTAGACAATGTACAGCATTGTTATTGAACAAGTTTAATTTGGTGTTTAGCGTTAGGCATCTTTGGCTTTAATTTGCCCTTTTCAATTATCTGACAAGACAGTCTTTCGTATTGGAGTATAGTCCAGATAGGATTCGATATAAAGTCCTGTCGTATAAAAGTCGTATAACAACACTACAATGACTTGGTCTGTCCTGGTTATGGCACTATCCATATCTTTTGCAGTATTTGCGATATGAAGCTATGTAACTTAAAATTTATCCAAAAATGTATTTTAATAAACTATTTAAAAATGAAGACCTCCTCTAACGGATGATATAAAAAAAAGCATTAGAATGTTATTCTATTTTATTGTCTCACATATGATGGCTGCAGTGATGGCCATAACAATAAGACCACTTGCTTATTCGTGTTTTGTCCAAGCAACTACTTACGATCCTTATAAAAGTTATAACAAATCTAAAAATCCATGTAAAACTTTTAAATGCTTATAGTGGAGATGCAAAAAAGACAAAAAAAAATACAAAATTCACTTTTATATTAATGCTGTGGATGTACAGAAGCGTAAAGAAGAGATGGCCACAAACTAGTAATGATAAATTGTCCTAATTTAAAATTTTGATATTATTGTCATAATTCATTACCCAACGAATTTTGACTTGATATCTTCCAAATACTTCAACAAAATTTTGTTCAAATTGATCATCATGATTTACACACCGGATTACTCATTTTGACGACTTGAGTGTTCAGGAGGTTAAGTGATTGGCAGATAAATTAATGAGGTGGTTCGTAATTAAGACTTTAGCTCAATCACCTCAGCTTTCAACAGTCACAAAATTAGGTGGTCTTATACTATAATCGATCACTGTCTACAAGATACGACGATTTCAAAATATAGAAATACCATTGGCAGCATTTCTACTACTTATTAAGATTTGGTGTTCGTTTACAAATATAAAAAATGTGTTCGAGGTAAACAAAATGTCAGGGAAAATTGAAACATTTTTAGGGTATAAAAAAAACTAATATATAAAAAGAAGTATTCCGTCTTAATAAATGAAAGTTTAAGTAGCAAAATAATGATAAATAACTTGATTATTTTCAAGGTATATGTGCTCCACTACATGGAAAAAAATAAATGGTCCTATTTTATTGTCCATCGCAGCAAATATTAAAATTTTATTTAATTTTCTTAATATTGATACAATAAAGCGTATTAAGAAAACAAAAGTATGATAAAACTAAGTATCAAATTTGGAAGACAAAATTTTCATTCCTTTCATAATCAACGAGAAAAGTACAACAAATTATACTTTTTTCGGTAAGAAATCTTCTTTAACTTTTTTAAACTAAAGTTTCATCATTTCGTGTTTGCTGTCAGCAAACGAAATGGTAATTTTCAAGCCAACCAAGAGTACAAATTTGCATATTTTCCCACCGCGTACTGACCTTTGCCAATGTGTCAATGTCTGGAACCCGGAATGCCTGTTTTCGTTTTGTAATTGAATTATTATTTTGTCTATACCCACCACCACTACCATTACACGGGATCCGAGGATTACAACATGTCTCCATTAGCACCATCACAATCGCGACCTTCGAAGTTGTAGTGGCGTTCTGTGCAGTGTGCCGCCATCATCTTCATCGACTCGACCAAACTTACCCACTGTTACGGATTCGCTCGGTCCGTTTTGTTTTCTTCGCTCGCTCTTTGTTTGCGTCAAGGATGTTCGGTTGCCGCGTTCCACATGGCAAGAAAAATTGTTTCCGAATTGTTTGATGCGCATAATAATGCACATACACATGGGCACACACGCTCTTCGGGAAGAGCAAGACGCGAGAGAACGAAGAAATGGAAGAAAGAAGCGACTGTAAGCGGTACCGGTGAATGACACAGAAAAGAGGATGTTAAAAGGGCATTTGCTTTGTTCGGTGATAGAGGGAACGGTTGGATATGTATTTGTTCCATATTTATACCGATACGATTGATTATCATAGTGTTTTATTGACTTTTCGATATGGCTGAGTTATTATTTCGTTTTGCTTTTGGTTTTACTTTACAATTTGTTTACTGTTATACTTATACAATTTACTATGACCATAATTTGTTTTTCCTTAAAGTTAATAAAGTGATTTTCCTCTTGTATTTGCTAGTTTAACGATCTGCTGTTCATTTTAATATAACAAAATAATGTTATTGCTAAATTACAATCATAAACATCACTTAGAGAACAAAAAACTATTCAACTAAATGTAAATTAAACCAACAAAGCCACAACAGCCTAACAGAACACAACCGTTCGAGAAAATAGCTGCAATAAAATGAAAAGAAGAAGAAAGAAATAGAAAATCAGTAAAACAGAGAACAGAGAAGAAATGTGAGAAGAATAGAAGGAGCAAAACAATAAGTGCTAGCTGAGGAAAAAGTGTATGAAAAATTAAAGCAGAGAATGGAACAAAATAGAACAGGCAAAGATTAGATAAGCAATCGAAAATGTTTATAACTTATATCTTTATAATTAAACGTAGTATGATAATCTTATCTCATTTTTATAACTATAAAATAAAAATATATTTGCGTTAAATGCATTCATTTATAATATAACTAAATAAACTTGTTTGTTTTCATAAAATATGTACGCTTAATTAGGTTTTTCCTAAAAAGTAGTGTAAACAGAAAGTAGAGTTTCTAAACACAAAGAGAGAACGCAAGAGGGAGAGAGAGAGAGAGAGCGAGAGAGAGAGAGAGAGAGAAAGAGAGAGAGAGAGAGAGAGAGACAGCACATAGATGATCAGCAAGGAATGTTGAAAAAGAGCAATGATCGAGTTAAATAACCAATCGATTATCCACCAGCATCTCCAAATTTAAGAATTACCCTGATTCCTGAACAAAATTAATTCAGTTCACTCTTTATGGACTCGTTGTCGAAAAATAGTTTGTGATGGACTAGTTGGGCACCAAATTGGGTTTGCCAATTTCAGGACAGGTCATAGAAGAGTATAGTAAAGGGCTTTAAGACATTTTGGAAAACTAAAGGTCTGCATCCTCTTCTTCTTCTTTGAAATTACAACCATCTTCAAACTATCCTTTGAAACTAACGTTGTTGGATGAACAGTCCTCAATACGGACGGACGATCTGCATGGGATTGAACCTCCGGTAGCCATAACAGGGAATTCGCAGACATTTGAATGTCTTGGTCACT